>JAMWYP010000347.1:0-419858 GCA_025563575.1 Acacia pycnantha
AAAAGTTGAAACGAGAACAACGAAGCACAAAACTTGAGAAAAGCAGAAACATGGTTGCCTTGAACCACTAACGATATGTCTAAAAATCGAGTCACCAACTCTATTAAAATGAAGAATATTAGGACCGGACGTTTCCCAAATCCTCGGTCCTAAAAATTAAGCCTTATTTTAAAATTTAAAGTTAGGAGCGGACAACGGGCAAATATACGGTCCTAAAGGTTTCGGCAATCTATTAAATAAAATGAAGACTTTTAAGACACGACTACTAACAAATAAACGGTCCTAATAATTTAGCCGTATATTTTCTATACTTTTAGGACCGTACTTTTAACAAATATAAGGTCCTAAAAGTCTCTACCCAAATTTTTTAGAATTAGACGAAGACTTTTAGGACCGGATATTTGTTAAATATACGGTCTTAAAATGGACGAAGACATTTTTTAGAATTAGACGAAGACTTTTAGGACCGGATATTTGTTAAATATACGGTCTTAAAATGGACGAAGACCTTTAGGACCGTACTTTTAACAAATATACGGTCCTAAAAGTCTCTACCCAAATTTTTTAGAATTAGACGAAGACTTTTAGGACCGGATATTTGTTAAATATACGGTCTTAAAATGGACGAACCTTTAGGACCGCACTTTTAAAAAATATACGGTCCTAAAAGTCGCGAATACTTTTGAGAGCCTCATCGGCTCATTTTCAACATCCGCTTGTACCTCAAATTTCAAGCACTAAATAGCTTTATCCACCATCCCATTCATTCAGAAACCCAAAATGGACACACACAAATTGTTCGAAAAAATAAACAAATTTATTATTGAATTACATTGCTATATTTACAAATGAATTAATTAGCTAGTCGAAAAAATAAACATATGTACAGAAGGCTATTGTTGCTACTGACATCATATATTATTTACAAATGAATTAATTTAGGACATTAATTATTGTCTTGACTTGGATTTTCTAAGACTAGTTTATACAGATATTCACAAAAAACCTCGCGTATGTGCTCGATTTCATCATCATCAAATGGCTCTTCCCGGGCAAACCTCACGTAACATCAAAGACGGAAACGAAATTAACATATTATGTGCATATTTCATATGTAACATTAAGCCATCGATGGATTGAATTCAGCCATAACATCTTACCCTTAAAGTGACTTTAGTGTTTCCCTTCGTCACAATATCATATAAGTGTTTCATGACGTACGGGCCACGTAAGTTCGATCGTTAGGTTGCCGACGGGTCTAAAAATAACAATAAATATATATAAGAGCATATATAGCATCTTGACCAACTTGAAAGGCAATTATGTCATGTCCAATTATGTACTAACCTTAATTTTGTGCCATTTAGGATCCGTGAGTTGAGCACCACGCTTTTTTTACATCAGACGGAAGGTCTTCATGGCACTATCATCAAAATCAGAAATTTATCGGTAATGTTCACTGAAAATTCACAGGTGAGATTTCGACAAGACAATCAAAATGACATTCTTACTTGGTGATCATCGGCTTCAACGTAGTCGATGGATCGTTGTGAGTGGAGCATAAGAAGATAACATAATGCAACTCCATGTTCATGATGACCAGCGCCGGTGGTTGCTGAAAATTCACAGCGATAAAGTACTCGGTGATATATATATATGTAGCATAATTATATTAAGTGAATTGCGAGACAAGGGTATATGTATACCAGAGCCGAGTGTGGAAACAAGTACACCTTTCTTTGCACTTTACACAACCTATTTGATATGTACTCCTGTCTCAATTCCGGAGGTAGTGTTGTGCTTGCATACACTCAGGCACAAGAATCCAAAATCCGAGTTACGCCCTCTTGAACAGGTTTCTCGTGCATACCTACAAGAATGACATCGATGAGGGAATTAGTATATATGTATATATGTGTGTCTAAACGGTGCATTTCAATTATGTAATCAAGGAAGAAGATACTTACTTCATAAATAGTTGAACACATGCACTAGTAACCTCGGCTCCGAGCGGCATGGACTCTACATCTTCATTATCAACAAAAACCGGTTGAGGATGAGGGAGGCCTACTACTTCATTGACAGGCCACGATTTATCTTTAAACCATTTTTTTGGCTACCAAATCTTTTATTTTTCCTTGGCCGTCAAGTTAGCGGGGGGGATGGAACTTGAGGAGGGGTGGAGCTTGAGGAGGGGGTGGAGCTTGAGGAGGGGTGGAGCTTGAGGAGGAGTAGAGACATCTACAAGCCAGCGGCCAAGAGATGAAGGTTCCCTTGACATCACTCACAACCTTGACTCATCGGTTGGGAGAGGACGGAGTGCATCAAAGATCACCTCTTCAAGCGGCACTCGACTTCATCATCGGCCATTTGTTCGTGGTGTACGATTGATCCCAAGTTGTGGACAGTCCCTTTAGCAACCAATTGTCTATGACCATCACGATCCTCCACATACGAGATGACAAGGTTGCTCGACTCGGCGTCCAACAATGCAGCTCCTCTAGTGCTCTGGCTGCTGCATAGGTTGTTGAAGGTGTCAAGGGATCCACACTGGTCTCGGCCGAGAGCTCGGGAGGAACTTCATTTTCTCCATCTCCTCCTTCATCTTGCTCATCTCTGATTGAAACATCCTCAATGTAGCATCTTTCGCCGCTGATTCCTCACTTAATTTGGCCGCGTCGATCCATCTCCTCCCGGGTAACCATACTTTGTACGTGGCGTTTGGATTTACCAAAGTATTGCTTTAGGCCTACCAGTCCTCCAATCCCCCACACGCCCGCGTGATCGGTTTCCGGTCGGCGGTCGAGAACATCATTCCTCCCGTCAGACGCAAAAGATCCCTCTGCCTCTCTTTTTTAAGATCTTCTGTAAGATACAGATAACGAGAAGCTTAGTGATGAAACATGTTTAGTAAGTAAAAAATAACAATATCGATACTTACAATTCACAGAAATTAGAGAACTTCTGCTTGATATGAACGTCAAACATTAGTCAAATTCACTTCATCAAGTTTCAACATTTTACTTAAGGAAGATGTAGCATTGTAGAAGAAATTGGGAAAACCAAAGGAAAGGGAGTTGCAGATGCTGCCAACTCAGTCAATTCATTCATTCATCATAAATGGTTCCTACACATATTAGAATAACTAACTAACTAACGGGCAACGTCTAACCATGGCCATTACACGTTTACATATCAAACTTGCATGGAACTAGGACATGCTCCTCTCATCAGGGACAAAGGCAGCAAATGTATACTTCTATTCACACACCAAACCATTTAACTAACGAGGATTAGATGTACACAATAACATTCACATATCCTCACGAGTTAATAAGCAAACAAAAGTGCAAACAAAACTAAATATAACTCACCAGAGCTTCAGAGGTGGTCCGCACGAACAAATTGTTGCCAAGTTTGTTCATCAATAAATTTGTACTTGTCCCGGGGTTGATGGTCGGGCTTCTCCTCGGCAAAAATATAAGTGTTAGCCAGGAAAGGTCTTAAACTTCCTGAACCGCTCAGCACAATAAGACAATGTTGAGTCTTTGAACTTCTCAGACTCAGGGACAGTGAATGTAAGCCGGATAGTGTCCCACATAGGATCCTTTATTGTTTTTTGTCCACATTTTTCCACTCATCGGTCAAAATGCTAACCTTGCCTGCTTTGTTAGAGCGCCGACAAAACTAGTATATGTGCTCTTATTAGGACCGAAAGGTTGCAAATTTTCATCAAAATGAATCTCGAGCTTCGTCCAGATTCCGACTAAGGGATACTTCCATCATTCGTGTGCCGCTTCTACCACGGCGTGCACGGCGGAGGAGAGCTCAATGTGAGATGAAGAGGGTTCGTTTGTCAGACCCTCCCGGTCAAACCAATATTCCGAGTTTCAAGAACACAGTGGAATCGTTTTCACCGTTCATTTTCAAGACGTAAGAGAGGAATGCACGAGAAAATGAGGGAGTAAGAGAGGCTAACGGTGCGCGGGCGAGGAAGAGGTAATGGAACAGGAAGGGTTTCGCAACGTGAACAGGGGGTTCTTCAGTGAGAGTATGAGAGTGACAATGTGAGAGTGACAAAAGCTCCGCGTGAAGTTAACGTTTGGCGCTTCATTTTAAGACCGGACAAATACACATATACGGTCTTAAAAGATAACCTTTAAGAGCCGATCTCTATATATGTCGGGTCTTAAAATTAATTAATTTTTATTCAAACTTTAGTACAGGCCAAATTTTTGTCCGTTCTTAAAAGTCTAACTTTTAAGACCGGTCATTCTGTAACTATGGTCTTAACATTTATTACTTTTTTATTTAAACTTTAGTACCGGACAAATTTTAAGTTCGGTCTTAAAAATCAAAGTTTTAAGACCGGCTTTTTATATATGTTCGGTCTTAAAACTTTAATACCTTTATATTTATATTTTCCGTATTATTTTGGAGTGTAGAAAATATAAGTACGCCTTGATGAGATTTCTACATAAAAGTATTTGATATTTCAATTTTTTTATTAACATTTTTAAGGCCGGTTGTTATTTTAACAGTGCGGATAAGATCTATGAAAAATTGATCAAAATAAGAAGTTCTTTATATTTACAAATATCACACCGGTCACATATTTAGGACCGGTCGATAATTAGTCCTGGCCTTAATGAGGCGTCCTTCATTGTGTAAGAAGTTCTTTTTATTTACAAACCTGCCACCTAGTCACACCATTAAGACTCGGTGCTTCGTTTATCCGCTCTAAATGAGGCGGTCTTATAGCCCTTCATTGTTTAAGAAGTTCTTTTTATTTACAAAACTGCCACCGGTCACACCTTTAAGACCGGTGCGTCGATTATCCGCTCCAAATGAGGCAGTCTTAAAGCCCTTTTTTGCACTAGTGAAACACCCTTAATTAATTCTCCTAACTTGACAAAACCTTATGTCAAGTGACATGACAAACGATATATATATATATATATATATATATATATATATATATATATATATATATATATACAAAATATATATATATATATATATATATATATTACCTCTCAAACGGATACATTCACCTATATTGTTGCGGACCTCCCACCCTTTCTTCATAGGCCAAGTGAACAGGAAAATGTTCCATTGAGTCAAATAAGTTAAGAGGAAACATCATCTCTAACTTGCATAGCATTATTGGCATGCTTGCCTCCAGATGCCGTAACTTTTCGACATTAAGCTCAAAAACACAAATTTCTCTAAAGAACATGGAAAGTTCTGTCAAAATACTCTATATATGCTTCGGTAGTGCTTTGAAGGCCTACAACAACAATCTCTGAAAGAGAACATCACAAGCATGACTCTTCATCCCAAATAAATTCACCTCGTTCATGTCGACACATCTTGACAAGTGTTAAGCATATTCGTCCAAGAGTTTAAGATCTTTAACTCATCAAATAATTATAAATTCTGCTCTTTGTTTAATGTGTACGACGCTCTAGGTTTGGAAGTCCGGCCTGTGGCATACTTAACCAAATGCAAATCAGGCCTTCTGCAAATTGCTTTTATGTCCCGTCTTGTGTTGATTGTATCCTTCGTCTTGCCCTTGGTGTCCATCACAGTGTACAGAATATTACAAAACGCATTCCTCTCAATATGCATGACAACGAGGTTGTGTCTTAACAATTAATCTTTCCAATATAGTAGATCCCATAAGATGTTGTTTGTTCCAATGATGATCAATGCCATATCCTTCAGGTTCAATGAAAGCATCCCCTTCTTCAACACTTTGAATGTGTTTCACCCTGTCCCATATTTCTTGGCCACTTAAACGATGAGGTTCATTTGACCATTCAACTAGACCATGCTTAAAGTCTTTTTTATTTGTTCTAAGCATATGATCAATGGGCAGGAATCATCGGTGCCTGTCAAAGCAACAAACCTTGTGACTGTATTACAAGCTAAAACCCACGTTCTATTCCAAACATACCGAACATGCAAGCTTCCCCGATGTTGCCAGCCACTCAACATCCCATATGCAGGGAAATCATTTATTGTCCACATTAAGGCAACCCGCATGGTGAAATTCTGCCTCAATGATACATCATACGTAAGAACCCCTTCACTCCACAGCATCTTCGACTCGTCTATCAAAGGCCTGAGGTATACATCTATCTTCTTTTTTGGGTTGGATTTCCTAGGGATTAACGCATTAAGGAATAAAAACTCTCTTCTCACACACATGAAAGGTGGGAGGTTGTACGAAGTCACAATTATAGGCCAGCAGAAATAATTCCTACTCGTCTTATTGAAAGGAGCGAACCCATGTGAACATAAACCAAAATGGACATTATGGGGATCCACTGCAAACAAAGTATTCGCCTCGTCAAAACTAAGCCAAGCTTCATCATTAGATGGATGCGTCACAAATTTTTCGTCCCTACAATGCTCCCAATGCCATCTCATGTGAGTAGTTGTTTGTTTGGGTGAATACAATCTTTGAAGTTTAGGCATGAGAGAAAAGTACCACATCTTGCTTAATTCTTGAAGGGTCGTTTTCCTTCCATTCCTCACAACTTTGTACCTGTCATGTTCACAAAATTTACAACTCGTCCACTCAGCATCATCCTTGTAATAGAACATACATCCTTTGGGGTAACAATGAATTTTTTCATATCTAAGCCCAAGCTCTTTCACTTTTTTATTTTCTTAGTAAAAATCTTTCTGCAAATTATTGTCATTGGGAACAACCTTACCCATGATCTGCATCATTTTGTGATAATTCTTCTCACTCATATGTTGATCACTCTTCAAGCTTAGTATTGCTAGGGTAGCTGTAACATCCCAACTTTTCACAAGCAGTATAATTTTTTTTTTCCAAAACATCATTTCAAATCATCAGAGTAGAGCAACAGAGCGGTTGAGTAACTGATATGTATATAAAACGCCGTAAGTCTGGATGGTTACAACAGCGGTACAGAAACCGCGTGGTTCAAAAGTATATAACAAAAGAAAGGCTTCCGCTGGAACAACAAAAAGGAAGTCTTCAGCCGGGTCTTCTACTCGGGCTGCTTGCCTCTCTCCTCGGTCCTCGGTCCTCCGGAACCTGAAGCTATGTTAAGGGCTGAGATCCGCACCGGATCTCAGGTAACGGTTAACCTCATATTTACATACACAACATATGAACTACATGCAATCATTTCAACAACAGTATATGTGCACTCATCGCCCAAGAGCATGCATACATATATCGCCCAATAGCATGTATACATATATCGCCCAATAGCATGCAGATATATCGCCCATAGCAAACGTAAACATATCAACAGTACATAAACATATCACAGAGCTATCAACTACCACATACAATACACCTAGCACATACATGCATACCATAAACATCAGATTAGTGTTACAGTACGCGGACGTACCTTCGTTGATGTTATACTAGCACATTTTACGGAAAACCGTACTTCTGACGGAAAACGGAAACCAGCACGTCGGACAGCGGTTCGACAGTAGGTCAAAACGTATTCAGGGATATCCTATCAATATAACAACGTACTTGTTAAGGATCTATCATTACGACGGACATTTTTAGTCAAAATGACCATTTTACCCCTGACCCCCTAATTGGCGGAATTTCGCCAGCACTTCGTTACTTTGACTCCGATTTTCCAAAATTTCAACATAACTCTTACTCCAACATCATTTTCGAAATATAAATCATATTAATTAATGATTTACATCATAACAGGCATTTTAGGTAAAAATTACCATTTTGCCCTTATTCCCCTAATCGGCGGAATTTCGCCAGAGCTTCGCTATTTTAACTCTAATCTTCCCAAAATTTTGCCAGAACTTCGACCCCATCATGATTTTCTAAATAATGACTAAAATACCCCTAGCATATGATATCTAATCATACTTGGAAGATTAAAGACTATTCTAGCATTTCTACTCTAACTATCGAAAGAACTACGGAAGCTTAAGTACCGAAAAACTTACCCAGAGCTTCGCTGCAAAATTCCCCGAACTCCTCCTTCTCTCTAACCTCTCTCTAATTTCAAAATTCTCAAGGGAATTTTGTGTGAGACTTGAAGAGAATGGCTTGCCTTTATATAGGCAAAAATAGTGCCAAGTTTGTAATTTTAACTTTCCAACTTTGGTAATTTTCCCCTTGATTTAAACCATGGAAACTTAGGGTTTTGGTGGATGATTTTTGGCCATGCAACACACCATTTCGTTCAGCCCTTCCCCAAGAAAAGACGAGTCACCAACTTATGTGACAAGTTGTGTATTCTAGAAGCATTTATACCCCGATCGGTACCCGATTCGCGTAATCTCGGAAAAATCTCAAAATTATGGATTCACAACTTTGAAGACATTTTCTCACTTATTAGAAATTTCCAAGTTAACCTAAATTTTGATTCCATATAGGGCTCCAACAGTCAGTCTGAAGTTCCTCGAAAAGCGTGCACGGTTACGGAATCGAATTCCGGAATTATCAACTTCTGGACAAAAATTCACTGATTCCAAATATGTCCAGAAAATTCTCAACTTATTCCCAGATGTTGAGTTATGATTTATTTTGTTCAAATCTTAATTTTATGACTATCTGCCTATTTCTCAGATTTTCCCTATTTCGTCTTATTAGGAAAATGCTCTATCGGCTTCGGAATGAACTTCCGGAAAAGTCTACTTGAAGATAAAAATCCACTGATCAATATTTTACCTTGACTTTGGAAAACCTATTCCTGGTTCTCTAGATAGGATCCGTTTCCTATTTATCTTTTTACTATTCACTATAATTAATTATATAATAAAATATTACAAAATATCAATATACATTTTTTCTTTTATTTTTTCCTTCTTCCCTCCACTTCATGTCGGCAGCATACATATATAATATATAATTATTTTTATTTTATTTTTTAATTAATTATTTGATTATTATTTTAATTATTTTTACATAGTTTTTCATAACTTTTTCCTATTGGTCCAAACTTGTTTTTAAGCTCAAAAATACTTAATCTCACTTATTTTTCTCAATAATTTCCAATTAATTAGCCAATATATTTATGCTAATTCTTAGCCATTAATCACTAATTATGGAGTTTTACATAATTATCCTTGAATTTCCTTTGTTTAAGCTTAAGTAATTAGCCAATAATTACTTAATTACCTTCTTATCAATTGTGGACAATTTTCTTAATTAAGATAACTCTTTATCTTCAAAATTTTGCATTAACATTAGAATTTCATGACTCTTGCATTATTTTAGAAATTACGGGGGCATTATGGTCTTTTCACTACTTTTTGAGTATTCTTCTTCAATTCCACCAAGTTTATAATTTACTAAATTACCAAAATTAGAGGCAATATACTCTCTCAATTTTAATAATTATTTCATTGACTTTTAGGATTTTTCACAATTTTCCTAAGTTATTATATTTACCCTAAGTATGATTTTTAGAGTATTACAGTAGCTGATAGCGATGAATGTTCACTATTTTCAACGTGTTCACAACCTTCCTATAATGCACATTACGCATCTTGAAGCATTTTATAGAATCTTTCGACTTCTAGATTAGGATCCTCTCCCATATATGATGGTTGAGTATGTGTACCGAGATCCTCTCCCACGCATGATGGTTGAACATGAGTAATGAGATCAAAATATTGGCCAATTGACAGTTCCGTGGTATCCATAACCAAACTGTTCATATTGATTAAGGTTGTCTCAATGACTACTATCCTTGTAATAACCACTCGGTTTCTGTTGAACTTCCCCATGGCATTCCTAACATTCATAATCCTTCATGAATCCCTTGATACACAAATGGATTTTGACTGTGCCGAATTTTGAAATTTGAAACATCTATATTTCACACATGGACAACTGATCACGTTACTTGAACTAGTTGCTTGCGTCGAAGAAAATTGGATGAACTCTTCCAAACCCTCTAAGAATACTCGAGTTAGTTGTTTTCTTTGACTTAGACGATTATACATGCAACTCCTATCACAATCGTCCTCCATACTTCCCCAACCCAACCCTATACAATGAGTTTATTTCATTATGATCAATGTTTCCATTCCAAGCATTGATTAGGATCTTGTTTGCATCCCAAATATATGCAGTGGGGACATACCCCAATCCACAAAACAACATGTGATAGATAGGTTCTAGAAATTTAGGAGAATTGGGGAAAGAAGAGGGAAAGGGGAGAGAAAACACATATCACTGTGCACTTTCATTCATCATCTGTCAATATTCAACCCCCTACAATAGTCTAAGCTACCCTTTATATAGGATAATGACTTAGACTTCCTTAGTCATCGTGCCACAATAATAACAGAATGATAGCAATAGAATAACATAACACAGTAATACTAACTAATTCAGTTACAACCCTAATTAACTAACTCTAACTTCCTTGCAAATTAACTAACTAATATATTTTCTATGCTTTACATATCATCATGCCACAAATATAAGGGGTCAATACAACTGGTCACTTATACCAACCAATTGCCACGTAATCAAGAAAGTGTCAAACACACACATGTATTCAATAAAGAACAGATCCTAGTAAGCAACCAGAGAATGAGGATAGTACACCAAAAGATGAGAACATGCATGTGGAGGGGGCAAACAAAGAATGAGAAATCACAAAAGAAAATGGGACATATTACAAAATATGGGGAAAACATATGTACTATTATTTCATCACATTGCAAACACACAATTACATCAGGATTCTAGCTTGTTACCTCAATTCCAGCAACCTATCACAACAAATAGACGCACACAGAAAGTACTTGGATCAAAACCAGGAGGCAGATTTCCACTTGGAATTGGTTCAGCCTGCAAAATGAAAAGCGAGTTATAAAATATAAATATTTTATAACTGGGATATCAATATTTGTGGTTCCAGATTATAACTGCATATTTAAATATTTAATAATATTTCCAAACATTTTTAAACATAAAAATATTTTTATAAGTGCAAATCACTTATTCCCAAATTTTTTTGAATATTTGTGTTATAATATATCAACTATATTATTAAGTATGAAATTCATTTGCAGTATTATAATTTATGAAATGGCTTGTGACAAGGGCCAATTGTTCTGATTAGCTTTGCCATTGTGATAAGTTTTTATACACAGTTAGGAAAATTTTATAACTGCAGATTTCCAGATTTGTGGTTCAAAATGATTTTTTTTCCTAAAAATAGGGAATATCAATATTTGTTGCTAGAGTGTATAAAATATAAACTGGGATTTTGTCAGTTAGGCACACCTAATCAACACTTTTTTTTGGCTTGAGAAACACTTGCAATACTGAAAAAGCAAGTTACACGATAGAGACAAAGTCTAGGGAATAAGCATAACAGATACAAAGACTACGAAACAAGACTTAACTGATACAAAGCCTAGGGAAGACAGAGAGATATTTACACACATGAAAGTAGGAGAAGACATAAATAATATGGTGACTTGGCTTGAATTACGTGGTCAACAGGTATGTATGCAGTGACTTATTGAGGAAGTACTTTGATTTGAAGGATAAGTAATGAAACATGACACTAACAACTAGGGTACTATTTTGTATGTACATACCCCCTTGGATATGCAGTTTCACTTTTTGGTTGATTTTCTTGCCGACTAGGTTTGTGGCTAAGCCTTCTTATTCTTGTTTACGTGAGCTGAAGTAGTTGTAAAGTCATAAGGGACCGGTAATATGTAATCAAGTGTAATCAAGTTATTCACAATAAAAGGTAATTTCTGAAGTTGATAGCCTTAAGAGTTCTCCAGATGTTCGCCATTATCCTTCATTGACATTCCTTATTCCATTTGATCGTTGAGATTCAGCAATAAGAGTGGAATGGAAATGACCGGAATGCTTTATGTATGCTCAGAGGATTGTTTTCCCTTTTCATGCTTAATTTCTACTAAGCATACTAAGCATTAAATGCTCTTCTGACACATATTTGCTTTAATAAAATTTGGCGTTTAAACCATGTCAAAATCATCTGAAACTCATTAGCAAATTGATTAAACATTGTTAGGAGTAGCAATGAACGATAATATGAAGTATCCAAATCATCATTAAAGAAATAGGAATTACGAACATGGTGATTACGTATTTTTAGTTTCCTGACTCGAGTCATATACACTTGATTCGAGTCCACATTTTCAAAGCAATTGAAAAACATGTCTCTGTAACACAATGACTTGAGTCATACAAGACATAACTTGAGTTGCATCAGTTTTCATAAAACATAGGCTATCGGGTTTGAATTGAAAATGATTTGGAACAAGCAGTGACTCGAGTCACTAAGTGACTTAACTCGAGTAATTTTTTAATGTTAGAAAATTATTTGAAAAAGCTAAGATGAAGTACATTCCATTAACTCGAGTCATACATATTTGACTTGAGTCAAAAGCCTTTCAAAAATTGTTTTTGCATAATTGTAACTCGAGTCACTACATTCAAAACTGTAATACCCGGATAATTATTTATCTTGAATATTATATTGTGATAAATAATACCTATTCTTAATAGGTGAATATATGGTCTCAAATTTTGTGTTGTATTTATCTTATTTTCCTAAGGTAATTTCACTTGAAATTGGAATGAGCAAGGTGCCAAAAATCCTTAAACACATTTATGGGTCATAAAATGTAATACCCTAAAAATCTCATTTATGATAAGTATCATATTGAGTAAATAATACCTATTAGAAATAGATGAATATGAGATCTCAAAGATCTTGTGGAGAATTTATCTTATTTTTGTGGTAGTTTCTCTTGAAAAAGAATAATTTGCAATTAGGTCCCTAAAACGTTTGGAAGTTTGCAAATAGGTCCCTAAACGCTTTTACGGTTTATAAATTACCCTGTGAAAATTATAAAGAGGCAAGAAAATATTTATTTGAAATAGGGTAGAATATTGTCCCTAATTTAGGTAATTTATTAAATTATTACATTGGAAAAATAAAGGGGGAAAAGTTAAAAAGTATTATAATGACCAAAATGCCCTCGTAAATTATGATATAATGCATGAGGCATAAAACACCAATATAAGTATAGAAGTTGTGAGGTAATGGGTCATTCTAATTAAGAAAATTAGCAGCAAGTATTAAGGAAGTAATTAAGTAATTATTGGAAAAATACTTAAGCATGAACAAAGGAAAATTTGAAGATAATTATGTGAAACCCTAAAATTAGTGGTAAAAGGCTAAAAATTAGCATAAACATATTTGATAATTAATTGGAAAATATGAAGAAAAATTGGTGAGATTAAGTAATTTTAAGCCTAAAAACAAGTATGGACCAATAGGAAAATTTTGTAAAAAATTATATAAAATAATTATATTATATAATAATTAAATAATAAATAAATAAAGAAAATTAAAAACTGAAAATTGTGTGTGTGTGACCGACATAAGGGAGAAAAAATAATATTAATAAATGGTGGAGTGTAAAAATAAAACTCTTAATTAAAAGTAATTAAGTGTAAAAATAAATAAACACCGATAGGAATTGGATCCTGACTGGAAAACCATGAACAAAGTTTCTAAAGTTAGTAAAGAATATGAAAGAGTGGATTTTTATCTTGAAATAGACTGTTCCAGTTAATTAGAGATCGGTGGAGCATTTTGATAATAAGACGAAATAGGGTAATCTGTGAAAAAGGCAGATAGTCACAGATTTAGAATTCGAAGAAAATAAATCATAACTCAACATCTGGGAATGAGTTGAGAATTTCCTGGACATATTTGGAATCAGTGGATTTTTGTCCAGAGGTTGACGATTTCGGAAGTTTATTCCGTAACCGGCACGTTTTTCCGTAAAACTTCAGCAGGACCGTTGAAACCCTGTATGGAATCAAAAATTAGTTAACTTAGACATTTCTAATGAATTAGAAAGAGTCTTCAAAGTTGTGATTCCAGATTTCTAAGATTTTACAAGATTACGCGATTCGGACACCGATCGGAGACCTTATCGGTAGAATCTTCTAGAACAGGGCCACATGGCACCATATGATTGGATTTTTGACCTTTGGGAGGGGGAAGCATGTCGGCCAAGGAGAGATAAGGAAGAGGGAAAACTTGTTTATTAAGTTTCCAAATGGAGGGCTAAGATTGATTCTCATAAAGTTGATCCGACGGTTGAAAATCCATGGCATCTCCTATAAATAGCCTCCAAAGTCCTCTTCATTCTTCACAATACAAGAGCATTTCGAAATTAGAGAGAGGTTAGAGAGAAGGAGGCGTCCGGGGAAATTCGCAGCGAAGCTCTGGGTAAGTTTTTTGGTACTTAGTCTTAAGCTTCCGTAGTTCTTTCGGTAGTTAGAGTAGAAATGCTATATTAGTCTTTAATCTTCCAAGTATGATTAGATATCATATGATAGGGTTATTTTAGTCATTATTTAGAAAATCATGGTGGGGTCGAAGTTCTGGCAAAATTTTGGAAGATTAGAGTTAAAATAGCGAAGCTCTGGCGAAATTCCGCCGATTAGGGGCATCAGGGGCAAAATGGTAATTTTTACCTAAAATGCCTGTTATGATGTGAATCATTAATCAATATGATTTATATTTCGAAAATTATGTTGGAGTAGTTGTTATGTTGAAATTTTGGAAGATTAGGGTCAAAGTAACGAAGTGCTGGCGAAATTCCGCCGATTAGGGGGTTAGGGGTAAAATGGTCATTTTGACTAAAAATGTCCGTCATAATGATAGATCCTTAACAAATACGTTGTTATGTTGATAGGATATCCCTGATTACGTTCTGACCTACTGTCGTGCCGTATACCGACAAAAATACCGATTTCCGTCAACGAAGGTACGTTCGCGTATTATAACACTAACTCTGATGTTTATTGTATGCATATATGTATATTGCCTGTACTCTGATTGTACTATTGTCTGTCATGCCTGTTGTTTGTCATGCATGTACTCTGACTGTACCATTGTCTGTCATGCCTATTGTCTGTACTCTGACTGTACTATTGTCTGTACTCCGACTGTACTATTGTTATTGCCATACATATCTGATATGTATACCTGATGTCTAACCGTAGTAAATGTAGCCAAAATTCTATGAATGTCTGTCGTACATATATGATGTATGTAATCACGAGGTTAACCGTTACCTGAGGTTCGATGCATGGACTTCAGCTCTTAACTTAGCTTCAGGATCGGAAGGACCGAGGAACGAGGATAGAGGCAAGCAGGCCGCATAAAAGATCCGGCTGAAGACTTCTTTCTGTCATGTACTACTTTTGAAATACTCTTGTACCGCTGTTTAAATAGCAAGACATGCTACCATGGGTACTTTGAATATATACCAGTTACTCTTATGCTCCGTTGCTCTACTCTGATGATTTTGAAATGATGTTTGATTAAAAAAAAATTATACTGCTTGTGAAAACGGGATGTTACAATTTTGGTATCAGAGCAGTAGTCCTGGCATGAATTTAACGAAGTTATTACGGACAGTTGGTGCCGAAGGCAAGGCTAGTCTACGTGGGTGTGCCAATCAGTCGCCGTGAACTCGGTGAGGCCCCCATGGTAGACACTTACCTGGCCATTCTGTTCAGTTAACGGAGTTAGGTTCTAAGCCGTTTTAAAATTTGGAGCATATTTTGAAAATGAGTACTGATATAGCCCAACGTCGGTGTACTACCTTACTTCGGTATACCATTCTGAACTGGTATACCATCTTGAACCGGTGTACCACCCCCTGTTGGTACATCACTCTAGCCCAGAGACGGTGTATCCATCACCAGTACCGATGCCAGTATCAACCTCTGATAGTCCTGATAATTCACATCATTCATCGGTAACTGACAACTTCGACTATCCAAAGATCATAGATCTTGATATCAACTTCGACGCAGACTCTGATAACTCTGAGAATTCTAATAACTCTAATAATCGTCAGTTTGAACTGGACGGTAATTCTATCCTAGTAGAAAGCATATATATGGAGATAGACCACGCCGGGTGAAACTCCAAGACCAACGAGATAATTACATGCAGTATTTGACTCATGTATAAGCACCTCCGATACGTGTTTCCGTACCCGTTTCTGAGAAGAACGAACCAACGAAATTCTTAACGAGGGACATGATGCGGGTGTCTATTCGTTAGTAGAGTAAATAGGAAGCACGATAGAAATTTTGATATGATCATCGTTGTACTCCTTGTATAACTAACGTTTCCCTAATAAAGGAAAAAGAACAAGACATGGCGAACCTGAGAGGAGCCGGAGCTCCCAGAGGCCGGGGTAGAGGCCGTGGTGGAGGACGAGGTAGACAACCTCGAGTAAGACCAATACCCGGACCTGAACAAAATGAGATACCAAATCAACCGGGGCCAAATGAGATACAGGAGATGAGAAGAACACTGCAAGAGCAGGGGGCTCTCATAGCTGTACTCCTGGAAGAAAGGCAGGAGAGACAGGGACAATTGCATGATCGGCAAGCTGAGGGAGAACAACACTCTGAAGAAGAAGAAAATGAGCAGAGAGACGAACATGATGAGGAAGCTGAGGAATCTGATAGGTCCCAGTCACCTCCACGACGAGGGAGAGCTGCGAGACCACACAAAATTGGGTCACACGGTTTTGCAAGCTCAAGCCACCAAGTTTTCATGGGAAGAACGAATTGGCTGAGGATTGGCTGATGAGCCTAGAAAAAATATTTGAAGTGATGGAATGCCCGGGGGACCGGAAAGCTCAGCTGGCGATTTACAAACTCGAAGGTGATGCGCACCGATGGTGGAAAAGTGTCGCTACAACGTTGCGGACCCATTTTTGCCCTGCCACTTGGGAGAAATTCATAGAACAGTTCAATGAACAATATTTTCCTCCCTCAACACAAGTGATTAAGGAGGAGGAGTTCCTTCACATTCAACAAGGTTCCGAGGAAACCTTTGATGACTACTTTGCCCGATTCACCAACCTGTCCCGATATTCGTCATACTTGGGGAGTAATGACAACCAAAGCTGGAAGGCAAACAGGTTGATCTACGGGCTGAAGTATGATATCCGAGCAAGGCTGGTATCCCAGCGTTTTCCTAAAATGGCTCAAGCGGTAGAATCTTGCCGGATGACTGAGCGCAACCTGAAGGAGTTACGTATATCACGGAATCACAATAATAGCCGTACCGATCGTAGCGAGGGCTGTAACGCCCGTCCTTTTGACGCCCTTATTAATTAGAGTTATCACGCACAGGCATCGAAATGATTTGGACGACTTAATTGCGGAATAAAACTTTAACAAAATAACTTAGTTCGAAAACATGAGGATGAATTTTTTCGCGATTCGAATTCATCCCATAGTGGGATGTTAATACATTATTCCATAATAGACGAATGATAAACGATAAAGTACACTCCAGCTACCTATATTTTTCCAAAAGGTTCCATCTACTGTAATCCTTACAGCTGCATCTTGCCTCTTGATCCCGAACCACTACCTGTCTCTTTCATGCAGTCTGGAGTTCAATTGAATAAACCCCAGGGGTAACAGTTAATCTCATATGCAGGTATGAAATATAAATCACAGTATAACACATGTATAAGCATAGAGTAATTCACAATAAACAAGTCGCACTATTAACCGCAGCTAACAGCCAAGGACCGCAGCCCTTTGGAACACCCAGCTCCATTTTAGGACACGCAGCCCCAATCCATAGCTAGGATACACATATGCAAATTATCTAACAACCATGATCAGTCATACATGAATACATACATACAAGCTAACGAGATAACAGTTACCCACCTCAAACTTGAATCCTTAACTTTGTCCGGAGTTGTTGGGATCGGTAGAGGTGTCAAGGTATGCCTATAAACGTTTATCATTATCATTAGTCACTACTTGCGTTGCAAACTATCTAACTACATGAATTATTTTTAGAGGGTTAAAAATAGATTAACCCCTAAAATTTCCCTTACTAAAGATACCCTTCTTAATAAATAATAATATTATTTATTATTATTTATTTATCTATTTTATTAAGAGTCGTGTCCTTTAAAAATGTTAAGAAGGTTTGTCCTTGTCACTTTAGAGTATTTATAACCCTTAATAGACAAGTTATCCAAAAGAAGAACCTTTACTTTGAAGGTTATGCACTATTAATAATATACGTGACTATTTTAAGACTTATCAAAACTTCAGTCTTTAACTTTCATGAGAATTTAGAAAATTCATAACTTGACCGATACAACTCCCAATGGAGTGATTCCAATTTCTATTTAAACCTTGAGAAGTCCATTTTCATAAATTAAAGTCACCAAGTTGATCAATGACTAAGAAAATTTCCAACTTTCGAAAAACACAAACAATGTCTAGAATTTTCCAGAATTTACCGATTAAACTTTGAAAATTCATAATTAATTCTAAAAAAATCCAAATGAGGTGCTTCCAAAAACTACATGTTCCTTAGCATGTATAATTTCACAGAAAAATAATACCAATAGCCATAACACACTATATCCTTCCCAGATTTCAAAAACGTGATCATTGTCCAGATAACTTCCCAAAATTATGACTCAACTTCCAAAACTTATATCTCAAGCTATAGACCTCCGTTTAAGGTGTTCCAAAGCTCGTTTTAAACCTTGTTGAGTGTACTATTTACTGTAAAAATTTCAAATAAAAAATAAAAGTTTTAATTTTTCCGAAAGGCCACGTCATTTTCATGCTCCAGAAGCATACCAGAATTTGCCCAGATTTTTAGCTCAACTTTGGAAAATCATATCTCTCTTTCTACACGTCCATTTTAGGTGTTCTTTGGCTCGTTAGAAAGGTTGATATGTCTAATATTTACTGTAAAAATTTCAAGGAAAAAATCAAAGGTTTTCCATTTCAAAATCAAGCCCGAAACTGATCTGCCACATTCTGGAAACTGACGTTTTGTAGTTTCAACCTCCAACTTTGAAAAATCAAAACTCTCAATATACACGTCCGTTTTGGGTGTTATTTGGCTCTTTTTAAACCTCATTGTGTCTAATATCTTCCATAAAAATTTCGTGCAAAAACTCAAACGATTTCCATAGAAACAGAAGCACACGAAATGGCTCTGTTTTTGAGTCCGAAAACAGAGTCATTTCGGTTTTCCAGCTTTTTCTCCCTTTAATGAACAAACCCATCGTGTAGAAACCATGAAAACAAGAAGGGGAAGGCTTAAGGAACTCACCTTGGTCGTTCCTCAAGCTTACATGCACGTTTGGTCCTTCTTTCTTCCGACTTCTCACACTCTTTCTCCGTCTCTCGTTCTCTACGTTTTTCTGTTTCTGTTTCTTTCTTTCTTGGTTGTTGACTGATCTGCTGATATAAGGAGGGATGGAGAGGTGGTGTGGAGCTCAAGAAGTATGGCTGGGTTGTCGCTGTTGGTGAGCTCACTCCGTCTGCACCTCTGCGTTTCTGTGTTAATGACGTTGGAATATGCTTTTGTTTTTTTTTTTTGTTTTTTGTTTTTTTTTGTTTTTGATCTCATTCTGTCAGCTGTTATAGGATCCAATTGAAATTCAATATTAAAGGGATAAAACACTAATGGTTCGGTTGGGCCAGAAATGCATCAGGTGGATTGAGATAATTATGGGCTGAGTTTTGTTATTGTTGGGCCGAGAGGGTTCTGTACGAATGGGATCCAATAAGCAATACCACTAATTCTATTTTCTTTCCCCTTTTCTTTCTAATATTGGCCATTAAACTTCAACAATTTCTTTTCTAAAATTCTGATTAAGCATATCCTTGTCTCATCAAGTTGGGCTTTGACTTTGCCCAAATTTATTTGTAGTCTTGAGGAAGTAAAATTACCATTTTACTCCTTCTTAATTTCGACATTGGATTATCAAATAAAGTCCAGAAATCATTCTAGACCATAAAATTTGATTCTATGATTTTTATGCCTAAAATTATCCTTTACGAATATTCCTTGAACTTATTATTTTCCCGAATTAACTTTAAGGAAAAACAGGCCTTAATTTCCAATAATTAATTTCATAATTATTTTAGGCCTTCCATGAAATATTCAAATTCCAAATTCCAAAATTTGGGATGTTACATTTCTACCAGTTAATTTAAATTTTGTCCTCGGAATTTGAACTTATAACTTCAGGAAGTTATTCTACGCATCGAGTCTATTTCTTTCATATGTCTGCTCACCTAGCACACAACTCATCATACCATATTCTTATCAATTTTGTACTCAGGTATAGTTCTCAACTATACAGGACCCATTGTCCATTCTCACAGCGCTTGATTACGCAGGCCTCACTGCCTGTAATAATCTGCCTTTTGGCTTATTTCACTACCACAGCACTAGATATCCTGGCCTTACTGCTCAGGAAATCACCTTTATGCCATTGGCATCTCGCCTACCACCTGGTTCAGTCCAAACATTCTGTCAGCCTCAGCTCACAACATTCTCGGAACATACTGGTCCCAAAGTCACCATATTTGTGAGCATTCCAGACAGTGTTAAACACACAGATCCTACAGTCCAGGGACACCGCCCCATGCAATTAATTTGTAGTGTAATTAATTTCATAATTATTTTAGGCCTTCCATGAAATATTCAAATTCCAAATTCCAAAATTTGGGATGTTACAAGGGCAGTCGTGAAAAATCCTCACGGAAGAGAGAGGAACCCTGGAGTGACTCCCAAGGAGAAAGCAAGAGGCCATTCCGAACTGGGCAGCAGTACAACCCAGGAATGTCAGGACCCCAATCGTGTCCAAAATGTGGGAAGTATCATCCTCGAAGTACTGACTGTGGAGGGAAGCTGATATGCTTCAAGTGTCAATAGCCTGGGCACATCAGTGTGCACTGTCCGAAGAAAGCTACAGCGTCAAGGCCACAGAATCCAGGCCGAATGTACGCACTAACCGGTGCAGAGGACAGAGAACTCCCAGAGATGGTCCAAGGTACTATCTCTTCATAGAGAATCTTCTTTAGGTTAGATCATATGATTACGTGAACCATTACTGTGAAGTGTTCCGAGATTTTTTGTTGCTACAATCTGACCGCAATCATGTGATTAAGTAGGAGGTATTTTGTGTTATCATGGTGTTTGGGAACCATGAAAACATTTAAGTATCTTGTGTTACCATGGTGTATGGGAGCTATGGAGACATTTTGGTATCTGTAGTGTTGACCGCGGTGTATGGGAGCCACGGAAAACACTGTATACCAAAGTATGAAATGACAAGATCTTTGCAGTCGGGCTGGAGTATATTCTCGAATGAACGACATTGAGGTAATCCGATAGGATAAAGATCCGAAGTGTATGGTCCAAAGTCTAGTTAGTGAAAAGGCTAAATTTCGAGGACGAAATTTTTTTTAACGGGGGGAGAAATGTAATACCCTGAAAATCTCATTTATAATAAGTATCATATTGAGTAAATAATACCTATTAGAAATAGGTGAATATGGGATCTCAAAGATCTTGTGGCGAATTTATCTTATTTTTGGGGTAGTTTCTCTTGAAAAAGAATAATTTGCAATTAAGTCCCTAAAACGTTTGGAAGTTTGCAAATAGGTCCCTAAACGCTTTTACGAGTTATAAAATACCCTGTGAAAATTATAAAGAGGCAAGAAAATATTTATTTGAAATAGGGAAGAATATTTTCCCTAATTTAGGTAATTTATTAAATTATTACCTTGGAAAAATAAAGGGGGAAAAGTTAAAAAGTATTATAATGACCAAAATGCCCTCGTGAATTATGATATAATGCATGAGGCATAAAACACCAATATAAGTATAAAAGTTGTGAGGTAATGGGTCATTCTAATTAAGAAAATTAGCAGCAAGTATTAAGGAAGTAATTAAGTAATTATTGGAAAATTACTTAAGCATGAACAAAGGAAAATTCGAAGATAATTATGTGAAACCCTAAAATTAGTGGTAAAAGGCTAAAAATTAGCATAAAAATATTTGCTAATTAATTGGAAAATATGAAGAAAAATTGGTGAGATTAAGTAATTTTAAGCCTAAAAACAAGTATGGACCAATAGGAAAATTTTGTAAAAAATTATATAAAATAATTATTAAATAATTATTTTATATAATAATTAAATAATAAATAAATAAAGAAAATTAAAAACAGAAAATTGTGTGTGTGTGACCGACATAAGGGAGAAAAAATAATATTAATAAATGGTGGAGTGTAAAAATAAAACTCTTAATCAAAAGTAATTAAGTGTAAAAATAAATAAACACCGATAGGAATTGGATCCTGACATGAAAACCATGAACAAAGTTTCTAAAGTCAGTAAAGAATATGAAAGAGCGAATTTTTATCTTGAAATAGACTATTCCAGAAGTTAATTCCAAGATCGGTGGAGCATTTTGATAATAAGACGAAATAGGGTAATCTGTGAAAAAGTCAGATAGTCACAGACTTAGAATTCGAAGAAAATAAATCATAACTCAACATCTGGGAATGAGTTGAGAATTTCCTGGACATATTTGGAATCAGTGGATTTTTGTCCAGAGGTTGACGATTTCGGAAGTTTATTCCATAACCGGCACGTTTTTCCGTAAAACTTCAGCAGGACCGTTGAAACCCTGTATGGAATCAAAAATTAGTTAACTTAGACATTTCTAATGAATTAGAAAGAGTCTTCAAAGTTGTGATTCCAGATTTCTAAGATTTTACAAGATTACGCGATTCGGACACCGATCGGAGACCTTATCGGTAGAATCTTCTAGAACAGGGCCACATGGCACCATATGATTGGATTTTTGACCTTTGGTAGGGGGAAGCATGTCGGCCAAGGAGAGAGAAGGAAGAGGGAAAACTTGTTTATCAAGGTTCCAAATGGAGGGCTAAGATTGATTCTCATAAAGTTGATCCGACGGTTGAAAATCCATGGCATCTCCTATAAATAGCCTCCAAAGTCCTCTTCATTCTTCACAATCCAAGAGCATTTCAAAATTAGAGAGAGGTTAGAGAGAAGGAGGAGTCCGGGGAAATTCGCAGCGAAGCTCTGGGTAAGTTTTTCGGTACTTAGTCTTAAGCTTCCGTAGTTCTTTCGGTAGTTAGAGTAGAAATGCTATATTAGTCTTTAATCTTCCAAGTATGATTAGATATCATATGATAGGGTTATTTTAGTCATTATTTATAAAATCATGGTGGGGTCGAAGTTCTGGCAAAATTTTGGAAGATTAGAGTTAAAATAGCGAAGCTTTGGCGAAATTCCGCCGATTAGGGGCATCAGGGGAAAAATGGTAATTTTTAACTAAAATGCCTGTTATGATGTGAATCATTAATCAATATGATTTATATTTCGAAAATTATGTTGGAGTAGTAGTTATGTTGAAATTTTGGAAGATTAGGGTCAAAGTAACGAAGTCTTTGGCGAAATTCCGCCGATTAGGGGGTCAGGGGTAAAATGGTCATTTTGACTAAAAATGTCCGTCGTAATGATAGATCCTTAACAAATACATTGTTATGTTGATAGGATATCCCTGATTACGTTCTGACCTACTGTCGTGCCGTATACCGACAGAAATACCGATTTCCGTCAACGAAGGTACGTTCGCGTACTGTAACACTAACTCTGATGTTTATTGTATGCATATATGTATATTGCCTGTACTCTGATTGTACTATTGTCTGTCATGCCTGTTGTTTGTCATGCCTGTACTCTGACTGTACCATTGTCTGTCATGCCTATTTCTGTACTTCGATTGTACTATTGTCTATACTACGACTGTACTATTGTCTGTACTCCGACTGTACTATTGTCTGTCATCCGACTGTATTGTTATTGCCATACATATCTGATATGTATACCTGATGTCTGACCGTAGTAAATGTAGCCAAAATTCTATGAATTTCTGTCGTACACATTTGATGTATGTAATCATGAGGTTAACCGTTACCTGGGGTTCGATGCATGGACCTCAGCTCTTAACTTAGCTTCAGGATCGGAAGGACCGAGGAACGAGGATAGAGGCAAGCAGGCCGCATAAAAGATCCGGCTGAAGACTTCTTTCTGTCATGTACTACTTTTGAAATACTCTTGTACCGCTGTTTAAACAGCAAGACATTCTACCATGGGTACTTTGAATATATACCAGTTACTCTTATGTTCCGTTGCTCTACTCTGATGATTTTGAAATGATGTTTGATTAAAAAAAATTATACTGCTTGTGAAAACGGGATGTTACATAAAATACCCTGAGATTATTATGACATGTCTTAAGAGGCAATTAAATATTTATTAAAAATAGGAAAGTATGTTGTCTCTAATTTAGGTAATTTATGGGATTATTTTCCTTGGAAATAAAAGAGGCAAAATCCAATATTATTTTGGGGAACATAAGTTGCCCCATGATTTTTAAAATAATACATGGAGCACAAATGATCAATGTAAACAAAATATTTGTGAGAAAATAATTAATCCAATTTAAGAAAATTGTTAATAATTAGTAGATAATTAAATATCCATTTATTAGAGATTAATCAACATGTTTCAAAGGCATAATTAGGGATGTGTGACCCTAATTAAAAGCTAATGGCCAAGATTAGCATAAAGATAATTACTAATTAATTAGGAATGATTAAGAAAATGTATAAGATTAAATACATGAAATCCCTAAAGCCTATTTGATCAACAAAGGATTACTAATCATAGGATTAAGACACTAAACAATCTTCCTAATCAACTTTGATAAGTCAAAACATTAAGCAATGGTTGGGATTGAATCTCATAAAGCAAGGTCTAAGGTTTACAATAATTCTAAACAATTAAATGGTCTAAATCCATGTTATTAGCTAAGAACCAATGGGAGAATTTCTTGCTAATTAAATTAAGATAAATAAAGCATAAATTAAGTAACTAAAAAGAGAGTTGAAAAGTCAAAATTTGGGGGAAGCCGTGTAATGTGTGTGTGAGTGTATGTGTGTGTGTGTGTAATGCAACTGGATGGAGAGATAAGGAAGAAAAAGAGGTATTTAAGAAGATATTTGTGAAAAAGCAAATAGGATAAATGAGAACCGATAGAAATTAAATCGTATCTTGAAAAATGGGAACTAAGTATCTAACATCAGGACTTATTATAAACAAGTGTATTTTTATCCTGGAGTGGGTTATCTCCGAAGTCATTTCCGTAACCGACGGGGTTTATCCTAAAATGACTAAAAGGCTAGTAAAGACCCCTAATTGGACCATAATCCTTTATATTTAAAGTACTTCTCAAGTGATTACATAAGCTTCATAGTGTACCTCTAAAAGTATTTGAGATTATTAAGTATATGCGATTAGAACACTGAGCAGGGGAATTAATCAGTAAAATCCATAAAGAGGATAAGGTGACATCATTTTTGGAAGAGGATAAAGGAAAGAAAAAAGGGGGGGGGGGAGGTCGGCCAAGAGGGATGGAGGGTGAGGATTGGAGATTGAACAAAACCCTAGATCTAATGGCTTAAAATGAAGAAGGGAAAGTTTGAAGAAATTACCAACATGCCATAGGATTTTTCTATAAATATCCTTCACTTCCTTTCAAAATTTTCACACCAAACTCTCTTGAGCATTTCGAAATTGAAGAGTGAAAGAGAGAAGGAGAAGCTTTGGAGAAGGAGTAGCAAGGTTCTGGGTAAGTTCTTCGGTCTTTAGCTTTTAGATTCTAGTCTTTAGTTTAGTAGTTTTAGTAGAAATGTTTGCTAGATCTAGTAAGTAGGAAATGAAATTCCTATTCTTGTTTTTATGCCTCATTGCATTGAAAGATGCCTGACGAGGTAAAAACATAGTAGGGATTGAGTTTCTGAAAGTTGGGAATCAGAGTAGCGAAGCTCTGGCGAAATTTTATCGGGTAGCGATTATCTAAAGTCAGGGGTAAAATAGTCATTTGTGACTAGAATATCTGTTAGGATATTGTTTGATTAATAAATACGCTATTATCCTTATAGGATATCTGTGATCACGTACCGACCGTCAGACGTACTGCATTTCGTCAACGAAGGTACGGACGCGTACTGTAACCTTAACTCTTATGCTTGTTGTATGTTTATATATGATAGTTGTATTCATAGACTAAGACTCTGTCTTAGATGTTTTCATTATACATCCAGCTATATACGGGTTATGGTTATGTGATACCGTTGAGTTTTCCTAGCGCTGAGGACACGAGTGTACATCGTGGCACTGGAGTAGAGTGCAGACAGTGAATAACATGCATTAGCTATGTGTGGTTATTGTTTTACATATGTGATTATGTACTGCTGTGATGTCATGAATAACTGTCATTCATATACTGTTACATAAGCATGAGGTTAACCGTTACCTGAGGTTCGATGGACATTGGACCTCAGCTCTTACTCTAGCTTCAGGATCCAAGGGTCACGGGATCGAGATCAGGGGTTAGGAGCCAGCATGAGGACCGGACGAAGACGTTTTTATTTTATTTTATTGTATTTACTTTTGAAATACTCGGATGAATGTATGGCCATATGAACAGCCATATATTTTGTTATCTATGTTATTCAGCTACTCTTTATTATCAAAAATTTTTCCGACGCTCAAACTCTGATCAAAACGCTATGAAAACATTTACGAAAACAGGGTGTTACATTTTTGGTATCAGAGCGTTTTACCTGGCATCAGAACATTTTTACTGGCATGACTCTAACTAAGTTATAAACAAACCATTGGTGCCCAAGGCAGGGCTAGTCTATGTGGGTAAGTCATTCAGTCGCCGTGAACTTGGTGAGACTCCCATGATAGACACCTGGCCAATTGGTTTGAGTAACAGAGTTAGGCTCAACGCCTTTTCTTTAAAGAGCATATTTTGAAAAATGAGTACTGATATAACTCTGGTGTTATGTTCTAGAGATGGACAGGAACGATGTTCCATACATCAATTATTACGGCCGAAGAAGGCGTATGGCGCGAAGATCCGTAATTCCCGAGTTAGTAGGGTTAAGACTAAACCCAGATCCGGTGTATCCACCACCCGAACCTATACCAGTACCTAATCATTCTGATAACTCGCATCACTCATCGGTAGCCGACAACTTCGACTACCCAGAGATCAGAAATCTTGATATTCACTCAGATGCAGATTCTGATAATTCTGATAATTCCGATAATTATGATAATCTCGAGTTTGTCCTGGACAACAATACCATTCTAACAAAATCCTTACATGTTGAGCTTATCCATGCTAGACTAATCTCAGAGACCGAAAAATATATTTACATGCAGTATTTGACGCATGTAAAGAATTTCTATCAAAGGAACTCCCGATACACTTTTCCATACCCTCCTGGAGACTGGATCAGATCCACTCTCCATCATTTTCCTCGTACCCATTTTTGGATAGAAAGAACCAACGACATTCTGAAGGAGGGGGATATTGTGGACGTCTGTTCATGTCTTTTCCGTCTCAAGCGCTTAGTGTACTTGAACATGTTGACAGAGGATGGATGGCAAAACGAGAGTCAGATCGGGAAAGCTATGGAAGTAGTAGTAGTATTGTAAGATAATGATATGTATAAGCGTTGTTACTTATGTATGTTAGTTTTCTAGGAAACTTTATGATGTAAGAAAACCCGATGAAATGAACAAGGGTTTGTAGTGTAAAGACTATTGTGATAAATATCTATATAAGAGTTTGTGTTCTACTAATCATTGTTTTCTCTATATACATCTAACGTTTTCCATAATAAAGGAATAAGAACAAGTTATGGCAAATTTACGAGGAGCCGGAGCTCCCAGAGGCCGAGGCAGGGGCCGAGGCAGAGGGCGAGGTAGACAACCTCGAGTGAGACCAATACCAGGACTTGAACAAAATCAAATACCGAATCAACTGGAGCAGAATGAGATGCAGGAAATGAGGAGAACACTGCAAGAATAGAGGGCTCTTATTGACGAACTCCTTGAAAAAAGGCGGGAAAGACAAGATCGAGAAGCTGAGGAAGAAGAAGATGATGAGCAAAGTTACGAATACGCTGATGAAACCGAGGAGTCTGATAGATCTCAGTCACCTCCTCGACGAGAGAGAGTAGTGGAGACCACACAATACTGGGTCACTTAATTTTGCAAGCTCAAGCCACCCGCTTTCCTTGGTAAGAACGATTTGGCTGAAGATTGGCTGATGAGTCTGGACAAGATCTTTGAAGTCATGGAATGCCCGGGAAATCGAAAGGCTCAACTTGCAATTTATAAGCTCGAAGGAGATGCTGATAGATGGTGGAGAAGCGTTGCTGCGACATTGCGGACCCGTTATTGCCCTCTCACTTGGGAAAAGTTCCTGGAAAATTTCAATGAACAGTATTTCCCTCCTTCAACTCAAGTGATCAAGGAGTCAGAGTTTCTCCACATCCAACAAGGTCACGAGGAGTCATTCGATGACTACTTTGCCCGATTTACCAACCTGTCGCGATATTCATCATATTTGAAGCGTGAGATGACGAAAGCTAGAAGGCAAATAGGTTGATATACGGGCTAAGGTATGATATAAGGGAGAGGCTTGTATCTTAGCAGTTTCCCGAACTGACTCAAGCAGTGGAAGCTTGTAGACTGATTGAGCGGAACTTGAAGGAATTGCGGAAGGCTAGACCTTTCAATAGTAGCAGCGCCGGTCGTGGCGGATTTAATCAAGGAAGCTCCGTCCAGAAGAGGAAAGCACCCTGGGGAAATATTCGTGGAAACAAGAGGCCATTCCAGTCTGGCCAGTCGAATTTCCCAAGAGCACAGGGACCCCGACCATGTCCAAAATGCGAGAGGTACCATCAAGGTACTGACTGCGATGGGAAGCAGGTATGCTACAAGTGCGAAAAGCCTGGACACTTCAGCAAGAACTATCCTCAGAAAGCTGCCGAGATAAGGCCGCAAAACCTAGGCCGGGTTTTTGCTCTAACTAATGAGGAGGCCAGGAAGTCTCCGGATATGGTCCAAGGTATTATCTCTCTTAATGGGAATTTACTGCAAGCATTATATGATTCGGGTGCTAGTCACTCGTTTATTTCATATGACTGTGCAAAACGTTTAGGAATGCATGCGTATAAGTTACCTTATGATCTGATAGTAGCTACTCCACTTGGCGTAAAATCTCTAGCTTCTGATGCATGCTTAAATTGTATTGCGAGTGTAAATGGACGAGTTTCAAAAGTAGACCTTATCTGATTACCACTCCATGGCATCAATGTCATACTCGGTCTAAATTGGCTGACGACAAACAGTGCAATGATTGACTGTGGTAATAAGAGGATATCATTTCCCAATTCACCCAGCGGAGACAAGATTGAAGTAAGCCTAAATTTTCTCTCTGCTACGGAAGCTGATAGATGCATGAAGCAGTGATGCCAAGTGTACATGGTATTCTTCTCGATCAAGGCAGAAGTCGAACTTTCGCTCAAAGACATCTCTGTGGTGAATGAATTTCCTGACGTGTTTCCTGAGGATCTTACTGAGCTACCTCCTACAAGGGAAGTTGTTCACTATTGAATTGATGCCCGGCACAGGGTCAATATCAAAAGCGCCGTATCGTATGGCACCAAATGAGATGCAGGAGTTGAAGAAGCAATTAGAAGAACTTCTAGAGAAGGGGTTCATTCGACCCAGCGTATCACCATGGGGAGCCCCAGTGTTGTTTGTGAAAAAGAAAGACGGAAGTTTTCGACTCTGTATTGACTATCGCGAGCTGAACAAAGTAACTGTCAAGAACAAGTACCCACTTCCTCGGATTGATGACCTGTTGGATCAATTGTTTTTCAAAAATCGATCTACGTTCGGGATATCATCAGCTGCGAGTTAAGGCTAGTGATGTTCCCAAGACGGCTTTCAGAACCAGATATGGGCATTACGAATTCCTTGTGATGCCTTTCGGTTTGAAAAATGCACCTGCTGTGTTCATGGATTACATGAACTGTATTTCCCGTCAACACCTAGACCAATTTGTAGTAGTATTTATTGACGACATCCTTGTCTATTCTAAGAGCAGAGAAGAACATGAAGAACATCTGCGATTAGTATTGAGTATACTCAGGGACAAGCGACTCTTTGCTAAGTTGAGCAAATGTGAATTTTGGCTTCCAGAAGTTAGATTTCTGGGCCATGTCATATCGAGCGACGGAGTTGCTGTTGATCCCGGCAAAGTGGAAGCAGTTTTGGACTGGAAGAGGCCAGAGACAGTGACGAAGATACGTAGTTTTTTGGGTCTGGCGGGGTATTACCGCAGATTCATACGAGATTTCTCACGTCTTGCCTTACCATTGACAAAGCTTACGAGGAAGAATCAACCGTTTGTATGGGGTGAAGACTGTGAGGATAGCTTTCAGAGACTGAGGGAGAGGTTGACTACAGCACCGGTATTGATTATCCCAAATCCGAGTGAGACTTATGTTGTCTATAGTGATGCCAGTGGGCATGGATTGGGATGTGTCCTGATGCAGTAGGGCAGAGTGGTGGCTTACGCCTCTCGTCAACTGAAGCCTCACGAGTTGAATTATCCTACGCACGATTTAGAGCTTGCAGCTATCGTGTTTGCTTTGAAGATATGGAGGCATTACTTATACGGTGCGACCGTAGAATTGTACTGCGACCACAAGAGCCTGAAATACCTTTTCGATCAAAAGGAACTCAATATGAGACAACGTTGCTGGATGGAGTTGCTGAAAGACTACGACCTGGAGATCAAGTATCATCCGGGTAAAGCCAATGTCGTTGCAGATGCTCTCAACAGGAAGTCGGTGCAGGTGGCATACATGATGATTCAAGTGAAAGTGGAGCTTGAATCACCAAGAGGGGGTGAATTGGGGATTCTCAAAAAAATTTCGATGGCTCTGTTTAAGGATTCTAAACTGAAGATAAAACAGAGCATAAAGAGAAGAAGCAAGACACAAGGATTTATACTGGTTCGGTCCAACAACTTGACCTACGTCCAGTCCCCAGACTCTCTGGGATTTCTCACTATCAAGATTGATTACACACTCTGCACTCAAGAGTAATTCTCTCTCTAGAACTTACTCCCCCTTACAAGTTGTAATCAATAACCCCAATCTCCAAGTCCCCTTGACTTGAGATAACTTACAAGAATGATTTACAATCAAGAAAACTCTCTCTAAGAGTAGATATGATAAACACTGAAGAATAAATGTATCAAAGATACTTTACAACAGAAAACTCAAAGAGTAGTTGAAACTTTAATGATTTTTGATCTTGCACTAGTTGGTTGTTGAGAAGATTTGAATGCATCTCTATTTATAGGTAGAGATCATTAAATGACCGCTATAAATCCTCAGATAACCGTTGGAGTGATTAGAGGATGATTAATGAAGGTTTTGGTCTTCTTCTCTCTCTACTCTTTAGCTAATCCAGTTTTGCAGAAGTTCAGAGTTGACTCTCTGACTATTAATCCGTTGGAAGAGCAGTTTGCTGAATGTAGAAGGCAAGCATTAACTTCTCCAAAACGTGTGGAGAATGTTTGTCCAAAAGCATGCAAGGTTTCTGCACTTTTCATTTAATGTGCTTACATGCTTTATGCTTTTTGCTTAATCTCCATTTAATCCTGTCTTAAACCATCTGAAACTCACTAACAAACTGATTAAACATAGTTTGGAATAGTTGTGAGTGATGGTATAGAAAATTGAGATCAAACACAAACATTTCACAAATTCGTTTAAATCGAAATTCAAATTCTGCGATGGAAACTCGAGTTAGTTCTTCGAAACTCGAGTTTTTCATGTTTCAGTGATCTTTTAGCAAAAGACCGAAACTCGAGTTTTCAATCCAAACTCGAGTTTTCTCTTTACAGAGACAAACATCTCGATTTGGCATTTTGGACAAGGCTAGTGAATAGTACAAAACTCGAGTCATTAAGTGACTAACTCGAGTTTTGGACTTTTAATGAGAAATTATGTTTTAGTCCAAAATCTCAAAACTGGAGTTTCCAAATCTTAAATCGAGTTTTCAAATGATCGAATTTAGCAGAGCTCTCTGCCTGGTCAAAACTCGAGTTTCCAAAACTTAACTCGAGTTTTCTCATTTGTTGAAAACTTTGGAAACTTCTCTGTAAGGTCAAAACTCGAGTTTTAAAACAGAAAATCGAGTTTTCTCTTTTATGAGAAAACATTGAAAAACTTAGTCAATTTGAAACACGGGAGTTTTACAAGGTCAGAGATGAGCATTGTTCTCAGAGAATGGAAACTCGAGTTTTCTAAGGTTAACTCGAGTTTTCTTGAACTTCGAAAAACTTAGAGAATACTCAGGAAAGCCTAAACTCGAGTTTCCCATGGAAACTGGAGTTTTGGTTTCATCGAAAAACTTGATTGCTCTCTGTCTTGTCAAAACTCGAGTTTTCAAAATCAAACTCGAGTTTGCCTTGTCTATGAAAAACTCGAATACTCTCTGTATGGCCAAAATTCGAGTTTTCAAACCCAAACTCGAGTTTGCCTTTCTTTACAAAAATTTGAGCACTTCTCTGTCAGGCCAAAACTCGAGTTTCCAAACTGAAACTCGAGTTTGCCTTAGACAGTAAGTTTTTCAACTTACAAAGACAAACTTCAATCGTGTTTACAATTGTTTGTTATCATCAAAACCAATTGAGAACTAACAATTAACACTAGCATGCGTGCTCATAGAATAATGAAAGATAAGGCTTAAAATTTCCTTCCATGTGGCTGAACTCTATTCGCCCCTTCACTGTTACTTTGCGCTATACTGATTTATCTAGTACTGTTAGTTTCCTAAGCCTACACAGTTTATTTTCCTTAAGACATATTTTTTCTACCAATTCATTTAGATATTTGCTCCACTGGTATAGTTTTATGTTTATGCTCTAAGTACAAGTTTAAAAGTTCAATATTTTTGTTTTGCCTAAAATTGCAGAGAGCTAACCTAAGGATTCAAAGTTCATGTTTTCACACACAAAAGCACAAATACTAACACATATAGCCCTCCCCTACACTTGAATGCTGCAATGGCCCTATTGTAGCAAAAAGGCGAAAGGAGGGTAAAGTGAGTCACGGCTAGATGGTGGTAGGAGGATAAAAGAAAGTGAAATAAACGAACACCAAGCTAGGGAAACAGAACAAGTAGTTTATTATCACGAAGTCAAAAAGGCCCGACCGCTACTCGACCGGGGGAACAAGCCATTAAAAAAGGAAATAAAAGGAAAGCACAAATAAAATGACTAAGGGGCTGGCGGCCCACAGGGAGTAGGGCAAAGGCTGCTGGCCTTATCATCCATGGAGGAGGACGGAGCAGAGTGGTTGACGACCTAGATGTCGGAGATAGAGTCGACAAGGTCGATGTCAGTCGACCGGCCACGATAGTGGGCAGCGACGCCACCCGTTGGGTCTTCAGTTCCTTGCAGAGCTCAACAATGTGGGGTGGGTGAAAGTGGAGCTTAATCACCAAGAGGGGTGTGAATTTGGGATTATAAAAATTATTTTCTAATTGCTCTATTTTTTAACACTAAAAACAGAGCTAAATAGAGTATAGGGAAGAAGAGCAAAACACAAGGAATTTATACTGGTTCGGTCTAACCTCTTGACCTACGTCCAGTCCCCAAACTCTCTGGGATTTTTCACTAACTCAATTGATTACACACTCTGTAACTCAAGAGTAATTCTCTCACTAGAACTTACTCCCCCTTACAAGTTGCAATCAAAATCCCAATCTCCAAGTCCCTTGACTTGAGATTCTAACAATAAATAAATGAACCCTCTCTAAGAGTGGATAAATATAACCACTGAAGTACAAATGTATCAAAAGATACTTTTCACAAGAAAACTCAAAGAGTAGTTGGATACTTGAATGATTTTCATTTTCTGCAGATTGGTTGTTGAGAAGAATTGAATGCAACTCTATTTATACCAAGAGATCATTAAATGACCGTTGTAATCTTCAATGTGACCGTTCCCAACATTAAGGAAGGATTATCTGAAGCTTTGGTCTTCTTCTCTCTCTACTCTTTGGTTAATCCAGTTGCATAGAAGTTTATGGTTGACTTCTTGACTTTTAATCCGTTGGAAGAGCAGCTACTAGATGAGGAAAGGAAACATTAATCCCTTTGCAACGTGTGTAGAATGATTGTCCAAAAGAATGCAAGTTTTCTAGACTTTGCATTTAATGTGCTTGATGTCACTTTTTGCTTTTGCTTTTAACCTTCATTTAATGTCCTCTAAATCATCTAAAATTCACTAACAAGATGATTAAACATAGCTAGGAATAGTAATGAGAGATGATAAGAAGTATTAGAATCAAACATGAAGGTTTCACAAATTCGTCTAATTTGAATTTCAAAAAACTCACTGACACAAACTTGAGTTTCCTTCTTCCAGAGAGCAATGTCGCGATTTGAGCTTTGAAGTGAGTTTTGAAACAAGAGCAAAAATCGAGTCATTAAGTGACTAACTCGAGTTTTGGACTTTTGTGATGAAAAATAGATTTAAGTCCAAATACTCAAAACTGGAGTTTCCAAATGCAAACTGGAGTTTTCAAAAGATTTAAATAGAGCAAAGCTCTCTGCTTGGCACAAACTCGAGTTTACTAAATGAAACTCGAGTTTCCATAAAACTTGGAAAAATGGAAACCTCTTTGTATGTTCTAAACTGGAGTTTTCAAATTAAAACGGGAGTTTTCAAATCTTTAGAAACATTGAGTTTTTCTCTGTAAGTCCTAAACTCGAGTTTCCTCATAACAGAGAAAACTTTGCAAAACTTTCTGTCATATGCAAACTGGAGTTTTCAATTAAAATTGGAGTTTTCTCAAGTTTAGAGTGGAGCATAGTTCTCTGTATGTTGTAAACTCGAGTTTCCAAATCCAAACTCGAGTTTCCAACAAAACTTGGAAACTTAGAGAACTCTCTGATTAGCATAAACTCGAGTTTCCAAATGCAAATTGGAGTTTTGCTAAATCTAAAAATGTTGATAGCTCTCTGTCTTGTCAAAACTCGAGTTTACTAAAACTAAACTTGAGTTTGCTTTGTCTTGAAAAACTTAGGAGCTCTCTGTATGGTCTAAACTCGAGTTTTCAAATACAAACTCTAGTTTGTCTAAGTTTGCAAAAACTTGAGCTGCTCTCTGTCAAGTCAAAACTCGAGTTTCAAAACCAAAACTCGAGTTTGTCTTTGATAGTAAGTTTTCAACTTTACAAATACAAACTTCAATTTAAGTTTACAATTTTCATTTATCATCAAAAAACATAGAGAACTAACAGTGGATGATCCCGTAAAGGGGCTGTGCATGTGAAGGTAATCACGGCAGGACGACGTCATGTTGCGGAGGAGGGAGCGTCAGAGGAGATGTAGATAGAGGAGTCAGGGGGAGGGTGACAATGAAGGATAAGGGTGAATGGCCGGTGGCGAGGGTTATGGTGATGGTAGAACAAGAGGTACTGACGAAATCTAGAGGAGAGGCTGGGCGTAGACTGTCAGGGCATATGGCCACGCCAGGCTGTCTGCTAAACTTGCGGCATGGGTGGGGATGGGCGAAGAAGATGAAGGGGGTTAGGGTTGTGTAGAGGAAGGGCCTCGATGGGGTTTTAAAAGGGGCTGTGCCGAGGGAAGGGGTGACAGTATAATAAGGGGACGGGGCAAGTGGAAGATGAAGGGTTGCAGGGTAGTCGAAGAGTTCAGAGTGTATAGCGTGTGTGTGGAAAAGGGAGTTGTGTGGTACTATGTTTTTTGGATTTTGTGGAACAACCTCATGGGGGGGTTTAAGCATATGATTAAAATTTCAAAACCCGTGGGAAAAATAAATAGCTTAGCATAGATACTTGATGGCCACCATTTATGCCATGTTTTCCCTATTTTATATGGTTGTATTGTATGGTGAATATAAGCTTAATTGCATTTAATATGAGCATAAAGGCATCAATTCATTATATAGGGAACTTAAGGATGAATCTTACAAATCAAAATAAATTGCATATGCATCCTAAACATATGCTAAGAAAAGATCGAGTTTTGAGATTTTGTGTGAAAGGCGCATAGCATGGCCGATACAATGCTATAGCATCAAGACAGCCTCATCGAAGCGCAATATATCGCATCCCTGAGGCTAAAGCGAAGTAAGTGAAGCAATGCTATGCGGCAATTGTTTTGATCTTTTGTCAAGGTTGTTTCAGGAATATAGTGTAGGTCGTTAAGTAATGGTTAGATTGCTAACATATTGGAATAGAAGACGTGGAGAATTGAAACTAAGATTTGAAGAATTATGCAAGATCAACATAATCAATCTACCAAGATTTGAAAGAAAGATCACGTTTGGACCCCGACAGATTTGAAAAGGCCTAGTTCATTGGACGTACGCCGCAAGTATACCTAATTATATATGGAAACAAGAAGTCAACCCTAGAGGGGTCGAACAGTTGTCAAGAGTCAAGGACCATTCCCATACGGCCAGACTCGAAAGAAGAGTAAGAGAAGTTACAAGGCACGAGAGCTCCAAGAGAACCCAGTATCCTTTCTTGCAGTGAGACGGAGATAAGAAGAGTGGAGTTGTGATGTGACAGGGCTTCTTCCACACCGTTGAAACCTCCATCAAGCTTTCTGTTTTCCTTCTTTTATTAATTCTAGTTAATCTTTTGATCATCGGTTATTCTGTTGTAATATGTTTAGTGATTCCCTCATCAGTCATGAACTAAACTTCATGTGGCTGAGCGAGGATGATTTCCTAAGTTTAGAATGAACCCAGTTGCTAGTTCTTAATTCAATGCATTCAATTTGCTTATCAGTAATTTAATTTCTTGTCGATTAGTGAGAGTTAAGGGCTAGATCTGTGGCCTCGTCTAACTGAGAGGGAGTCGGGGCTAGACATCTGATAAACAGTGATTGCTAGGTAGGCTAGTGCAAGGCTTGACCTATTATTGTAAGCTTCAGGAATGGGTCTACCGCTCATAACCATAACAGCTTGATTTGTAATGATAACCTAATTAGAAAATCGCCATAGACATATGGGAGAAGTAAGTTAGGATTGTACGTATCGGACGTGAGAGCTTCGGTAGATTAGAGTGGTGGGTTAATTGAATAACATTGTAAAAGGTGTTTATGTTGTAGCATTTCGAGCGCTATGCAGCATAAACGCTATAGCAATGCGTATAGGCAACTGGGGTTTTAATATGCTAGGAAAGACTCTGAGCTCAGCCTATCTTTTTACTGATATTTTTTGCGACTACGATCATCTGTCTACTTTCTAGTTTATTCGTATAACTATAGAAACTCCCAAACCAATCAGACTTTATTTTTGTTTTTAAACACAACCAATTCTATAATTCGGTGTCATCATTCGGTATCTCAGTCTCTATGGGACGATACTTTACTTACTCTTTATTACTTGTTCAACTGGTTCACTTGCCATCAAGGAAATCAACCAACAATACTAACCTAGGTAAAACATAGGACTGGGATGACCTGGAAGACTATCGTTGCTGACCAAGTGTCAGAGTTCCTGTTGGGCCCTAAAAATGAAAACATGGTTTTTTCTTTGGGACTTTGGGCTTCCTCCCAGTAGCGCTTAGTTTAACGTCGTCAGCCTGACTTGGTCATGAGTTTTATTCAGGGCCAAGTAGGGTTGCTCGACGTTCTCATAGTTCCATTTCCAACCCAACACATTCGCCTTCCATCTTTAAATGGGGACATTGTCATCTGATCATGGTGTGTTATTCTAAGTATGAGATCTTCTTCTTGGATCATGATGTCGAAGGGCCCCACTTGTGCTTGGTCTTGTGTTGAAGAAAGAGCATTCTTCAGGAACTTCTGGGTATTGTAAGGTTTTGAGAATTGAAAATGTCACTTGATCCCCGATAAGTTGTATAGTGAGCTCGCCTTTTTCAACATCAATTAGTGTCCTTCTTGTTGCCATGAATGGTCTTCCCAGAATAATTGGGATTTCTATATCTTCTTTGAAGTCCAGCATAATGAAGTCTATTGGGAATATGCATTTGTCCACCTTGACTAATACATCTTCAATTTTTCCTTCTAGTTGGACAATTGATCTGTCAGCCAATTGCAGCGTTACCATGGTAGGCCTTACTTCTCCAACCACCATCTTCTTGAATACAGACATTGGCATTATATTGATGCTAGCACCCAAATCACATAGTGCCTTTCCGCAATAGTTGGGGCCAATTGCACAAGGGATTGTGAAGCTACTAGGATCTTTTAACTTTGGTGGTAGTCTGTTCAATATGCACTGCTTTCCTTGGTCATGGCCACTGTTTCGAATTCACCCAACCGTCTTTTCTTGGATAGTATGTCCTTCATGAACTTTACATAGCTAGGCATCTGTTTTAGTGCTTCTACTAGTGGGATGTTGATGTGCAGCTGCTTCAGCATGTCCAGGAACTTTCGGAACTGCTTTTCTTAATTATGCTTCTGGAGTATCTGTGAAAAAGGTAGAGGTTGTTTAATGGGTTGTGATGATCCTGGGTTAGGGGCTTGTTGAGATGTTGATGCTGTAGCATCGTGCCTTATTTCAGTTACATGGATATCTGGTGTGACCTTTGTTGGAAATGCTGTAGCATAGAGTCCATCATCATTTTGTTGTAGCATCGATGAGTCCAGGTCTGATTCCTGGTTGTATTCAGTGGTTTCTCACCCTTTCTTTGTTTAGCCTAATACTGGTTCAGTGTCCTCGATAGGCCTCTTGGAGACCTTCATTGGTTCTATATTCTTGCCGCTTCTTAGTTCAATGGCTTTGACTTGTTCTTTTCCTTGGTTCCTAAGGACTTTAGTGTCACTAGGCAAGGAACTAGATGGTCTGTTGTTGAGTGCTATAGCAAGTTGTCCAATCTGATTTTCAAGATTGTGAAGGGAAACTTGTTGGCTTTGTATAATGGCATCGTTCTTTTCTAGATACTCCTTGAGTAGGCTTTCCATAGATGACGGAGGGGCTGCATCAACGCTTTGTTGCCTTGCTTGCTGGTTGAACCCTGATGGGTTCACTGGTCTGTTAAAGTATGACAGGCCTGTTGAGGGGCCAGTAGGTGGCTGATTCTGCGATGACTATGAGAAGTTTAGATGTTGTCTCCATCCTGGGTTGTAGGTATTGGAGTATGACTTATTGTTGTTGTCGCCCTTGTTATAATTGTTTACATAATTGATAGATTCATGGTTTATAGAACACTAAGAGTAAGAATGCTCTCCACCACAGTACACACAAGATACTTGACTAAGTTGCAATGATGAGTTATTGGCAGGGAAGCTCATTGATTTGATCATATTAGCAAGTGAGGATAATTATGCGATAAGGGTTGTCACGACATCAAGTTCATGAACTCCTACTACAGGTTTGAAAGAGGGGAGTCAATCTGTTGGCCATTGATAACTATTCATAGCCATACGTTCCAAGAGCCCACGAGCTTCACTATAGGATTTCATCAAGAGTGAGCCATTTGCAGATGCGTCAACAATGGATCGCATCTGTTCATCCAAGCCTTTATATAAGGTATTCAATTGCACCCATTCAACCAGTCTGTGTTATGGACATCTTCTGAGTAGGTCCTCAAATCACTCTCAAGCTTTCTACGTGGATTCGCTAAGGTACTATCTGAAACTGGTGATGTCTTCTCTCAGCTAGGCATTCTTAGTCGTTGGGAAAATTTTGAGTAGGAATTTTCTACCTAGGTCATTCCAAGAGGTGATAGAATGAGTAGGCAGAGTGTTTAGCCATGCTCTGGCCTTGTCACTAAGTGAGAATGGGAACAACTTAACTTGGAAGGAATCAGGCGTCACTCCTGGAAGGACGAAGGCGTTACAAACCTCTATGAATGACTTGAGATGCTGATGAGGGTCTTCTGATGGAAGTCCTCCAAACTGCCCGACAGAGTTTAGCATTTGTATAATGACACCTTTGATTTCAAAGTGTCTTGTGGTTAGATTTGGAGGTGTGATGGATGAGTTGAGTCTGGTGAGGTCAAGTACCCCAAATTCCATGATTGCTTAGTCTAGATTAGCATTACGGTTCTGTTGATGGGGATTCTGGTTATCCCCATCTAAGAGTTGTCACTCTTCTCAATCTTAGTCAAGATTATCTGCATATCCGCCATGTGCACGGAGTCACTCAAATGACTCCTTCGTCGCTGCCGTCTGCGTCTTTGTTTATAACTTCGTTCAATCTCTAGATCATATGGCAGAGGTCAGAAGTAGGCGAGTCACGCATACACTACAAAATGTACTTGAAAATTAGACATATAGAGAGTAAGCGTAGTGAGGTAAAAGACAACTTATCAAAAAGAAACTTTCAATCTTAAAAAGGTATCTTCAGTCCCCAGCAACAGCGCCAAAAACTTGTTGGTCGAATTCCCTTATGGAAAGTGAACCAGTCGAATAAGTAATAAAGAGTGAGTAGAGTATCATCCCACAAAGACTATGATACTACAGTTGATTTCATTTTCTAGTGACAAGTGTGTGATAAAAAGATTTATATTTGGTTTGGTTTGGATATTGCTAATGATAATAATTAAACAGGTGATCAAAATTCAGAGGAAAATATCAATTCTAAAAGTAGGCTGAGCTCATATTTCATCCTAAGTTATGTCATTCGCCCAGTTCGCATACAAGGCATTGCTATAGCAATCTTACTGTGCAGCGTTTACAATGCTACAACATGACCACCATGTTATTCAATTAACCCACCTCTATCCTACACAGAAGTTTCCGCAATCCTGTAAATACAGTTGTACCTTTACTCTCCCATATTCCTATGGTGATTTCCAGTTTAGTCTATTTAATTAGCTCTAAGCATTTTGGTTATGAGCGGTAAATCCATTCCTGGCATCTACAATTATAGATTGAGCCATGCATGGGCTCACCCTGCAAGCACTGCTTAATAGAGGTCTAATCCCAACTCCCTTTCAGGTTGTCAAGGACCACTAAGATAACTTTTAGCATTCGCTAATCGGCTACTGTTAAAGCAAACTGAATTTATTAAATGAAGAACTAGCAAACTGGGTTCATTCTACAACTTAGGAATTCATCCTCACTTATCCAAGGATAATTTAGTTCGTGACTGATGAGGGACACACAACGCAGAGTACTGTAGAAAAACCCATAAAAGAATTACTAGAATAAAAATAACAAAGAACAAAGGAAGCTCGTTGAAAGGTTGACAGCGTAAGAGGCGTCCTGTCACGCGACATCTCCACGTCTTCTACGATTCGTCTTGCTCCATGGAAGAACTCAGTCTAATCTACTGTCCTCTTGATGTATCTTCTCTCTTGTTCCTTCAGCGTGAGTTTCAGTCAGATAGGAATTAGTTGACTGCTTTCTCTCGTGGCTTTCGACCTCTTTTTAGGTTTTACCGCGCTTTCCTCTTATAGTCAGATTTCCTAGGTCGTACGTGCTGTTAGTTGGACCTTCCAAACCTGTCGGGTACAAGGTCTTAGATTCAGTTAATTGATCTTGCTGTTAATATTGTGGGATTCCTCAAATCTTTCTTTCAATACTTAACATCTTATAGATTTTGCTTGATTCAATCACCGTCTTTAAGTATGCCTGGATGACTTGTCTTAATTTCCTGAAAACTCGCGAGGAAAGGTTAGAATAACATAGTGCATAAGTCTGGATCTTTTACGATGCTATAGCATGATGGTCGCATTGTATTGTTGGCGCATGTGTGGGCATACCTTAAGCTATAGCATTGTATCAACTTCCTTATGCGCTCTCACGGAAAACCACAAAGCAGTATTTTCTTATGCACATAAGTATGATAATGATATTAATGCAACATTTTGTAAGTTCTATCCTCTATTTCACCAAGTGTATGAATTCTAGAATAATCCTTCAGTTAATAGGCAATAGGGCTCATATTCTATATTCAAAACAGTCAAAACACATAAGGAAATCATTGTATAAATATCACTCATTAGGTAGCCACAACAGTGAACTGTTATTCAAAAGTCTACTTTGATGGAAAACCGTGCCACTATAGTACTTATTATTTATGTGACACCCCTCCTAAATACGCCTTTACTTATTAGAGTTTAAGTGCATAGGCATCGAAATAGTTTAGACGACTTAATTGCGGAATAAAACTTTCTTAAAATAACTTAGTTTGAAAACATGAGGATAAATTTTTCAAGATTCGAATCTATCCCATAGTGAGATGTTAATACATTAATTCAAAATAGACAAATGATAAACGATGAAATGCAGTCAATCTACTCATATTTTTCCAAAATTTTCCTTCTGCTGTAACCCTTACAGCTGCATCTTTCCTCTTGATCCCAATCCACTACCTGTCTCTTTCATGCAATCTGGAGTTCAAATGAATGAACCCCAAAGGAACAGTTAATATCATATGCAAGTATGAAATATAAATGACAGTATAACAAATGTTAAGCATAAAATAATTCACAGTAAACAAGTCGCACTGTAACCGCAATTATCGGCCAAGGACCGCAGCCTTATGGGACACGCAACCCCAAATCCATAGCTAAGAAATAAACATGTAAATCATCTAGCAAATACCATCAGTCATACATGAATACATACATACAGGTTAATGAGATAACAGTTACCCACCTCAAGCTTGAATCCTCAATTCTGTCCGAAGGTGTTGGGATCAGTAAAGGTGTCCAGGAATGCCTATAAACGTTTATCATTGTCGTTGGTCGTTTACTTGCATCGCAAAGTAACTAATTACGTGAATTATTTCCTAGAGGGTTAAAAGTGGTTATTAACCTCTAATATTCCCTTAATAATAATACTCTTTTTATTTTGTATGGTACTATAGTAAGTGTCATGACCTTTAACAATGTTAAGAAGGGTTGTCTTTGTCACTTAAGAGTCTTTATAACCCTTAATAAATAAGTTATCCAAAATAAAAACCTTTACTTTAAAGATTATGCACAATTAACAACTTGCATAACTATTTTAAAACTTATAAAAAATTTAGCCTTTAACTTTTCTTGGAATTTAGAAAATTCATAACTCGACCGATACAACTTCAAATGGAGTGATTCTAATTTCTACTTAAACCTTGATAAGCCTATTTTCATAAATTAAAGTCACCAAGTTGATTTATGCATGGCTGAAAAAATTTCCAACTTTCGAAAAATACAAGCAATGTCCAGAATTTTCCAAATTTCTTAACCAATCTTTGAAGAATCATAACTCCTTCAATACTTATCAGTATTCGACAAACAACCTATCAAATCAAACCTCTATGTGTCTACTATTTATCTGGAAAATTTCAAATTTCTTTGATTTTGTTTACTTGGTCCGAAATGCCACGTCATTTTCATGCTCCAGAAGCATACCAGAAATGTTCAGGTTTTTAGCTCAACTTCCACAAATTATATCTCGAGACCTCCGTCAAAGGTGATCCAAAGCTCATTTGAAATCTTATTGAGTATACTATTTACTGTAAAAATTTCATGTAAAAACTCAAACGTTTGCCATTTCAAAATCAAGCCTGAAACCGATCTGCTCTTTGGAAGTGCGGAAACGTTTCAAGTTTTTGGCTAAATTTTGGAAAATCATATCTCCCAATCTACATGTCCGTTTTGACTGTTGTTTTGCTCGTTTTAAAGATTAGGATGTGAACTATATGTCCACAAAATTTGAGGTTCAAAATAGTTCGTTTACCCTAGTTTTACCTTAGTTAAAATTCGGTGCTCCAAACAAAACAACAAAATATGACAGATGCTACAGTAACACATGCTACTGTTCATTTACGAAAATACTGTAGCAACTAATATGTTTGCCTCTGCTTCAACTCTATAAAATAGAGTTTCAACGTTCTATGATTCCCTTTAGTCCCAACTTGTAATAGCTAGATGGAAAAGTGTTCAAAAATTCACCTTAACCGAAAGCCAAGCTTGCATGCGTTTAGACTCCTTTTTCTTTCCCAACTGTCGTGCTTCTTGTTCAGTTTTTCTTTCTCTCAGTGCTCTCATTCACATCCCTCCCTCTAGTTCTTAGCTTTCTTTGAGTTTCTCCTCCAGTGCCTCTTCTCATCTCAGCCCACGTTCTTGTTTCTGTTGTGTGTTTTTTGTGAAGGCCTAGGGGGATGCCTTCCTCCTGTTAGCTTTTGGTGTTTTGATGATCACAATTTATAAGTTATTAAATTGAGTTAAAAATTTAATTTTCATTGTTTGCTCGAGCAACCCATTAATCATGCCCGAGCATCATTTGGATTCAGGACTTAGGAACGAAGTTGAGAGAATCCTGCTCGAGAAGCTCTCATAGCTTGCCCGAGCAACATCGAGCCAAAGAACGTTTGTAACTAATTCGAGCAATCTTGCTCGAGCAAGAGAAATGCCTTGCTCGAGCAACGTCGAGACAGAAGGAAAAGGAATGCAAGTCAAGTGTCTTGCTCGAGCATGGAAGAAAGGCATGCTCGAGCACCATGCTCGAGCAAATGAAGAAACCTGTTCGAGCATCTCTTTTATCTTGCCTCTGAATGATGTTGTAATACCCTAAAATTTGACTTAGGGTAAATATCAAAAATTGGGAAATATACCTGTTGAAAATAGGTGAATATGAGGTCTCAAACACCTTGTATTGAGTTTACCTTGTTGTTAGGGTAATTTCCCTTGAAATTAGATAATTTGCAATTAGGTCCCTAAAACGTTTGAAAATTTGTAAATAGGTCCCTAAATACATTATGGGTTATAAATACCGTGTGGAAGCTATAAAAGAGGCAAGTAAATGTCTATTTGAAATAGGGAAGGATATTGTCCCTAATTTAGGTAATTTATTAAATTACAAACTTGGAGAAATTGTATAAGAATGTCCAAAAAGTATTGAAATGACCAAAATACCCTCGTAAATCCTAAAATAATGCAGAAGACATGAAAACAAAGATGTCAGGGCCAAAGTTATGAGGTAATGAGGCATTCTAATTAAGAAAATTATCAACTATTGATAAGAAAGTAATTAGGTAATTATTGGCTAATTACTTAAGCATAAGAAAAGGAAATTCGTGAATAATGATGTAAAACCCTAAAATTAGTGGTTTTTGGCTTAAAATTAGTAAAAACATATTTTTTAATAATTGGAAATTTTGGGAAAAATAGTTGAGTTTAGGTATTTTTAAGCCTAAATGCAAGAATGGACCAATAGGGAAATTTTGTAAAAAATTATATAAAATAATTATTAAATAATTATTTTATATAATATTAATTAATTAAATAATTAATAAAAACGAAAATTAAAAGAAGAGGACCAGATTTTTGACCGAAATTATTGAGCAAGAGTGGATAGAATTTTGGTTTGAAATATCATGATATTTTACAAGTTGTATTATTTAAATAATATAATTAATTATAGTGAATAGTAATAAAATAAATAGGAAATGGATCCTATCTAGTGAACCAGGAATAGGAATTCAAAGTTAAGGTAAAATATTGATCGGTGAGTTTTTACCTTCAAGTGACCTCTTAGGAAGTTAATTTCGAGTAGTTAGCGCATTTTCCTAATAAAACGAAATAGGGAAGAATGCAGATAGTCACATTTTGGATTCGAAGAAAATAAATTATAACTCAACATCCGGAGATGAGTTTATAATTATATGGACATATTTGGAATCAATGAATTATTATCCAGAGATTGATGATTCCGAAAACGAGTTCCGGCACCGGACGCGTTCGGACACGTTTTTCGAGAGAACTTCAGACTGACTGTTGGAGCCCTAATAACATTTCTAACCATAAAAACATGATAACAACACTACTCTTGAATCTTTAAGATCAAAGCATAAACTAATTATGACTACAAAAACTACAAAAGCTAAAAGACTAGCTAGAACACTTACCCTTGAAGAACTTCCTCCCCCTTCTTGCTTCCCACTATGATTTTCTCTCTACTCTTGCTTCTCTAAAACTCATCCACTATCAGGTAACGGTTAACCTCATAATTACATACACACAACATATGTACCACAAGTATTCATATCATTAACAGTATATAAGCACGCAACCTATGCAAATGTATCGCCCCTAGCATTCAGATGTATCGCCCATAGCATACTGATGTATCGCCCATAGCATGCATATGTATCGCCCGTAGCAAACACCAACATATCAACAGTACAAAACATATGACGAGCTATCAACTACCACATACAATACACATAGCACATACATGCATACCATAAATATCGAGTTAGTGTTACGATGCGCGGACGTACCTTCGTGACGTGAATTGATGCTAGCTTGTCGGTATACGGCACGACGATGAGTCAAAACGTAATCAGGGATATCCTATCAATATAACAACGTACTTGTTAAGGATCTATCATTACGACGGACATTTTTAGTCAAAATGACCATTTTACCCCTGACCCCCTAATTGGCGGAATTTCGCCAGCACTTCGTTACTTTAACTCTAATCTTCCAAAATTTTGCCAGAACTTCGACCCTACCAATATTTTCGAAATAATGACTAAAATACCCCTAACATATGATATCTAATCATACTTGGAAGATTAAAGACTAAATTAGCATTTCTACTCTAACTACCGAAAGAACTACGAAAGCTTAAGTATGCAGAAAAACTTACCCAGAGCTTATTGAGATTTCCCCCAGAGCTTCTCTCTCTAAAACCTCTCTCTAATTTCAGATTTCACAAAGGAAATGGTGTGAAGAATTATGTCAAGAGCTCTTGCCTATTTATAGAAAAAATGAAGGGCATAATGGTCTTTTTCCATATTTCAAATTTCATTTTAAACCATGGAAACTTAGGGTTTTGGTGGATGATTTGTGGCCATGCAACACACCATTTCGTTCAGCCCTTCCCCAAGAAAAGATGAGTCACCAACTTATGTGACAAGTTGTGCATTCTAGAAGCATTTATACCCCGATCGGTACCGATTCGCGTAATCTCGGAAAAATCTCAAAAATTCGGAATTACAACTTTGAAGACATTTTCTCACTTATTAGAAATGTCCAAGTTAACCTAAATTTTGATTCCATATAGGGCTCCAACAGTCAGTCTGAAGTTCTCTCGAAAAACGTGTCCGAATTCGTCCGGTGCCGGAACTCGTTTTCGGAGTCATCAATCTCTGGATAATAATTCATTGATTCCAAATATGTCCATATAATTATAAACTCATCTCCGGATGTTGAGTTATAATTTATTTTCTTCGAATCCAAAATGTGACTATCTCGCATTTTTCCCTATTTCGTTTTATTAGGAAAATGCGCTAACTACTTCTAATTAACTTAGGAAGAGGTCACTTGAAGGTAAAAACTCAGCGATCAATATTTTACCTTAACTTTGGAAATCCTATTCCTGGATCACTAGATAGGATCCATTTCCTATTTATTTTATTACTATTCACTATAATTAATTATATTATTTAAATAATACAACTTGTAAAATATCATGATATTTCAAACCAAAATTCTATCCACTCTTGCTCAATAATTTCGGTCAAAAATCTGGTCCTCTTCTTTTAATTTTCGTTTATATTAATTATTTAATTAATTAATATTATATAAAATAATTATTTAATAATTATTTTATATAATTTTTTACAAAATTTCCCTATTGGTCCATTCTTGCATTTAGGCTTAAAAATACTTAAACTCAACTATTTTTCCCCAAAATTTCCAATTAATTAAAAAATATTTTTTTACTAATTTTAAGCCAAAAACCACTAATTTTAGGGTTTTACATCATTATTCACGAATTTCCTTTGCTTATGCTTAAGTAATTAGCCAATAATTACCTAATTACTTTCTTATCAATAGTTGATAATTTTCTTAATTAGAATGCCTCATTACCTCATAACTTTGGCCCTGACATCTTTGTTTTCATGTCTTCTGCATTATTTTAGGATTTACAAGGGTATTTTGGTCATTTCAATACTTTTTGGACATTCTTATACAATTTCTCCAAGTTTGTAATTTAATAAATTACCTAAATTAGGGACAATATCCTTCGCTATTTCAAATAGACATTTACTTGCCTCTTTTATAGCTTCCACACGGTATTTATAACCCATAATGTATTTAGGGACCTATTTGCAAATTTTCAAACGTTTTAGGGACCTAATTGCAAATTATCTAATTTCAAGGGAAATTACCCTAACAACAAGGTAAACTCAATACAAGGTGTTTGAGACCTCATATTCACCTATTTTCAACAGGTATATTTCCCAATTTTTGATATTTACCCTAAGTCAAATTTTAGGGTATTACAGATGTCTGCCCGAGCATGATAATTTCATGCTCGAGCATCAGACTAAGGTATGCTCGAGCAACGTCTCTCTACCCCTTATTTACATCTGCTAAATTTCGCTTGCCCGAGCATGACATATTCATGCTCGAGCAAAGGAAATAGGATGCTCGAGCAGCATCGCTTCAATGGCTCAAGCATGAGAAACTTCTTGCTGTTTTCAAATCTTCGTATGCGTAATTTGTAAAATCAATATATCAATTCCAATACATCTCATTATTACTTATTATCCTTACTAACCTCATTAAATCAGTTTGCTAATGACTTTCAGTTGAGATTAAGGATGAATTAAATATCAGATTTACAGAAAGCGAATATGTGTCAGAGACGCATTTATTGCAATTACCAAATTGTCTGACAATCTCTGTAACAATGCTCTGATCGATGAAAGGTTACTTCTACAATACTCTCAATGCATTAAATGCTATCTCACAACTGCCAAAATAGAAGGAATAAAGAAGAAAGTCCAACGGGAATATTCATCTGATGATTTGAACAACGAAGAACATTGTCCAAGAGTTTTTACCATCTAACGGATATATTCATAAGTCACAACGGATAATTCTTCAGGTTTCACTAACAGACATTTATTGCAATATCTATAAATGGACGAAGCATTAAATTTGCCAACAACTGAAAAACTTTGTGCATTCAATTTGTTCAGAGTAATAGGATCATCCTGATACAGAGTCTGTAATTGTATACATTTGAAAGGATCAGTGAAATCCCAAGGTGTGCTTAAGGACTGGAAGTAGGTTGTTGAGTTAGACCGAACCAGTATAAACCTCTGTATTTATTATCTTTTACCTTAGTCTCTGCCTTTCAATCATTCTGGGTGAGAAATTTTCATTTGAATCGAAATTATTTTTTAATCACCTATTCACCCCCTCTAAGTGATATTCCATCTTCACCTCCAACTCTCTTGCTCTCTCATGTACTCTACTCATGCTCGGTCTCTCACTCTCAGTTTTTTTTTTTTTTTTTCTGTTTTTGACCGAAAACAAGCAAAGTATGATGCTGAAATGAGGAGTATAATGGCGCACAAGCTAAAAACACGAGAGAGTAGGGGAGTATGGCTCTGACATGCTGCATTCTGAGAGAGGCAGTGGAGTATGGTTTGCACATAAGACATGAGAGAAGCAACAGAGTATGGTTATATAAAGGTTTAAGGGTCTAGTCCGAGAGAAGGGACGCTGGTCCATTTTGATTACACAGAGGAGAGGACATTATCATTTTGTTTGGCTCAAGAGGTATGGAGTTGTGCTGCTGTGACGTGAGAAGCATGGAGTTGAGCTGCTGCTTCTCCTTCTCGTAAATGACGCTGTGACTCTGTTCACTGAGTTTTCGTGTTCTGATGGAATGAATAAATAACCAGATACTGTGTAAGTCAAAGAAGGAGTTCGAATGGAATGGTACATCGGTAATTGGCTTTTTATCCAAATGGATAATGGGTTGGACTTGGTTGGCACGTATGGGCTGCTTAGTCCAATAATGAATCAAAATGAAGAAATAGAATAATGGGCTTCTAATATATATATATTGCTCCTCATGTAACGTGATGGCTATTGAAATTAGAATGAGTTAGAGAAGTTGGTTTGGGTTAGATGATTAGATGGGCTCCATTCCAAAATTCTATCTTTTGCAATTATTGGAAAATAAATTAATCCTTAATTCCATATAAGGATTTTACTTTCCCAATTAAATTTCATTTGACCTTAAAATATTATCTCAAAAATATTTATACCAAAAATTATTCCCTAATTATTTGTCCTTAATTTATGAAAAAATATGTCTTAATTCCAATAATTAATTTCATGATTATTTTAGGGCAAATTCCACAATTCAATTTCCCATAAAACATTCAATTTCAAATATTAAAATTGGGGATGTTACAATTTAGGCAAAAAAAAAAAAAAAACTTATCAACACCCAATATATCCACAACATACTCTTGCTTTAAAATATTTTTCTTTAATTTCTTTTATAACATTAGTTACATTATATCCATCCCTAACTCAAGAATCTACAATTTCTCTGTATGTCATTTTCTTCTCATTCTTCATTTTCTTTATATTTTAAACACTTTGCAAATTGGGCAATTGTAGCAAAGGATCCTATGATTCACTGTTTGGTTAAAAATTAATAATCATCTTACATATTGAGAATTATATTAATTCCTCTTGCACATCTTCTAGTCCAAGAATAAAACGCAAACAACCATCAGATCAGAGTATGCTAATATATTGCAAAACAAAGCATATACTGATTGATAGAAAAATTAAAGTGAGAGAAGAGAATACATTTGGGTCCCCTAGATGATGGTTGTTAAGACTTTAGTCCCCTAAATTGGAAAAATATCATATCTAAATTGTAAAATAAATGCAATAATTGATGTCGGTAACCCGTCCATATTGTTGAACAATATGAAAACAACATAAAGTCCATTAAAGTACTTTATCAACACATTAAAGCACTTTTTTTTTTTAATTAAAAGCATACTTTAGCGCCAATGTGAGTTGACATAGATGGTAAGGGATCCAAGACTAGGCCCTTGGGTCGTGGGTTCGATCCCCTCTGCCATCGCTGGGACTCCTTTGGTAGGCGATCTCGTAAGTCCCCAGTAAGTGCTCATAGAGCCCGGGGCCGTACCCTGGCCTTGGTGGGGGACTGATGTTGAACCCCTCCAAAACTTTTTTCTTATAAAAAAAAGCATACTTTAGCTTTCACTTTTCTATATATATATGAATGAAAATTTTTACTTTCAATTATGTATATTATATATTTTCATATATATAATATGGTGGCCGACAGTCTCGTTAAAGTTTAAGCATTTTTGTTATGAAATAGTAGTATAAAATGTTTAACGCAGTAAGACTTTTGATAGTTGTAGGCTTTCTTTTTTCATGATTTGAGTATTACCACTTAAAATTTATTACTATGTTTAAAAAATGTTTAAGATTTTGCTCATTTTTAATTTATTTAAATATTTATTGTTGCATGTTATATTTTTGGTGTATTTATTGTTTGCTGTTTACTTCTAGTTTTTGTGAGTGACTTATGTGTTTTCAAAGGAATTTGGTGTTACTTATGTACCATGAAAAATATAATGTATTGTACAATGAAATTCTAAAATGATTGAATATTAAATAAATAAAAAACTTGAAGAAAAGCCTATCGAGGTTTTAAGACTATAAATTCACAAGGTAATATCATTATCGATCCTTACAGTTTATTTTGGTCTCTATATGTTTACAACGACTTGATTTGAGTTACTGGTAGGGACCAAAACCAAAACTCATTAAAAGTATATAGACTCGTCATTAATGACCCCAATAATTTTTTTATTGTCCTTTCAATGCCAAACATTTACTATAGTATAGAAACATTGATGGCAATTTAGAAGAATATTATGTTAAGCTTACTTGGTATTTTGTTGTTCCAAATCATTCTTGTAACATCTCATTTTTAAAAGTGGAATAAATTTTTTTTTCGTCAGAGTAGAGCATCGGAGCAAGTGAGTAACTGATACATATATTCAAAATGTCAACTGTCGTATTTCTGCCTAATCGCAGTAGCGGTACATTAATCCGAGTGTCTAATATAAAAGTAAATACATAACAAAAGAAAGTCTTCGGACGAAACGCTAAACGTGCTGCTTGCCCTTTTCTTCGGCCCTCGGTCCTCCTGACCCTGAAGCTATGTTAAGAGCTGAGGTCCAACACGTACCGGACCTCAGGTAACGGTTAACCTCATGCTTATATACACAATATATGGATTACAGATATTCACAACATTAACAGTATATGAGCACATAACAAATGTATCGCACACAGCAAATGCATCTCACACAGCACATGTATCACACACAGCATAGCAGATGTATCGCACACAACAGATGTATAGTTATCTTCTAACACATATACGCATACAATAAACATAACGCATATACGCATACAATACACATAACACATATACGCATACAATAAACATCAGAGTTAGTGTTACTAGTACGCGAACTGTAATACCCGGATAAATAAATGGGTTATTTCTGATAAGTGAAATTATGGTCTTAAGACTTATGAAAATATAGTCTATTTTTCTAAGTTGAATTCTGTAGGAAATTAGGAATTTAAGGGCCAAAGTGACAAAATGACCAAAATGCCCCTAGTATGCCTAAATAACTTAGAAAAATTGTGAAAAATCCCAAAAGACAGTAAAATGACCAAGTGAATTATGAGAATATATTATCTCTAATTATGGTAATTTAATAAATTACGAACTTGGAGAAAATAAGAAAGGATGCTCAAAAAGTAATGAAATGACGGTAATACCCTTGTAAATGATAGAAAAATGCAGAAAAATGCAGAAGGCATGAAAAATCTCATGTTAAAGCAAAAGATGTGAGGTAATGTGGTACTCTAATTAAGAAAATTACTAAGCAGTGATAACTGAGTAATTAAGTATTTATGGGCTAATTACTTAAGCATAGACAAGGGAAATTCGTGAATAATTATGTAAAACCCTAAAATTAGTGGTTTTCGGTTTAAAACTAGTAAGAATGTATTTATTAATTAAATGGAAATTTTTGGGAAAAATAGTTGAGTTTAGGTATTTTTAAGCCTAAATACAAGTTTGGACCAATAGGAAAATTATGTAAGAAATTATATTAAATAATTATTTTATATTAATTAAATAAAAAACGAAAATATAAATTAAAATGGGGTCAGATTTTGACCGAAATTTGCTCAAGCAAATTGAAGATAAGATCAAAAGTTTAATATCATGATATTTTCATTAAAGTGGTGTTATTATATATTATAATTTATTGAAGTGAATAGTAAATGTAAAAATAGGAAACGGATCCTATCTAGAGAACCAGGAATAGGATTTCCAAAGTCGGGGAAAAATAATGATCAGTGGAATTTTGTCTTCCGTTAAACTCTCCCGGAAGTTAATTCTGAAGCCGATAGGGCTTTTTCCTAATAAGACGAAATAGGGAAATTCTGAGAAAAGGGCAGATAGCCAGGTTGGAAGTAAAGACTTCAAAATTAGAGTTGTGACAACTGAGAAAGAATTGGGAATTTTTATGGACATATTTGAAATCAGTGCATCTATGTCTATAATTTGGAACTTCGGATTTTCGTTTGGCTTAGGACACGTTCGGACACGTTTTTGAGAAAACTTCCGTCAATCCGGAAATGGCCTAGGCGAGTCAGAAAAATAGTTGGAATAGACATTTCTAGTATGGAAGAGAAGGTCTTCAAAGCTAGTTAACCGAATTTTGAGATTTCCAGATTACGCGTTCGGACACCGATCGGAGACTTTATCGGTATAAAACTTCTTGAAGAAGTAAGTGACATCATCAAAGTACATGGATGACATCATGGGGATGATGTCATATGGAGTAAAGAGAAAGGGTTGGATGGCCAAGATTGTGCCACCTAATCGTGTGCGATCCAGACGGTAGGGAATTCATCGGTAAAGTGTGAATAGTAGCACAAAATCCTCTATAAATAGGACCTTGCTCCTTTGGAAATTTCACACCACTTCCTTTGAGCAAAAACCGAAAATAGAGAGAGAAAGAAGAGAGAGGAGCTGCTGGGGAAATCATGAGCGAAGCTCTGGGTAAGTTTTAAGTGCCGAGCTTTAAACTTTCGTAGTTCTTTCAGTAGGTAGTAAAGCTAGAGTAGTCTTTATTTTTATGATTAGATATCATATGATAGGACTATTTTAGTCAATATTTTCGAAAATCATAGTTGCGTCGAAGTTCTGGAAAAATTTCGGGAAGAAAATTTGTCAGAGTAACGAAGTTTTGGCGAAATTCCGCCAATTAGGGGTAGAAGGGCAAAATGGTAATTTTTACCTAAAATGCCGATTATTGTATCAAATCACTAATGGAAGTGATATTACTCTTATAGGACGTCAAAAATCCTAATTTCTTTGCCGTTACGCGCCCCCACGAGCCGTTGTTGGAGATTTCACGATTTTAGTAAACGTGCTAGAAATATCGTAATCCAGTCAACGAAGGTACGTTCGCGTCTTGTAACACTAACTCGATGGTTATTGTATGAATATGTGTGTTTCCTCTTGTCATGTGTGTACTCGATTGTACTTTTGTGCGTATACTCGATTATCTTTGTTATGCGTACTTCGTATCTTTGTTATGCATTATACATCCATTGTATTATTCTCTGTCATGTCATACATCCGATTGTATCACTATCCATTATGCCTTAACCTTACATCCATTTGTATTGTTACGGCCGTGCATATCTGATTATGTACATTCCTCATTGTGCTTTAACCCTACATCCATTGTATTGTTATTGCCATACATATCGATTATGTATTCCCTATGTACGATCATAGTAAATGTTGCCAAGATATTTGAATGTACGTCGTACATATATGTTGTATATAAACATGAGGTTAACACATTACGAGATCCAATGTGGTAAATTGGATCTCGGCTCTTAACATAGCGTCGAGGTTCGGGAGGACCGAGGATCGAGGAGAAGGACAAGCGGCACGCTTAGGAGTAGCGGCGAGGACCTCTTTCTGTTATACTTTTGAAACACTCTTGTACCGCTGTTTAAACAGCAAGACATGCTACCATGGGTATTTAAATATATATATCAGTTACTCAATCGCTCCGGTGCACTACTCTGATAATTTTGAAATGATGTTTGATAAAAAAAAAAATTATACTGCTTGTGAAAAGTCGGGATGTTACACGAACGTACACCAATAGTACATAAACACACAATAGATATAAAGTTATCATCCAGCACATATAGGCATACAATAAGCATCAGAGTTAGTGTTACAGTACGCGAACGTACCTTTCACTGTGTAATGGCCAAACTTCCGGCCTTTTGAACCCGATTCCGGACTTCCCGAATATCCTAAAGGGTAATACCGTATCTATTAACTTACAAACAATATCCTAACATATATTTTAGTCATAAATGACTATTTTACCCCTAACTTCGCTAACCGACGAAATTTCGCCTGAGCTTCGCTACTTTGACTCTCAACTTTCAAAATTTTGCTATATCTCTTTCTTCATCAATTTTCCGAAATAAAACTATATTTAATCATAAAAACATGATAACAACAATATATTGGAAGATTAAAGATCAAAACAACATCTAAGCTATGAACTTAACCTAGAACTTCAAAAACTACAAAACTAGAGACTAGAACTTACCTCTTGAAGAACTTCCTCCTCTTTCTTGCTCCCACTTCTCTCTAACTTCTCTTTACTTTTCTAATTGCTCATTGCAATGGTGTGAAAATTTCAAAGGAAGTGAAGGGCTATTTATAGAAAAAAGCTATGGCACATTTGGTAATTTTCTTGAACTTTCTCTACTCCAATTTCAACCATTGGATCTAGGGTTTTCTTGAGCTCTCATCTCCACCCTTCATTGCCTAAAAACGTCCTCCCTCTCTCCTCCTTATCTCTTCCAATTTTTATAAGCCTTGTTGGCTTCTTTTATGTCCACAAGCTTCACTTTATACTAGCTTTATCAAAATATTGCATTGTTGGGCAATTCCTTACCATATGTTTGTGTAGTTTAGTTGAAAAGATGGTATTTTTAATTAAGTTTCTTCTTCAACTTGCTAATCTCATAGTCATGGCTTCATTAGGGGTTTTTACTAACTTTTTAGTCATTTAGGATAAATCCCAAAAGTTACGGAAATGACTTTGGAGATAACCTACCTCAGGCTAAAAATAAACTTGTTCATAATATGTCCTTATATTTGATCTATGATTAACACATCTCAGTGTAAAATTTATTTTCTATCGGTTCTCATTTGAATTGATCCCAATAGCTTTTGAACTCTTAAAATATCTTCTCTCATTGCTTGGCTCACAACCCTCCACATCTTCACAACACTTGCACTCCACACACATCACCTTTACTCTCTCCTACTACACTCACAACACACACACACACTCACAACGATCTCTTACACACACGCATACACACACTCTTCACAATTCGTCCCCCCTCCCCCTTTATTTCTATTCTTTTTGTTTTTTTAATAAATTTAATCTTATATCATTAGAAAAACTCTTATTGGATGCTTTTATTTCACATGGATTTAGCTTTATGATTAAATTGAAACCTTTAGATCTAGCTTTATGAGTTTTAATCCAAGCCATTGATTTTAGTTTGACTTGTCAAAGTTGCTTAATAAGTTTGATTAGTGTCTTAATCTTATGTTTTATAATCTTTAACATATCCTCTGTTGGTCAAATAGGCTTTAGGGATTTTATGTAATTAATCTTATACATTCTTAATCATGCCTAATTAATTAGAAATTATCTTTATGCTAATCTTGGCCCTTCATTGGCCATTGGTCTCTAATTAGGGTCATACATCTCTATTTGTGCCTTTAAAACATGCTATTTAATTAATTATGAAGCTTTGATTAATTATCTACTAATTGTTGACAATTTTCTTTAATTGGATTAATTATTTTCTCACAACTTTTGAGTTTACTTTGGTCATTTATGCACCATACATTATTTTAAAAATCATAGGGCAACTTATGTTCCCCAAAATAAAATTAGGTTTTTGCCTCTTTAAATTCCAAGGAAAATAATATAATAAATTACTAAAATTAGAGACAACATACTTTCCTATTTTTAATATGTATTTAATTGCCTCTTAAGACATAATTAAGATCATACTTGATCTTAGGGTATTTTATGATCCATAAATGTATTTAGGGATTTTGGCACTTTGTTCATTCTAATTCTAAGAGAAATTTCCCTAGAAAAATAGAATAAACACAACACATAATTTTGAGACCACATATTCACCTATTTAAAATATGTATGATTTATCACAGTATAATATTTAAGATAAATAATTATCCGGGTATTACAATTCTTGATATCAAATTTCTCCATTTCAATCACCCAGCTTACCAACTTATATCAAATACACGCAAACAAGACAAATAAAATGAGATGGACTATGGGGGGAAAAAAAGGAAATCTCTGATTGTCAAAAAGAAAAGTGTGATATGTTTGGATGACTAAAAGGAATAAACACCATCAAAGATGAGTAAGGGTATGGAAAGGAAAAGGTTATTGGTCTCTTAACAAATTATTATGCTTTTATCTATTCTTGTTTTACTTTTATTATTATATTGAATGACATGAAGATGCTCACAATTATTGATCTATGAAAGGAGTATTTTCTCCACACACACACAAAAAAAGAAAAAAGAAAAAAGAAAGAAGGCGTGAAGCTCACAATTTTTACTTTTCATTCATATATATAAAGAAAAGTGAAAGCTAAAGTATGCTTTCGATTAAAAAAAAAAAAAAGGTGCTTTAATGTGTTGATAAAGTACTTTAATGGACTTTATGTTGTTTTCATATTGTTCAACAATATGGACGGGTTACCGACATCAATTATTGCATTTATTTTACAATTTAGATATGATATTTTTCCAATTTAGGGGACCAAAGTCTTAACAACCCATCATCTTGGGGGCCCAAATGTATTCTCTCACTTTAATTTTTCTATCAATCAGTATATGCTTTGTTTTGCAATATATTAGCATACTCTGATCTGATGGTTGTTTGCGTTTTATTCTTGGACTAGAAGATGTGCAAGAGGAATTAATATAATTCTCAATATGTCAGATGAATTAATATAAAGAAAATGAAGAATGAGAAGAAAATGACATACAGAGAAATTGTAGATTCTTGAGTTAGGGATGGATATAATGTAACTAATGTTATAAAGAAATTGAAGAAAAATATTTTAAAGCAAGAGTATGTTGTGGATATATTGGGTGTTGGAAATAATTGTCGTTCACTTACTTGATAAGTTTTTTTTTTTTTGCCTAAATAATAAGTATTATAGTGCCACGGTTTGTCATCAAAGTAGACTTTTGAAAAAGAGTTCACCGTTGTGGCTACCTAAGTACCTAAACCAACCTTCATCATTTCATCTACCTTATATAAACAAACAATTTCCCAAACAACATCTATTCATGCATTCAAATTTATATATTTATAAGAAGATTTACTAAATATTTAAAATTTGTTTGATTTATTATTATTTTTTAGTAATATATTATATACATTTATATATAATTTTTATACACAGCACACTTTTTTTCTTTTGTAATAATATTTTGCAGGTTCTCTTTGGCTCAACTAGCTAAGGTGCACTTGGGTATGAGTTGGAGACACGTGGCAGCAAGAGGAGGGGACAAGTGGTGCACTACGAGACTTGGACATGTGGCAGCCACCGGTTATTGGATATGGTTGCTAGAGCTGATAGGTGGCGGCCGCTAGTGAAGAAGCTGACGATGAGGTGGTCTTCTATGGACGTGATATGTGGCTTCTCTTTAACAGGTCCACGTGGCATTTTAAATTTAAAAACTATTCAGCCCCTTAATTGAAAAAAAAAAAGGAAAAAAAAAAAGAGGACCGGATGACTAAGAATTTGGAAAGGGGCGTTGAGCAGATTGTTGACTGCTTTTATATGTACTCAGCCCCTTCTCTAACTAATGCCTCCTTTTTGAGTATTGATCTTAAGCTGTGAGGCTAACACTTGTGTAAGCGATAATTAGTGCGGCGACTTCGGGGTCTCCCGAATTGGGGTCAATGGTTTTGACTAAAAATAATTGGAATGGGCTGTCCCAATTAAGAATGGGCCCATTTCTGGGACCACTTTGCTCGCAGTGGTCTCGGACGCATTGGTCACTACAGGGTAATTTCTCTATCATACAAGGCCAAGTTGTCGTTTGACCAGACTGGGTCTATTTGTCTCTCTATCCTTAATCAACGCGTGTGAATTGGAAACCAAAAAAAAAAAAAAAAAAAAAATCCAACATGACCCTTTTGTACCCGTAATTTTGGGTATCATAGCAAGTGCTCTTTAAATAAATATTATTTAACCACTAATAAATTTAATGAGTAAAAATAAAAACAAATCATTTAATTTCTTCTTGAAATATGAAAAATGCACTTATTCTAAAACGCGCCTTATAAAGGTTGAAACTTCAACCATTGATATCTTATCTTTTCTTGATTAATTTATAATTAAATGTTCACTTAAGGACACTTTTTGAAAATTGGTAATTATATAAAAATTTAAACATATAAAGTAAAGTTATATATTCTCTCTTTCCACCATGACCAAGTAAAAATTAAAGCTTTTTTCCTATTTCATTTACACTTGCTTTTTGTTTTGTTGTTATTAGAGTAAATAAGCGTATGATAGAAAAATAAAATGAGATCAAATCTTTTTAAAATCGAGATAGTAGTTATTATATGAACTTTTTGACAATGCCACATTGCATCTAGACTTATGATTAGACAAAAAGGATATAATTTTAAGAAAATTATTGGGAGGTATGCATATCTTATTATTCATTATGTACAAGTATTTTTTATCTATTTCTGAATGCATATGCATTCATTTTTGTGGATGTATTTCCATTTGAAAATTCCCTAATTTAAATAAAATGAAGTCAGCATTTTATTAAATAGACTATACACTCGATTGCTCAACAATTGCAAATTGAAACTACATCGAAATTAATATTTAAAAAATTAATATCGGTTTGCAGTCCTAATATTAAAATTGTACATTAATCTGTTGTGATTTATGTTGCGCTATATTATGGTGACAAAAGATATTATTAGTATCTTCTTCGTTTTTCAGCAACAAGAATATCTTCTCAAGTACACAAGGTATCAAAGATGACAAAAACACACTACCTCGAGTAAAAATAAAAGATTGATAGTTTTGTTTCATTTTTTAATCATAATATGTAAGTACGCATAAAACTTCTGAAAAATGTTATAGCATCAGCAACAAACTTCGTATTTAACCTGGGTATTAAGTCATATCCTCAAACTAACCAACCACTTAATTTTGTTAGGATCTTATCCTTCAGTATAAGTTTTCAAATTTTTTTTTTCCTTTAAAACTGCAGAAAGCAATTCCTAGTGGTCTCGATCTTAAAAATGGATTATCACATTGATAATTGTTCTTTTTGAAATATACAGACAAAACGGTATACTTTTTGGTCAAAGACTAGAAATCATATTTTAAAAAATTCTGCCAATTGTATTTTTTTCAAACGTCCCCAAAATATTATAAGAAACGTAACTTCTTTTCCTTGTGAATATTTATAGATTGATTATGTAGTGAATGAATCATATGTCATTAATTTTATGCAACTCTTTTGCGTTTTGGTACATATCAATTATACACAGAGTTGCTTTAATTCTTTTGATGTTGATTATATATGTGATATGTTTTACTTCCATTTAAATTTATTGTATACACATTTCTTCTTTATAGCTAGAGTCTATATAAATACCCATCATCAATATATATATAATTTTTAGAAAGTCGTATGTTTACGTACCAAAACAAAATATTCATACAAAAGTAGTGATAAATCCCTATTTTATTACATATTTTCATACTTTAGTTGGGGAATTTGTCATAGTTATTGAGTCTAAATTTTCTTTTTCTTTTTTTTTTTTGAGATAAATTGATATTAAGAGTAAATATATTAAATTAGAACTAAAAATGATAAAATTTTCAAAATAATTGTAATTACTCTTAATCATTGATTTTTGAGATTGATGTTTGTTTACTTGTTTTTATTGTAGGTACTTGAAAATTTTGATTAAATATGAAAATGGCAGTTTGGGTTTTGAAAGTTAGAAATAACAGTTTGTACTACGAATTTAAAAAATGCCAGTATGGCTCTGTCAAAACTGCAGCGTTTTGGTTCAATTAATTAGGTCAGATCAGAAAAGGGACTTCAACGAGTTTACACAGACAGAGCAGCCGCGAGAAAACTGAACCCGAGACCTTGACCATTGACCTGCATCTTCTTCCATCGTCGCCGGCGACGTCCTTTCCTCCATTGTCATTAGCGACCTCCTTCCTTCACACACTGCACCGTTGCTTTCTTCAACCCAAGAAAGAGCTACAGCCGTAGCCTCCAGAACCCTCACCCTTGTCTTCTTCTCGCCATAATCACTGGTGAGTTTCTCCTTCGCTCACCACGCCTCCAACTTTATCCTCCACTTCAAACTCGAATCCACCTTCATCATTGTCACCTTCATCCTTTCCAAGACTAACGGTCAGCTCTCTGTTTTAATTCAGTCGTGGCTTTTCTCCATTTTTCCCCACTGTCAACCACCAACTCGTTCTTCATCATCCATTTGTCATTTAATCAATGTTTATCCATGGCTGAATTATTGGTGAAGAAGACAGCTTCTCCTTACATGGCTACATGACTGTTCTTGTCTAAATTCCATTAATCCTTTATAGCAGTGCCTATGACATGAGCTTGGAGCTTCAATAGGGAATTTTTTGCTTCTTCTAGCTTCCTTTGCCATCGCCCCCTCCACACAAAATGTTCGTCGCCCTTTCACGCACCTGCCTTCATCACTGATGTGTTATGGGTGTATTCTCTAGCATTGCGACTCTAGCCTATTAAGTTGAGGCATTCTCTTTCTCCTCCTCCTCTTCTGTGTTTACCACTATTTCTTTCAATTTCATTGTCTGGGGTCTGGTCGAGGTATTTCGATCTATGGGTATTACATTGCTGCATGATGAAATTTCTCTGCTGCATTTGAAATTTCATTTTCTGGGGTCTTAAATCATGACACCAAAATCCATAAAAAAAAACATCTAAATATATTAATTAGTATTAAACCTCAAAAATAATTTTTGCAAATTTTTCTCGAGAAAATGAAAAATAATTATACATCATAATAAGATGTACTTATACTTTGCAGAAAGTGAAGTTTGTTTTGGAATAACGAAGAGATCTGATTGGATATAACTTATATTTATAAGATAGAATATCTGATCTCAATAATTTCATAATATTATTTCTTAGACTTTAAATTTAATTATTATCTTATATATAACTTTATTTTCTTTTAATGTATTTGTCTCTCTTTCTTTTATTTGATCAAGGTTTCCCTTTTCTAGATTTAGCTAGAGCGCAAAGGGTTTTCAACTTTTCCAATAAACGTGTTTTATGAGATTTGTTCTCTTCCTTAAAGCGTGAAGTCGCTCACCACCTCAACTAATAACTTATTGGTTGTCTCATTTTCTTTTATTTTTCTTTTTGGGCTATCATAATTTAATTAATGAATAGTGAGACTTTCAAAACATACTTATTTAATTTTCAGACTTTTCATCTGTTCTGAAGGAGTAATGTTTCAAGATCATTTATGTAAATATAAAAGCTTTTATTTTCCAAAAAAAAAAAACAAGGCTTTTTCTCCAATTCCATTCATGTTTGCTCCGTGTATGGTTGTTAACCTTACAAACAACCCCCAAGTTGAGAAGTGATAGATATAGTTATAATAATATGGTGACTTTTTTTCTACTGCTAATTTTTTCTAGCTTTTGCAATTAATAATACACCCGACATACTAATTGATTTTTTTTTTCCAATTTCTTCAATCTTATCACAAAAGATGTCCTTTTGCAACTCTGCATTTTGTTAGTATGACTTGACTTGATTTGGAACCAGGAAGTATAAAACGACATGTGTGTTAATTTCTCGACGCAGAAGACTTGCAATTCGGATAAGTCTGTATGCTCCTCATGGGAAAGTCTTCTTCCTTTGTTTTCCTGCTCTTACTTCATTGCTTCATGGCCTCCTTAGCCGGGACTGATACAAATATCAGTACTGATAAATTTGCACTTCTTTCCCTTAAATCCTTTATCACTTTAGATCCATATGATTTCTTAGCTCATTGGTCTGTCTCTTCTTCTCCATGCAATTGGACTGGTGTCACATGCAATACTAGTCATGGAAGGGTCCATTCCTTGAATCTTGGCGGTATGGGTCTTAAGGGCACCATGTCTCCACAACTAGGGAATCTCTCATTTCTTGTTGAACTTGATCTTAGTGACAACAATTTTCATGGTCAAATACCAAAAGAGTTAGTTCAATTGCATAGATTGAAACTAATTAACCTGAGCTACAATGACCTTCATGGGCAAGTTCCAGCAAAGATCGGAGATTTATCTATTCTTGAGTACTTGAGTTTTCGAAATAACAGTCTTAATGGATTTATTCCACTATCTCTATTCAATCTATTAAGGTTGGAGACTTTAGATTTGAAATTTAATTTTATTGAAGGAACGATTTCGTTAGAGGTGGGCAGACTTCAGCGATTGAAGATTTTACGACTTGGCGGTAACAAACTTTCAGGATTCATTCCCCAAACCATTTCCAACTTATCTTCGATTGAGTTATTGAGTTTGTTTGATAACAGTTTGTCAGGTATGTTTTAGATTATTTTCAACATTTACATTTGTCTATGTTCTAAACTAGTGTAATTGGTTAGAAGGATCTTATCCTTGAAGAATATGAATTTGTCTCAATTGTTTTTTATTTATTTATTTTTGGAACTTTTATGAATTTTCTTCTTTATATTTTGTCACATTTTTTGTACTCTTTTTCAAAGGAAAAAACATTCATAATAAAAGATTTGAAACAAATTATGTAGTCATACCCGGAGAAAAATTACTGTTATAATATTATTCTATCATTACAAACTTTTTGAAGGGTTTTTCATAGGAAAAAAAACTTAGCTCAAGTTCATTATATCCATTATGTCAAGTTCCAATCACACATGGACATATGTCCTATTTATTTCATATCAATTTCTACTTAATTGATAATATTTTAAAAATATGATATATGGTCATATGTGACTGGATGACTTAAGATAATGAATATAAGAAACTTGTATTGTCCTTTTTCATATTGAATAAACTTTACAACCAACATGTACTGGACGTTTAATTTTGATTTGGACAATCTACATTATATTTTAATTTCATTATTTGTGAGTAATCATTAATTTAAAAAAGTTTGTAGAGTCAACAAAAAGATTTTTTCTAGAAGTCTCCCAAAAAACACGTGTTTTGACAGGAATGATGAAAAGGAAGGGCCAATTGGATTTCAATTTGTCTCTTAGATTTAATCATATCAAAATTTCTCAACCAAACACAACCAGTTGATTTAATCTACGGTTATTAGCCCACCCGAATTAAAAGGGTTATACCTTTTATTGAGGTTTATCATTTACTAATATATGTGTCATTCCTTAAAAAATGTGCAAGTCTTATGTATTTCTATGGAATATTAATTTATCTTATGTACCTAATATAACTTGTGACAACAAATAATTACTGACATTATTTTCTTTCCCACCCCCTTAATATTTGAAGGAGGCGTCCCAAATGAAATTGGTGATCTTTCACAACTGAAGATACTGTATCTTGGAGGCAATCAACTCACTGGTTCTATACCATCTTCATTATTTAACAATTCAGTGCTGCAAGAGATTGAACTTGAAATAAATCAATTATCTGGTAGTCTCCCACAAAATGTGTGTTTTGGTCTTCCAAAACTTGAATCATTTTATGTGCATGAAAATGATTTGTCTGGCGAAATACCCTTCATTTGGCATCAATGCAAAGAATTAGCATATTTATCATTAGGTGATAACAGATTCGACGGAGGAAAAATACCAAGTGACATTGGAAATTTGACCAAACTCCAAGAACTATATCTTAGAAACAACAACTTGCAAGGTAAGAGTTTTAATTATATATATAATTGTCTTAACTTCTATTCCATTATTTCATAGAACATTATTGAATAATATCCCCTCTCTCCACTTAAATAAATTATACACAACTTTAAATTTGAAAACTTCAAAAGAATATTCTTTTTCACAAAGAAGAATTCGGAAACGTTTCTTTTCTTTCTCATTCTCTTACTTTTTTCCTTCTTTCCTATTTGTTTCTTTCATTTCCTTTCTTTTCTTTTAATAAAATAGGAAATATATAAAATTTGGGCAATTCAAACATAGGTTTTTGTAACATCCCAACTTTTCACAAGCAGTATAAATTTTTTTTTTTTTCAAAACATCATTTCAAATCATCAGAGTAGAGCAACAGAGCGATTGAGTAACTGATATGTATATATAAAACACCGTAAGTCTGGCGGAATACAAAACCCCCTGCAGTGTAACCCTAGCAGCACCTAGGCCTCTTGATCCCTGGCAGCACATAGGCCCCTAACAACCGTATCCTGGCGGCACCTAGGCCTCTAACATGCGTATCCCATTACCCAACAATCATAACAACAATACATAACATATAATTCACATAGCACATACACGCATACCATAAATATCAGAGTTAAGGTTACCAGTACGCGAACGTACCTTCGTTGACGGATTACGGTATTTCTAGCACGTTTACTAAAAGCGTACTTTTACGGCTAATCGTAAAACAGCGGCACGTCGGCGGCAGAACGGCAAAGACAGATCGAGTTTCGATATCCTATAAGGGTAATATCACTTTCATTAGTGATTTGACACAATAATCGGCATTTTAGGTAAAAATTACCATTTTGCCCTTCTACCCCTAATTGGCGGAATTTCGCCAAGACTTTAGCCGTTACTCGACTAATTTTCTTCCCAAAATTTCGCTTTTAACTTCGATGCCATTTTGATTTTCGAAAATAAAGACTAAAATAGCCCTCCCATATGATACCCAATCATACTTGAAAGATTAAATACTAATCTAACATTACTACTCTAACTATCGAAAGAACTACGGAAGCTTAAAGCTCTGCAGAAAAACTTACCCAGAGCTTCGCTGCGAATTTCCCAGCACTCCTCCCCCAGAGCTTCTCTCTCTAACCTCTCTCTAGGATCTCAACTTTTGGTGTGAAGATTTCAAGAGGGCATGCTACCTATTTATAGAAATTTCAAAGGACATGGATGGCATTTTCCAAGTTGTTTCAACCTTGGAAATTCAATGCAAAATTGGTGTTTAATCCTTGTCCATGGGAGCAGCTGGTCGACATGCATGGGCTGAGGTGGCAGCAAATGATTTGTCCAAAGTGATGAATCAAAGTTGCTTTATGCCCGCACCGATAGAATTTCCCTGATCGGTACCCGATTTGCGTGATTTCGGAAAAATCTCAAAATTCAGGATTTACAACTTTGAAAACATATTCTCACTTAGTAGAAATGTCCAAGTTAACCTATATTTTGATTCCATATAGGGCTCCAACAGTCAGTTGAGTCTTTCTCGAAAAACGTGTCCAAACGCGTCCGGTGTCGAAACTTGTTTTCGGAAACACCCATCTGTTCAGAAAAATTCACTGAATCCAAATATGTTCAAGAAAATTCCCAATTCTTTTCCAAATGTCACAACATAACATTTTCGTCCTTTTGGCTATCTGGCATTTTCTCAGAATTTCCCTATTTCGTCTTATTAGGAAAAAGCACAAACGGCTTCAGAATTAACTTCCGCAAGAGTTTAACGGAAGATAAAATCCCACTGATTAATATTTTACCTTGACTTTGGGAATCCCATTCCTAGATCTCTAGATAGGATCCGTTTCCTATTTCCCATTTTACTATTCACCCTTTTTCACTTTAATTAATTATATTATATTTTAATTGCAAGTTGCAAACTTATGTACATATATATATATATATATATATTTTGTTTTTCTCTTTTTCCTTTTCATTATTATTTTTTCTCTGCCCTTGATTTTCGTTTTTTTTATTATTATTTTTTTTATTAATTATTTAATTAATTAAATAATTATTTTGATATAATTTTTACAAAATTTCCCTATTGGTCCATTCTTGCATTTAGGCTTAAAAATACCTAAACTCATCTATTTTTCTTCAAAATTTCCAATTAATTAGTAAATATACTTTTACTAATTTTCAACTACTTTCCACTAATTTTTGAGCTCTACATAATTATCTCTGAATTTTCCTTCGTTTATGCTTAAGTAATTAGCCAATAATTACCTAATTACTTTCTTATCAATAGTTGATAATTTTCTTAATTAGCATGCCTCATTACCTCATAACTTTTGTATTGACATCTTTGTTTTCATATCTCCTGCATTATCTTAGCATTTACGGGGTATTACGGTCATTTCAATACTTTTGGGTATTCTTCTACAATTTCTCCAAGTTTGTAACTTAATAAATTACCTAAATTAGGGACAATATCCTTCCCTATTTCAAGTAGATTTTTACTTGCTTCTTTTATAGCTTTCATTGGGGTATTTATAACCCATAATGTGCTTAGGGACCTATTTGCAAATTCCCAAACTTCTAGGGACCTAATTGCAAATTTTCTAATTTCAAGAGAAATTACCCTAACAACAAGGTAAACTCAATACAAGGTGTTTGAGACCTCATATTCACCTATTTTCAAGAGAAGTTACCCTAAGTTAGATTTTAGGGTATTACAGTTTTTCTCCACATAGGAAATGGAGCCCAAAACCCAACATTTAGATAGATCAAGTAATATATACAATAATTAAATAATGAGTAAAATACATTGACTACCTCTCTATTTTACCTAAATTACATAAACTTCCTCTCTATTTCGAAAACATATGTAGATCTCCTCGAAATTAAAATGAATCGTACATAAACTTTCCTTACATAATTGAGATTCTATTTCCATCCACCCAACCATTAGTTGACTGTTAAGTTAGACTATTAAACATTTTATTTGACCAAAATACTCATTTTTTATCAAATGAATAAAATATTATATTTACCTAAAAATAAATTTTATGCAAATAAAAAATAACTCTAATACATACATGTTCACAATTTCCAATACATTATAAAATTTATTAGTTTCTATTATATTTCTTATCACATTCGTTGAAGTTTATTTATTTAGTATTCTTTTAAATGAATAAAACTATATTTCTTTGTTTGTTTGTTTTTAAATGACACCATGAAAATATATTTGAAAGGCATATTTTTAATCACCATATTTTATTAATAATGTAAATAATATATATTATATAAATTATATTTATTTAAAATTTTAATTGTTTAAATAAATTTTTGCACAAACATTTATAAACATGTTTATTTAAGTATAAATCAATTAAAATAATTAATCATATGTTAATTAAGTTTTCTTTGTTTGCATTAACTAAATTAATTATGCATTTATCAAAATATGAAAAAAATTAACAAACAATTATTTTCAAAACTAAAAAAAATATTTAAGAAAAAGGAAAAGATATCTTACTTAAATTACTTGAACAGTTTTAGTCAAAATTAGGGAATTAGTAAAGATGAAGGGTAAATTAGTAAATAAAATTTATTTTAATACTAATTGAATAATAAAAATGTTTAACGGAGTTAATGGTTTGGACTTAAAAGTATATTTTTAAAATAGAGAGTAGGTCCATGTAGTTTTGGCAAAATGCAAAGGAGGTTAGAGTTTTTTATTCGTAAACAATTTATTTAGTTTCTTTAATCTTCACAAATAAGTCAACTGGGTCTTATAATTTTACCTATCAATTTTATATTAAACATATTATGAAATATTATGAGCCACTTTATTTTTCTTTTAAAGTCCATTCAGCTTTTTTACAAGTAGTTGATGTTAATCAATCGTATTTCGATGCCGAACTCTTTACAAGCATGAATCTTTTATTTTTCATCATCATTCTTTTATTTTCTTTTAATATTTTTCTATAGTAAAAATAATTTAAAATGAGCTTTTTTTTTTCCTTTTAATATTGTACATATTAGCAATGGGCTTAAATGTAGCTAGCAATTTCAAAAACAAAAAATAACAAAAATTCATGAATCGACGCTATTCTATGATTTTATATAATATTTTTATATAATTTATCTCCCCCACATTAAAAATAAAATAAGATTTTGTTTTGTTATCTGTTTTAGTTTTTTCATTTCATTCATTCATATATTGCTCATTCATAAATGGTACTTTCATATAGATTGTGATTATTATAATCTCAAAATAAAAGAATGATAAGATTATCAATTGATGGCACGATGCGAGATTTAAAACATGAAAACTACTTTTTTTTATTTACTCCTATGTCGTGATGACAACAATTTTCAAGGTAAGGCTTTTAATTATATGATTGAACTAATGATACGTTGTGTGTTTTTGTTTTAATCTATCAAGTGGGAAATAATTTTAAAAATACATTTTTCTTTTCATTTTTTTCATTGATTTTAAAGAACTATAAGGAGCTTGTCCAATTGCATTCATAGTTAAATAATAATAATCTCAAAAAGAGAAAATAGATAATTTTGGGTGCTTAAATATGACAATGAACCCTATAAACAATCGGTCTGAAAGAATTTCATGACCTATCAATATTTGATATGGCATGGTAATGTTAAAGATGAATGCCAAAGCCTTTTAACTATTAGCTTACTTATCTTGTTCACTTTGTAAATCAAAACAGGTGAAATTCCAATATCAATTGGTAATGAGACGTTGTTGGAAGTATTAGATCTGTCGTGGAATTTTTTTACAGGTACTTTCATTCTACACATCTCTGAATTATATGCTTTAACAAAAATCTTATTTTGTGTATACTATATTAGCTTTAGAATGTGTAACTAAAAGTATTTAAATTCCTTAAATAAAAAATAAAATTTTAGCCTTTTAAGTCTATAATGAACTCATAGCCAGACTTCAAAATTAGAGCCTTGTAAAGAATAAATAGATTTAATGCAAAATATAAATAACTTGGTTGTTCATTTTATATTCTATAATCTCTCTTTAGCATATCTTTTAAGATTTTAATTTCCAATTGGTACTTGATATTATTGAAAGAGTCCCTTTTAAATTGATTTCCAACAAAAGTTAGATTACAGTCCATTATTTTAAGCCTCTAATTAACAAAATTCCATATATTACTTATATGGTTGTGTGTGAATTAAGGAAATTCCTAGACTTACTACCAACAAACAAATATTGTGTTTTTTTGCATAGGTGGAATTCCTTCTTTTCTTTGGAACATGCCTTCTTTGAGAGAGGTTGACGTTGGCCTCAATCATTTAAAGAGTAACTTGCCAGAAGAAATGTGTCATCAACTCCCTTTACTTGAAGTCTTTGGTGTTATTGAAAATCAATTAGAGGGAAGCATTCCAAAATCAATAAGCAACTGCACATCTTTGAAAGAATTATATTTGGATGGTAACTCATTTACAGGTATGTACTTTACTTGAATTATGGTTTTTATCATTTCATTTATGTGAAATAACAAGTAAAGTGAAGATCAAGAACCAATGGAACCTCATGATATTTGTAACATAGATGATTGAAATTTTTATAAACTATCCGATGCCATCAAAACCTTAAACCATAAGAATGACCACCATATGTTATGCCAATACTTTTTTTTTCAAAGATATTATCTATATCTTAATAACTTTAATTTTATGTTTTTTCTATACCCTGAATATTAAAATAATTATAATAATATTAAAATACAGACATGTTTTAGAGTTGTTTCTTCTTATTTATTATGTGTATAATTAGTAACAATTCTAATTCTATATTGTTTAATTGAAATTGAAATTATACTTACAATTTTCTTAAAAAATTAAAACTTAGGAATTAACAAATGTACAATAAACAAAAAAAAAAACTTATTTAGATGTGTGAAAAATCATAGAAAAATGAAATACTAAAAATTAAATCCAAGCCTATTTTGTTAACAATTTTCTCATGAGGACTTTTCATGTCATCAAATAGGAAATATATAAAATTTGGGTAATTCAAACATGTACTTTTCTTCACATAGGAAAGGGAGCCCAAAGCCCAACATTTAGTTTGATCGAGTAACATATACAATAATTAAATAATTTATTTAGTTTCTTTAATCTCCACAAATCAGTCAAATAGGTCTTATAATTTTACCTATCAATTTTATATTATAGTTTTACTCTAAACATATTATGAGCCATTTTATTTTTCTTTTAAAGTCCATTAAGCTTTTTTACAAGTAGTTGATATTAATCAATTGTATTTCGAGTTTCGACGCCGAACTCTTTACAAGCATGAGACTATTATTTTTTATCATCATTCTTTTCTTTTCTTTTAATATTTTTATATAGTAAAAATAATTTAAATTGAGATTTTTTTTTTCTTTTTATTAATATTGTACATATTAGCAATGGGGTTAAATGTAGCTAGCAATTTAAAATAACAAAAATTCATGAATCGATGCTATTCTATGATTTTCTATAATAATTTTATATAATTGTCTCCACCACTTTAAAACTAAAATGAGATTCTGTTTTGTCATTTCTTTTAGTTTTTTCATTTCATTCATTCATAAATGGTACTTACATATAGATTGTGATTATAATCCCAAAATAAAAGAAGGGTAAATGAGCAAAAGTACACATGTGCTTTACCCCGGGAGCGCCCAACACCATATGCTTTTTTTGGGAGCAAAAATACACACGTGGTTACCATTTTGGAGTAAAAGTAACATCCCACCGTTATCTTACTGTTCACCGTGATGAGAGAGAAAGAGCTAAAATGAACAGTAACATTTGGGGGCTCCCAGGGTTAAAGCACATACGTATTTTTACTCCTTTACCCATAAAAGAAAGATAAGATTATCAATTGATGGGACCACGTGAGATTTAAAACATGAAAAGTAATTATTATTATTATTATTATTTACTCCTATATCTTGATGACAACAATTTTCAAGGTAAGGCTTTTAATTATATGATTGAACTAATTATATGTTGTGTGTTTTTGTTTTAATCCATCCAATGGGAAAAAAAAATTAAAAAGAGATTTTGCTTTTCATTTTTTTCATTCATTTTAAAGAACTATAAGAAGCTTGACAAATTGCGTTCATAGTAAAAAATTATCTTAAAAAGAGAAAATATATCATTTTGGGTTCTTAAAATTGACATGGAGCCCTGTGAAAAATTGGTTTAAAAGAATTTCATGGCCTATCAATATTTGATGTGGCATAGTAATGTTAAAGATGGATCCGAAAGCCTTTTGACTATTAGCTTACTTTGAAACAGGTGAAATTCCATAATCTCTTTTCGTCATTTCTTCTTTAAGAAAAGTACATTTAGAGAAGAACAGTTTGAATGGTAGTCTTCCAATATCAATTGGGAATGAGACGTTGTTGGAAGAATTATATCTGTCATGGAATTCTTTTATAGGTACGTTCAATCTACACATCTCTTAACTTTATGCTTTAACAAAAATCTTATTTTTACGTATACTAAATTATCTCACGAATGTGTAACTAAAAGTATTTAAATTCCTTAAATAAAAACTAAAATTTTAGTCTTTTAAGTCTATGATGAATTCATAGCCAGATTTCAAAGTTAGAGCCTTGTAAATACTAAATAGATTTAATGCTAAATATAAATAACTTGGTTGTTCATTTTATATAGGTGAATTTAATTCTATAATCTCTCTTTAGCATATCTTTTAAGAGTTTTAATTTCTAATTGGTAATTGATATTATTTTGGCAGAGTCCCTTTTAAATTGATTTCCAACAAAACTTAAATTATAGTCTATTATTCTAAGCCTCTAATTAACAAAATTCCATGTATTACTTATATGGTTGTGTGTAAATTAAGAAAATTCCTAGACTTACTACCCACAAACAAATATTCTGTATTTTTTGCATAGGTGGAATTCCTTCTTTTCTTTGGAACATGCCTTCTTTGAGAGTGGTTGAAGTTGGCAGCAATCATTTAAAAGGTAATTTGCCAGAAGAAATGTGTCGTCAACTCCCTTTACTTGAAGTCTTTGATGTTACTATAAATCAATTAGAGGGAAGCATTCCAAAATCAATAAGCAACTGCACTTCGTTGAAAGAATTATATTTAGGTGGTAACTCATTTACAGGTATGTACTTTACTTGTGTGTTATCTTTTCTTTTTTAATATTTTTCTCTAAAATTGAATTATGGTTTTTATCATTTCATTTATGTGAAATAACAAATAAAGTGAAGATCAAGAACCAATGGAACCTCATGATATTTGTAACAGATAATTGAAATTCTTATAAACTATCCGATGCCATCAAACCTTAAACCACAAAGAATGGCCACCTTATGTTATGCCAATACTTTTTTTCCCCAAAGATATTATCTATCTCTTAATAACTTTAATTTTATGTTTTTTCTATACCCTGAATATTAAAGTAATTATAATAATATTAAAATACAGACATGTTTATAGTTGTTTCTTCTTATTTATTATATGTATAATTTGTAAAAATTCTAATTCTATATTGTTTAATTGAAATTTAAATTATACTTGCTATTTTCTTAAAAAATTAAAGCTTAGGAATTAACAAATGTACAATAAACAAAAAAATATTATTTAGATATGTGTAAGAAATCAAGGAAAAATGAAATATTAAAAATTAAAACCAGGCCTATTCTGTTAACAATTTTCTCATGAGAACTTTTCTGTATATTTTTAAAAGGACATAATACCCCTCTATAATTTAAAAAAGAAATTCAAAGTAGAAGCAGGTCTCATTTTAGTTTTAACTATTTCAATTAAATTTACATTTTACTTTGTTTGTAGTTTATTATTTTTTTTTGTTATTTGATTGTGATTGATTCTAAAAAGTAATTAGAAGACATGTAAGATGTAAAAAAAAATAAAAAATCTAAATTATTATTGTAAATAAACAAAAACCAACAACTAATATGTTTATGCGAATGGTGCTTTTAGGAGATTCACTAACACTATGCATTGAAAATGTCACACCTCATTTTAGAGTTACTTATCAAAATTATTTGGCCACTTAAGAAACACTTGTGACTCAATCAGTATCCTTTTATGGACGAATTACTTAAAACTTTTCTAAAACCTTGGGTAATGATATAATAAAGTTTACTAAAATTTCAAAAATTCATAAATAAATCGTTTCATATCCAAAAATAGTGGTTCAAAACTCTATCTTTATCTCTTCAAATGCTTTTTATGATAAAATTAAGAAGCGGGCTCAACAGCATCCCATTAGGTCCGGAACTTGCCTAAAAATCAAACTGTACAAAGGAATTTTCTGCAAGAATTTTAGAATTATGACCCATATTAGAAAAGTCATATCTTTTTATCTACATGTCTAAGAATCACAAATTAGTAATTATTATAAATTTTAGGATGTGACTATTCTCATGCCAAATTTCATGATTTAGATAAAACCTTTAGGCTGTATAAAGTCATCAATCACAAGATTGATGTTTTAGCAAAAATATAAACTAGATATAACTTATAATTTTGCCGGATTGAATTCCTGGCACTAACTCTCTTTGGATATCAACTCTCACCCACTACTCCTTATGGAGTTATGTACAACCCAAAAAAAAAACTTTAAGCTTACAAGCCAAAGTAATTATAATAAGCCACACTAATGCAAAATTAATGTAACAAAACATGTCATGCTTTCTTCCGTCCACCTTACCTAAGCTTCCACCTGCTTCTCTTGTCCCACGTATGTACTTGTTTCTATGGTTAAAACATAGAGAGGGGTGAGATTGGGGAATCTTATTAGCAATAATCATATTATATTTCAGTATGTACATGAAAGATAGTTAACATGTGTATCATTATATTCATGACATAGTTCAACTATTTCTTGTCTAAATGGTGCTATTCAAATAGGGAATATAACTAAAGTTCACAAACTTGTGCAATAATATTCCAATTGCCTATTTAATCAACCACAAGGTTAAGCCTCTAGCATTCAACATGTAATTATTACTTTTAAGAATTGTTGTAGCTTTTAAACATCTCGGGTAGCATCTGAAATTTTTCTTTCAATAATGTCCAACTTGATATGAACATTAGCACCATCATTTTGCACCCTTCTCATATGCTAAACCACTTAATGTTATATTCTGGAAATTTCCCAGATTTAAAACACAGACTAAATCTACATTTAAATTCCTCTAACTAAGGCTTAACCACCTATAATAATTGTTTAGTATCTAGAGGCATTAAGCAATAGACTTTCAATCAGTTTTGTTGCCTCCAAAATTGAACAATGACAGCCACACACACTGAGACTATATATGTGTGTGTGGGTCCCACCATTTCATGTGTGTGTAGGAATCTTCTTCTTCTCATGCAACATGAGAAGTTTAAACTCCACACACACACACACACACATATATATATATATATGAAGGTCCCCCATTTCATGTGTGTGTGACATGAAAATACACTTCTCCCACAACATGAGAAATGTATTTCCCTATATATATATACATATACATATATATATATATACATATACATATATATATATACATATACATATATATTTATATATACATATATATATATATATATATATATATATATATATATATATATATATATATATATATATATATATATATATAAGGTACAAGTCTTAACTTGTATTTACATAAGTTTATCATACCTAATGAAATTTCCAGCATGAAAAGTAATATATACCACAACAAGAACAATAAGATTTTTGTCTTCCTTAACTTCATTACCTCATATATCAGTATATATGAGAGTATGTGCGTGCGGTTTGGTTGGCAAAACAGAAATAGCATTATTTACGGATATAAAAATCTTAATTACAATACAAGAATACCTACAGGATTGATACATAATGATTACAAATTCTAAAAATACTCCTTTTCATGACTATAGTTATGCGACATAAAATCTTGACCCAATCTAGAATCACCAACTGCTAGTATCCGTCGCCTTGCCTTAGGAGCCGTGTCTAATACTATGCTCAATTCATAGGTAGTAACAAGAACTGGAATCCCAAAGGATCCTAAAGTAACAAATTAATTTCACGCACAAAGTATAAACAATATATGACAATTAACCAAAATAAACAAACCTCGTAGCATAAAACATTCAAAACATATAATCATAGCTTTAGGTAGAATGAATTGGCATTTACCAGAAGTCCTCATGTATGTCGGGTTCTTAACCGGGACATCCAACTAAAAACAATCGACTAGGAACTATCGAAAGTCCTCCTATACGTCGGGTTCTTAATCGGAAGTATCCCAAGTTGCCTGAATGCAACTAGGTTAGCCATCTAAGGACTACTGTCCAATAGGCTTTACACCTAGTTCTAACCACCGGGAAGGTGCTCCATGGTCAGCCCTTCCGCTCAATCGAGCCACGAGTGGTGTTGGTCCTACAAGGGATAGGACATGCACATATATGATTCAAACAATCATACACAGCTATACAAATTATGTGAGATTATAATTACTACTAGGACGCTTTACCAATCTTCATTTTGGATCCCAATCCTTCGGTCGTCCAAGACAATTGTCAGGTTCTATAAACATATATTTACAGACGGCAGGTTATTATTTATCCAAACTCTTCACAATCTCTAATGTTATTGCACTAGGCTCAATGTGAAGCTATTGGACCTATATTAACTCTCCAAGAGCTCCTATTAACCCTTGAAGGTTAAATTATTTACTTTAAACCTTAACTATTCATCTTCGTCCATTTTGACCAAACTGCCAGATTTTTCTTTCAAACTTTGAAAAATCATAATTGATTCCATAGAACTTCAATTGGGGTGATTCAAATTTCTATTCAAATCTCTACAAGTCTATTTAAAGAGAAAAATAATCATCAAACCAATATATTGTTCTATTATTCCCAGAATTTTGCATAGTGGACACTACTTAAATCTGGAAACAAGATTTTCTAGAATTTCATGATCAACTTTGATAATTTATAACTCGGGTTCTAGACCTCCGATTACCACGTTCTATATCCCCTTTTAAAGATTATGAGGTATATTATTTTTTGACCAAAATTTCACATAAAAACAAGGTCATTTGCTTGGTCAAATCCTCACATGAAAATAGGAACCCAAATCTGGGAGCTGAAACTTCACACTTTTCATAGTCTAACTTGGGAAAATCACAACTCCCTTTATACACGTCCAATTCATATGTTCTTAAACTCATTTTAAAGCTTATCATGTGTACTATTTACACACCAAACTTCATAGACAAAAAGGACCATTTTCCCACTCAAAACTATACATGAATATGGACTTCTATTCTAGAATATCAAAATTTCGTCGATTTCTTTTGTCCAAATTTGAAAATTCATATCTTGAGTTCTAGATATCCATTTATCATGATATAGGACTATTTTTAAAGCTTGACATGTTTACTATATGTCCACAACATCTCAGGGTCACAAGAGATCGTTTCTCTGGTTTTTCCTTACTCAAAAATCAGTGCTTAATTGCAAAAATTCAATTTTCAGACAATATGACAACACCTTTTATGAAATTTACCTATTCTTCCTCTTATCTTTTTCATTAGAGGAATCCGTATAGACTTTAACAAAACTTAGGTTGGGTTATAACCAAGGTAGGACCATAAACCACATACACTTATCCAAGACTTATGTTTATAGTGAGTCAATGCTTTTCTTTAAGGGTATGTTTGGTTTGAGGGAAGGGGAGGGAAGGGGAGAGAAAAAAAATGAGAGGAGGGAAATTTTTTTTGAAAATTGAGTGTAGTGGGGCCCACATATTTTCCTCTCCCCTCCTTTCTTTTTTCCCCTCCCCTCCCTTCCCTCCCCTCCCCTCAAACCAAACATACCCTAAGGTTGTTGAACAACATTCCATTTCAATATGGAAATTTTCCTCCCCCTCCTTTCTTTTTGGTCCCGAAATAAAATAAGTCACCCTCCCTTCCCTCCTTTTGATCATTTTTTTGCACATTTTAATCCTCAAACCAAACATACCCTAAGGTTGTTGAACAACATTCCATTTCAATATGGAAATTTTCCAGATTCATAAGCATCATCTCAGCCATCATATAGTGTGTTAATTTACTTTTCAATGATCTCACAAACGTGTTTAACATTTGGGAATTAAAAAAGTTAAGTTCTAATCAATTTCCACACCCCAAATATCAGCTTTTAGCCTTTAGGAGGTTCAGACAACAGCATGTTATGCTTTTGGAAAATATTCTCATTCCATAAAAATCATCATCCTCATAACCCAAACAATATGCAATCACTTGATAAATATCTGCACAACATTATAGCACTACTAATTTCATAGTTACTGAAAGTTTATACTATCCTAAATCTCTTATTGAACGAATCAGATGCCACACACACCAGAGATACCAAACATAATCTTTGAAAATCCTAAACCAGCACCAATCTCACATACAACATATACATACTAAAAAATAGCAAGCCCTTGGTTCAGTCAATACAGAACAGAAAAACCAAACCAACCGAAATTTCAAATACAACAGCTTACAAGCACATTTCCTAATAGATTTTGATTCAAAAATTCCCAATCTACAACTATTTTACTTAATCATTAATCCCCTTCCCTTAGCTTCAGTTTCAATCAGTCTCAATCATCCCCAAATTGCAAGAATAAAAAAAAATCAGTGATGGGAAGGGAATGAAGAGGCTTACCTAAACCCAAATCCAAGCTTGCAAGTGGATTTATTCAACTCCTCCTTCCTCTTCTCCTTGTTCGTCTCACCTCTTGATCATAGCTCTCTTCGACTCTCTCTCACTCTCACGCTCTATTTCTGTTGAAGGCTGAAGGGAACTGATGAGAAATATAGGTGTATGAGAGCTGGCTGAAAATGATCTCTTCCTCCGACTTCCTCCCTCCCTTCCAATTCCTCTCGATCTCTCGGTCTCTGCCTCTGTCTCTCACCATCTTCCTTCGACTTCCTCCCTTCCTCTCGATCTCTCTGTCTCAATCTCGCTCTCGGTCTCTCGTCTCTGCTCCTATCTCTCACGCTCTCTCTCCGTCCCTCTTTTCTGTTTTTGGGTTCAGGTTGGAAGAAATAAATAAAGGAGGTTGTATGTGTATTGGACGAACAGGATAAATTGAAGAAATGAGGGAGGGGTACGTGGCAGACTTAAGGAAGAGAGTGTGTGAGGTGTCATTTTGAGACAAGTATTAGATATTAATCATTAATTTCAAATACGGATTTTTCTTTTTCCATTAGTTTTTCCATGCCATAGAATATTAATTCTAAAATTTCTATGCTAAAATGATCCATTTACTATTTCTTCTTGAATTTTCGGGAACTTAGCCTTTAAATTCCAAATAATAGCTTTAAAGCTATTTAGGGTCCATTTTTCATAATTAACCCTCCATAATATTTCTAGATTCTCAAAATAACACTTCATAATTTTTCTCAAATTTTCAAGGTCCAAAATAATTTTAATAATTATCTTAAGTTTTTTTTTTCCTCATGACAAGCTTAAGACTTTCAGTTTTCATTGACTTAGTAGCATTCTTGTCTCAGTTTTATTTCTAACTTCTTAGTCTCAAATTCCGGATATTATAGTTCCAGTTTTCTTGAAAATCCTCAAAGTTGGACATCACTTGTTCTTAATCAGAAAAATACAGAAACTAATATATATATATATATATATCAAATTTAATCATCTCTTTGAGATCCTTAATCAGACTTTGATGGTTTGAGGCATTTGTTCAACATGTAGAAACCTTAAAACAACAACTCATAATTCCATTTCAAGCTTCAACAATTCAGTTCATCAAACATGAATTCAGCCATCATTTAAATGTCTTTAACCTTGGTTTATATATAGGTAAGACACTTATTTATCACAAAGCTGCACCGAACAGAACCTTTTGAACATAATCTAAGTGTGATTAAATGATTTATGACATTTGCTCCCTATTTCTTTATTTAAGAACACTAAATTTTTTGTCATTTTTTATCCACAAAATTGAATCACATAGCGTTCAAACAATTCGTATATACACATCATTTATATGCATTTGTATCTGCTGCAACACACACACACACACACATATATATATATATGTGTGTCTACACACACACACACACATATATATATATATCCCTCTTTATTTTCAGCAAGCTAATAACTTCATAAATCTTCAATTTGTAAATCACATACCCACATGATAGCACCTCTTTTACATTTATCAAATCGAACTTCCATATTAATTTTCTGGAAAAAAAGTGGCATTTGTTTACTCAAATTTCATCAAACATAGGTTAGCCCCAAAACATTGATTTATGAACCATTAAACATTTTTTAAGCAACTAAGGTTCTCTTTTTCTCAAAATCATAATTTAACCTTTTAGCAATTCCTAAACAACATCAATAGAAGATACTGAAGATGAAAATGGAGTTGGGTAACTCACCTTGGCCGGAATCTGTAATTGCAGCAGGTATTTGAGCTTCCTTCCTCTTATCCAGCAATCTCTCATCCACTTGCCTTCAGAATTTCTTAATCTCTTGATTTGTCCCACTTCCTTGCGATCTCTCTCTATCTATCTTTTTCTCATTGTCGTTACTGTCTCTCTTCTCTCTACTCCTTCCTTTGCCTCAAAATTTTTCAATCTCAACATTGCTCACCCAATACAAGGGAGGTGGTTTTGTAGCAACCCTACTTTCGTGGTACTCCCTTTCCCAAACAATACAATTAGGCCCAGTCCTTGACCCAGTCCCAGTTTCTACCCCCAGTGCTTCGTACCAAACAGGGCCTAAGGATTTTTAGGAGGAGAAGAGAGTGGGTCTACATTTCTCTTTCCTACCCGTTCCTTCCCCTTATTTATTTCTATAGTGTGAGATTTAATATCATACAAAAATATTATTATTATATTAAATAACATAAATTTAAATAAATAAATTTAAATTTATTAAAATTATTTTTTAACTTTTTCTTGATTACTTTTGGCATTCATATATTTAATAATAATTCCTTTAATTATTTAATAATAATAATATTTAATAACATTTGCACAAAAATAATAATATTTAATTAATTCCTTCAAGCCTCCTCGACACTCTATAAACTATTAATTCAAAACTTAAAAAGTTTGGATGTTAGAGAGAAGAAGAAGAAGAAGAGAATTGGAGAAGAATTGCAAATGTTCACTAACATAATGATAGGTGTTTCTGCTACATAACTTACTTAAGACTCTTAAAATTAGTCATAATTTGATTCTGAAAAGTAATTGACAAGCACGGATAAACAAAAAACATACACATAAAACAAACAAATAAATATGTATTAAAAAGAAAAAACAAATAAACAAGTTAAAAACAAAGAGAGAATTCTAATTAAATGTAGCTAAAATAATTAAAACCAAAATCAACTCTATCAAATCTTATTACCTAGTGAGGCCTCTTAACTTTATTAGAAACTTATTAAAAGTGTAGGCCTGAATTTAGATTTTGTTATTAATAGAAAATGAATTTAAAATGAGATTTTCTTTTTCATCATTTCATTAATCATATTTTTTAAATATAGCTACTAATTTACAATCCCAAAATATTGAAAGATATTATGAATTGTTGGTAAAACTAAAATGACAGAAAGATAGGATCACACATGATATTTAAATCTTAGAAAATAATTTTTTAAGTACGTTGTACCATATCAGTTATACCCTATTCAACCAAATAGCGCAACATCTATATAATGTGCCCACTTGTTATACACACAATTGGATATTCTATCAAGTTAGACTCTTCTCTTTTATCCGCCATATGGTTTATAAATGTAGGGGTTTAAACTTCTCATGTTGCATGAGAAGAATAAAATTCCTACACACATGAAATGGTGCGACTCACATATATATATAATGCTCATTATATATATATGTGGGTCCCACCATTTCATGTATGTGTGACATGAGAAAACACTTCTCCTACAACATGAGAAGTGTTTTTCCAATAAATGTATTAGTTTCCTATTAAATAGTTATTCAAAAATTACAACATAAAAAACTTTACATTTTCCAAAAAAAAAAATCTTCAATAACCATGACATCTCACGGGTAGTTTATGATTCCTCTAACATTTTTGCTTTAAAAATTTTTCAAAGACTTCAAAAAATAATAGAAATAAGTTTATATGTATATATTCTTTGTATTTGAAATTTGTGGTTTCCTTTAACTTATTTTTTTTTTCTGTCCAGGTTTTATACCCCAAGACATAGGAAAACTTGATAAACTTAATCACTTAGCATTGTGCAATAATCATCTGAGAGGACCTATTCCTTCCAACATATTCAACATTTCAACATTGAAAATCTTGTGCCTTGCTAATAATTCCTTCTCTGGCGTTCTCCCATCATATTTAGGAATTGGCCTTCCCAACTTGAAGATGTTAAAGCTAGGGGAAAATGGAATAACTGGACAAATTCCAAGCAGCATATCAAATGCTTCTAAACTCATTACATTAACTTTGTATTCGAATAAATTTAATGGAGCTATACCCCATGTACTTGGAAATTTAACAAACTTGATAGAACTAGATTTGGGTGAGAACCATTTGAGTGGCTTGATTCCTGATACAGTTAACACATTACATAGCCTTCAACGTTTAAGTCTTAGCAACAATAGATTGCAAGGGTTCATTATAAATGAACTTTGCCAACTTAAAAGTCTAAGTGAGTTGTATCTTGGCAACAACATGTTTTCAGGAGTGGTTCCAGAATGTCTCTGAATACTTCTTTGCAAAAGTTGGATTTTAACTCTAACAAATTGGTTTCTCAAATACCCTCTTCTATTTGGAGTCTTCAAGATATCTTGATTTTAGACATATCCTCCAATGTATTGAATGGAATAATTTCATCAGAGGTATCAAACTTGAGGGCAATTACAGTGTTGAACTTGTCAAGAAATCAAATTTCAGGAAGCATCCCTACAACTATGGGTGACTTGCAAACTTTGCAAACCCTATCTTTGGCTGAAAACAAATTAGAAGGGCCTATTCCCAAATCACTTCGTGGCATGGTAAGCTTGGAGTCGTTGGATCTTTCCCATAATTATTTATCTGGCGTGATTCCAAAGTCCTTAGAGTCATTACTCTATCTTAAATACATCAATCTTTCCTACAATTTACTGCATGGAGAAATTCCAAATGGTGGTGCTTTTCAAAATTTTAATGCTCAATCTTTTATGATGAATAAAGATCTTTGTGGGAAATCTCAACTACACGTCCAACCATGTAGGAAAGGAAACAAGCACATATCAAATAAAGTGATGCTGATGATAAAATGCTTATTGCCTACCATTGTTGCCATGTTGATTGTTTTAGCCATTGTGGTTCTAAAGAATAAGAGAGATGATGATAAAAATTCAACAAAGAGGGATTTAATAACTTTGGATACACCAACAATGATATCCTATTATGAGCTTCTACGAGGAACAAATGGATTTGATGAGAGTAATCTTATTGGTTCTGGAAGTTTTGGATCAGTATACAAAGCAGTTCTTCCAAATGAAGAGACAGTTGCTGTCAAAGTGTTTAACTTAGATATGGAACAATCATCAAGAAGTTTTGATGTTGAGTGTTCTGCCATGTGCCATTTACGCCATCGCAATCTCATCAAGATCATCAGTAGTTGCTCAAATGATCATTTCAAATCTCTAATAATGGAATTCATGGAAAATGGGAGTCTTGACAAATGGCTATACTCTCATAACTATTATTTACATGTCTTGCAAAGGTTGAACATAATGATTGATGTAGCAACTGCTTTGGAGTATCTTCACCATGGTTCTTCTACACTAGTTGTTCATTGTGATGTGAAACCAAGCAATGTTTTGTTGGACGAAGATATGGTGGCTCATCTTGGTGATTTTGGTATTGCTAAATTGTTTGGTGAAAAACAGTTGGAAATTTATACGAAAACTTTGGCAACAATTGGCTATATGGCACCAGGTAATAATTTAATAATAAAATTTTGAATATATTTATATATTCTTTTGTTTGTTAGGCTCTATAAAATAGTATAATTATATATTATTCAACTTCTAACAAATATTTACCATCTTCATGCGTAAAGATTTGAATTGATGATACAAAAGAAGACTAGCTTACCTTATTCATATAATGATTTTTCTACTAATAATTCCATATGACATATAGAGTTTGGATCGAGAGGAGTTGTTTCTGCTAAAGGAGATGTGTTTAGTTTTGGGATTTTGCTAATGGAAGTATTTACAAGGAAAAAGCCAACGGATGAAATGTTTGTTCAAGGACTAAGTTTGAAAGATTGGGTGAGCAACTCCACACCACATTCCATCATGAATATTATGGATGTCAATTTGCTACACAGAGAAAATCAAAATACTGATAATATACTACCTTATATGTCATCAATTTTTGAGTTAGCATTACATTGCTCCACTGAATTATCAGAGGCACGACTTACTATGATTGATGTTGTAGCATCATTGAGAAAAATCAAGTCTTTGTTTACAAAAAATGCTTGAGACACCACTAGTTGAATAATTGTTAAATCAAATTTAAGCTACTGGTTCTTTAGCGTTGTGATTTTTTCCAAGTAATCTTGTAAATTTGAGTTATTTTATAGATGATGTAATAATATATAAACTATAACAAATTTGAAATTTTCTGAGTTGATTATATTGGTTGTGGATTTGTTTATTATTTTTTCATGGAAATATATTTGCAGGTCCTTATATTTTTCATTAGTTTTGAATTAGATCCCTAAGTTTTTATTTCCCTTTTTATTGGGCCTTATGTTTTTGCCATTAGATTTGTTAGTTCTAAAGTTAAAAGCTACTTAATATTATTTTAAGGCGGGTCCGAATCTTCTCATTATCTCTCAATAGCTTTAAATCCTGACCGTTCACTATTTGATTTAACCGTCCAGGAAGAGATGAGTCATCTATTTCAAATTACCTCACGTGATGGAGATGAAATAGATGATATGTCTCTTCCTTAGATCAAATATTGAACGGTCAGGATTTAAAGCTAATGAGAGACAATGAGAAAAGAGACAATAAGAAAATCCAAATCCCTTTAAGGCTTGCGTCATAAAGCTTCAAGGAATGGACCCTTCTATGGCGAGTATCACATCCAACACCAACCATATCGCATGGAGAGGAAGAGATAGACAAGTTAGCCAAGATATTGCAAGGATCTACCGCAATAGATGATTTAATACATATATTATATCCAAGAAGTCATATTTAATTTAAATGGGCTCATCTTGAAAATAATTAACCAAATTAAGTAGATAAAAAGTTGATTAAACTTGGTTTAAAATAATAAATATGGAAGAAATGTTTTTTCTATATACATATTTATGGAGAAGGTGAATATGTGAGAAAATGAGTGAAAAAAGATATGAGAGAGACATGTAATTAATTGTGGGTAAAAGTGAAAAAGTGAATTAAATGTTTAGACAAGTAGAAATTGCAATTTATAAAAAGAATTGTCCCACCCCAAAAATTATAACTTACATATAGAATTAGAGATGGCAGAAGAGGACTAGTCTGTAATAGCCCTAAAAATAGTGAGAGAAATAAATTATTTTTTGAAAATATATTTCAATTAATAATTGCATTTTGTTTTTTGTTTTAAGTTAAGCTTGTAATTATTGAAGATGAAATATCACTTAGAGGGGGGTGAATAGGTAATTATAAAAATTTTCTTTCTAAACGAATGTACACCCAGAAGCAGCGATAAACAGAGACTTAAGAGAAGAGACAATGAACACAGAGAATTTATACTGGTTCGGTCTAACTCAATGACCTACGTCCAGTCCCCAAGAACACCTTGGGATTTCACTAAATTTTAATCACAATACAATTACACACTTTGTACTCGGATGATCATCTCACTAGGACTCACTCCCTCTTACAAGTTGTAATCGTACACCCACACTTAAGGTTCCACAACCTTAAGATTTTACAACAAAGTAATCTGAATAAGTGTTTAGAAAATCCTCACGAGTAGATAAAAATTAAACACTGAAGTACACAAAATATCTGAAGATATTAAAGAAACAGTAGAGTTGTAACAAATCGAAATGAATGCACAACGTTTCGGTAGTTGACGACTTCAATGCTTCTGGTATTTATAGTTGAAACATTTATGGCCATTGGAGAAGCTTGAATATTGACTGTTGTACTCTTAAATATTTCCGTTAGACTTAAGAAGCTTCGTGTGTATTTTTTGTTGTTCAAATATTCCAGGTGGATTTGCAGTTCCAACATTCCTTCATTCCTTTTGTTTTGCCCATTGTGAAATAGCATTAAATGCAATGGAGAATGTCTGTAACTACTTTCAATTTGCTCAGAAGGTGGTTACCGAGGATATCGATGCTTTTAGCAATTTGCATTTAATGCTTCTGTCAGAGTTCTTGCTTTTCTGTTAAAACAATGGTTAACATCCTGAAACACACTCAAATGATCATTAGTGTTATGTTTAAACATCATTCATAAGTCAAGCAAGTGATTTGATCATAGCCCATGAAATTTGAATTGGAAAATATATCGTTTTTCAAAATAGAGGGTAGTTATGCTCGGGCATGACTTCAAGCTTGCTCGGGCATCGTTCAATAAAAATATGTTATAAAATGAAAGTATTGAACTATGCTCGGGCACACAGAGCATCTGCTCGAGCATCCTGCTCGAGCACTCAAAAGTGCATACTCGGGCAAAGTAGTTTTAAAGAAGAAAAAGAATCAGTAATCGATGATGCTCGGGAAAATATCTTATCTTGCTCGGGCATGATATCGCTCATGCTCGGGCATGGTTGTAACATCCCAAATTTTTGGACCAGAAGTTTGGAAATAAAACTGAGATAAGAAGGCTTTTAGCCAGTAGAGTCCAAAAGTCTTAAGCTTATTATGAGGAAAAGTTTAAGATAATTAGTAAAATTATTTTGGACCTTGAAATTTTGGGGAGATCATGAAATAATATTTCGAGGATATAAAAATATTATGGTGGAATAAATTATGAGAAATTTAGCATGAATAAATGTTAAAATTAATATTTGGAATTTTAACGTTTGAATAATATATGAAAATTAATTTGCCATAAAATAATTGTGAGAATAATTATTGGAAATTAAGGCCTATTTTCCCTTAATTAATTTAATTTGGGAAAAAGAATAAATTCAAGTAAGGAATAAATTATGCCTAAAAATTATAGAATTGATATTTTATGGCATAGGAAAAATTAATTGGGGAATAAAAATCCTTAAATGGAATTAAGGATTTAATTCTAGTATTTATCCAATATTGCAATTAATGAACAAAAGGACTTAATTGCAATTAGAGGCTTGTAGGGAATCAAGTGGGATAATTATTGTTTCACAACACATAAAAGCCCAAGTATTTCATTTGTCTCTCCTGCACCAAAACGCAGCAGCAGAGCATATCTGGATATTAAAGAAGCAAACCGGATATTAAATAAATTTCTTTTCAAAAGCAACAGCAGAGGTGGTATTTCAAGAGACCACAGCGTCACTTACGTATACACAGAGAAAGGAGGTTGCAGCAGTGTCTTTATCGGTCAACCACATCACAGAGTGAGATCACAAACAGCGACAAACCAGCCAAACTTCTTGAGCTCCACACCATTTCCCCTCCTCCTTATATCAGCAGAGCAGGCAGACAACAACCAAGAAAGAAAGAAACCAGAACCAAACCGAGAGAGTGAGAGCGTGAGAGAAATTGGAAGGGAGAAGGACCAGACGCGTGCAAGCTTGAGGAATCCATCTAGGTGAGTTCTTTAAGCCCTTTCCTTCTTATTTTCATGGTTTTAGTCTGCTGCTAGCTGTCTGGTTAGAAGGAAAAACGTAGAGAATATAAACAGGCCCTGTTTTCATACCAGAAAAACAGAGAAGGTTGTGTGCTTCTGTTTCTATGGAAAACGATTGAGTTTTTGAACGAAATTTTTATGGAAGATAGTAGACACAATAAGGTTTAAAACGAGCCAAATAACACCCAAAACGGAGATGTATATTGAGAGTTTTGATTTTTCTGAGTTGGAGGTTGAAACTACAAAACGTCAGTTTCTAGGATGTGGCAGGTCAGATTTGGGCTTGAATTTGAAATGGAAAACCTTTGATTTTTTCCTTGAAATTTTTACAGTAAATATTATACATATCAAAATTTCCAACGAGCCAAAGAACACCCAAAACGAACGTGTAGAATAAGAGATATGATTTTCCAAAGTTTAGCCAAAATCTGGAACGTTTTCTGTACTTCTGGTGAACAGTGATTTTCGGGCTTGATTTTGAAATGGAAAACCTTTGATTTTTTCCTTGAAATTTTTACAGTAATTATTAGACTCAATAAGGTTTAAAATGAGATTTGGAACACTGTAAGAGGAGGTCTGTAGCTCGAGAAATAATTTTTGATAGTTGAGTCATAATTTTGGAAAGCTATCTGGACAATGATCACGTTTTTGAAATCTGGGAATGATATTTTATGTTATGGCTATTGGTATTATTTTTCTATGAAACTAGACATTCTAAGGAAGACGTGGTTTTTGGAAGCACCTCATTTGGATTTTCATAGAATTAATTACGAATTTTCAAAGTTTAATCGGTAAATTCTGGAAAATTCTGGACATTGTTTGTGTTTTTCGAAAGTTGGAAATTTTCCCAGTCATAGATCAATTTGGTGACTTTAATTTATGAAAATGGACCTATCAAAGTTTAAATAGAAATTGGAATCACTCCATTTGGAGTTGTATCGGTCAAGTTATGGATTTTCTAAATTCTCAAGAAAGTTAAAGGCTGAAGTTTTGATAAGTCTTAAAATAGTCACGTATATTATTAATAGTGCATAACCTTCAAAGTAAAAGTTTTTCTTTTGGATAACTTGTCTATTAAGAGTTATAAATACTCTAAAGTGACAAGGACAAACCTTCTTAACATTTTTTAAAGGACATGACTTTTAATAAAATAGATAAATAAAGAATAATAAATAATATTATTATTTATTAAGAAGGGTATTTTTAGTAAGATATTTTTTAGGGATTAATCTATTTTTAATCCTCTAAAAATAATTCGTGTAGTTAGATACTTTGCAACGCAAGTAGTGACTAATGACAATGATAAACGTTTTTAGGCATACCTTGACACCTCTACTGATCCCAACACCTTCGGACAAAGTTAAGGATTGAAGCTTGAGGTGGGTAACTGTTATCTTGTTAGCTTGTATGTATGTATTCATGTATGACTGATCATGGTTGCTAGATAATTTGCATGTATGTATCCTAGCTATGGATTGGGGCTGCGTGTCCCATAGGGCTGCGTGTCCTAAATGGAGCTGCGTGTTCCAAAGGGCTGCGGTCCTTGGCTGTTAGTCTGCGGTTAAAGTGCGACTTGTTTATTGTGAATTACTCTATGCTTATACATGTGTTATACTGTGATTTATATTTCATATCTGCATATGATATTAACTGTTACCCCTGGGGTTCATTCATTTGAACTCCAGATCGCATGAAAGAAACAGGTAGTGGATCGGGATCAAAAGGAAAGATGCAGCTGTAAGGGTTACAGCGGAAGGAACCTTTTGGAAAAATATAGGTAGCTGGATTGTATTTTATCATTTATCATTTGTCTATTATGTAATAATGTATTAACATCCCACTATGGGATGGATTTGAATCACGAAAAGTTCATCCTCATGTTTTCAAACTAAGTTATTTTGTTGAAGTTTTATTCCGCAATTAAGTCGTCCAAATTACTTCGATGTCTGTGCACTATAACTCTGATAAATAAGGGCATCAATAGGATGGGCGTTACAATGGTGATAGTGATACTCGAGCAAAGGTAAGGCATAGAGTATTTGAATACAAAGCGTCAAGCTTGCTCGGGCATACTATAGTGTCTGCTCGAGCATGCTGCTCGGGCAAGATATTTTCTTACTCGGGCATACTATAGTGTCTGCTCGAGCATGCTGCTCGGGCAAGATATTTTCTTACTCGGGCATAGAGCATACAGAGAGCGAGAAGCGAAAAGGCACGATGTTGCTTGGGCATGCTTCTCGAGCATGCTAATTCCATGCTTGGGCAATCTTCTTCCAGATAAGAATATAAAGAACGCAAGCGACCTTGCTCGGGTAACTCTATACCCTTGCTCGAGCATGACTATTTCATGCTCGGGCAACATCCATCCATAGACAAATGTTAAGACGATGAGTAACGTTGCTCGGGCAACTATTAAATCTTGCTCGAGCATGTTGCTCGGGCATGAGAAATTTATGCTCGGGCATGAGTCGAGCAAACCTTAAGTAATGAAGAGATTGGTTGCCTGCTCGAGCACTCATGTAACATCTCAAAATTTGGAAATTTGGAATTAAAATATGATATGGGATTGATAATGGGAAGTTGAGCCTTAATTATTTTAAAAAGTAATTATTGGAATTTAAGACATATTTTCCCATAAATTAAGGACAAATAATCAAGGAATAATTTTTGGCATAAATATTTTAGAGGTAATATTTTAAGGCCAAGAGAAATTTAATTGAAAAAGAAAATCCTTTAATGGAATAAAAGATTTAATTTTAATAAATGAAAATAGGGCTTAATTGCAAATGAGAGTCTTGAAGAGAATTAAGTGGGTTAATTTTAGAGGTCACACAATAAATAAATAAATAAATAAATAAATAAATAAATAAATAAATAAATAAATAAATATATATATATATATATATATATATATATATATATATATATATATATATATATATAGTCATAAAAGCCCATTTAAATTCCCTATTCTATTGGTATTAGTACCCAAAGATAAGTGTACTGGTATTAGTACCCCCAGAACAAATCGGCACCCGAAAGTTAAGCATGCTTAAGCAAGAGAAATCTCGGGATGAGTGGTATCTTGGGAAATATCGTAGGAATTTGGGATTCCTTTGATTTGAGGCTTAAGTACCCGAAGGCAAGGGTAAACATGCATATGCTGATTGGACGATGACAACAACAACAACAACAACAACAACCACAACTACAACTACAACAGCAACAGCAACAACAACCACCACACCCACAACCACAACCACAACCCCAACCCCAACCCCAACCACAACCACCATTCCAACCACAACCACAACCACAACCCTAACCCCAACCACAACCACAACCCCAACCCCAACCCCAACCACAACCACAACCACAACCACAACCACAATCGCAACCACCACAACAACAACAGCAACTACACCCAAGTGACTTGAGAATGGTTATATGGTGATCCTTAGGGATGTCATGATAGACCAAATACAAAGATGATTGAGATAAATATTATGCTTGGAGTTGGAATGATAGTTCATATATATAGAATGACCTCAGATGAGATGGTAGAGTTAAAGACAGCGGATTACGGAACCACTAAAGTGTAAGAACCTGATAAAGATACGAATTCTCGTTATAATGATTTAGAGACGATTAATTGGAGCTACTTATGGAAATTTTGATCGGAGAGAGCTACCTATGGGGAGTTCTGATCGAGAAGGTCTACCTATAAAGGATGCTGACCGGAGAGCTTAACCAGTCAGAAAAGACTAAGTTATGCACCGAGTGAAGTGCTGTAGAGTAGAGCCATCGTGACAACAAACCGTAGAACGAAGCCGTCGTGACAATGAACCATAGAGTAGAGCTACCAGTGTATCGGATCTCAAGGTAAGTACATTGTAACGAATCTCATATCTTATGGGTTCCTTAGAGAAAAGGTTTACGTGATCTGTTATATCAATATAGGGTGCTCCACTGCTGTACGACATATTTGTTTTATGATATGACTATACAATGGGCAGTAGGACCTTTGGGACCAGTGTGTCCATAGGTCGCTGGACATGTATATGTGTGATGAGAAGCCCTAAGTCCTATAAGACTATTGTGTTAATAGGCTGGCAGAAGCTCACAGTTGTTAGACAACAAATATCGAGAAATGTTTCGAAAAGTTTGTGAAACCCAAGGATATCAGGCAATTTCTGGAATAACTAGGAGACTAAAGTAGAATAGACTAAGCTTTCTACTGATGGCTTGAGTAGCCAAGGACAAAGGACATAATGTGATAGGTAGTAATGACCTTCTAAGACTAGTTGTCAGGTCCCTGAGAATGTTTAAAAATGGAATTTTAAACTTGCCAATGCACCCACTATATTTGAAATTTTCGAAATTGAATTTTCGAATTTATGAAATTTTGAAGTTGAGTTTTCGGATGGGATGTTTTCAACGAAATTTAAGACCAAGGAAGTGGTCACCTTTGAAATGATGTTATCTCATAGAAGGGTTTGGTGGAACCCAAGTTTGAAATTGAGCTTTGAACTATGTGGTGTAAGGAAGTACAAAACCAGAAGAGGTCAGAAAATGTAGTAGACGTACTTAGTTTACTGAATTTTGCCAAGATGTTTTGAATCGCTAGCCATTGTGGAAAGCTCTTTTGAGAGGATTAGTTTTTGGAAAGCTGATACTCGCACCAGCAGTGTATGCATCCAATCTGAGTAGTTTCGCCTTGTAGGGGCGTGTGTTTTGCCTTGTTTGGTCTGGACCCACGCAGGCATTTGGAGCAAGGCTCCTAGACATTGTCCTTATTCCCAGTTGGGGATTCTGGTGGGGTGGCCCGTTAATGTGCTAGTGCAGACACTGGGTCCTGAGTAGGGATGAAAACTCTCCCACATTGGTCAACAAGTGTGTTGCCACTGCGGTGGTTTAAGTATGAAAGGATTGGGATATGCCGCTGTACCGTAAGGTTGAAGTGGTGGCGAGGGCTTTTAAATTTGTGAAATGAATAGTCCCGCTTTTAAATGTGTGCCGGTAATAAATGTTTTGAAATAGTCTGACAGTGAATTGCTTTCACGAAAATTTGAGCTGACAACGATTAAGTTTGAAAACATGATGGCACTATTACTGTTTGTGTAGTGCAGGTTGTGAAACGTACTGCAACCACATAAATTTTCATTGTGTGAGAATTTGAAAATGAGACAACATAGTTGAAATGAAAAGTGGTGCAGTTGGTGATTGTACTGATACCGGAACATAAACTATGAGAATGGCCTAGAGATCTGAATCGGGTAGGTCAGATAAGAATTGATAGCGTGCTAAACAAGAGAAAGGTGGTCTGAGAGCTTAAGTTGAGAAAGCTTAGGCACAAGATAGACGAGCAGATGCTCGAGGCGATAAGACCCGATGTCCAAGTTTGCACGGGGCGGTGTCCCTGGGCTGTAAGATCTGTGTGTTTAGCACTTTGTGGAATACTCACAAGTATGCTGACTTTGGGACTAGTATGTCTCGAGAATGTTGTGAGGCTGACAGAATGTTTACGTTGTACCAGGTGGTAGTTGAGATGCCTATGGCATAAAGGTGATTCCTTGGCAGTAAGGCCAGAGTATCCAGTGCTGTGGTAGTAGAATGCGCCGGAAGGCTAATATGTGATGAGTCGAAAGGTAGATTATTACAGGCAGTGAGGCTTGTGAAATCAAGCGCTCGAAAGATGGACTAGTAGGTCCTGTATGGTCGAATTCTACACCTGGGTACAAAATGGATAAGAAGGTGGTATGATGAGTTGTGTGCTAGGTGAGCATACATATGAAAGGAATAGACTAGATGTTTAGAATAATTCCTTGAAGAGAATATGTAATGAGAGTCTTGAAGTGAATTAAGTGGGTTAATTTTAGAGGTCACACAATATATATATATATGTGTGTGTGTGTGTGTGTGTGTGTTTTGTCATAAAAGCCCATTTAAATTCCCTATTCTATTGACCCAAAGCAACCCATGTGCTACTAGAGACAAGTCTGCTTCAATTCGTTTCATTCTTCTCTATTCAAGCCCAGCACGTGATGCCATATTTTTTTATTTATTTATTTTTGATATAAAGTTTTAGGAAAGGGGTTGGGCTCACCCACAATCCAAGGGCAGGGCACTTGGAGCTCAGTCCGCAGGGCATACTGGACAGAAAGTACACATGCCTCCACCTCTACCAGCGTTTCCACTGCTTCCTAGACCCCTAGGATGCTTCCCCCAGCGCCTTGACCAACGCAGGGATCGAACCCCCTCCATTGATGTGAGGAAGTCCGACCCCCTTGCCAGTTGAACCCAATGACGAGGGGTGCACGTGATGCAGGGGCGGAGTATAGAAGGGACTAGAGGGGGCCATGCCCCCCCCCCAAAAAAAAAATCAGATTTTTTTTAATATAATGAATTTTTTTTATAACTTTTTTTCCCTGTTTTTATTTTTCATTCCCTTAGCTGAAACATTCACTGCAAATTTCATGATATCTTCTCATTTTATAATTGATATGACATCCATACTAGAGACAAGTATGATATCTTATACATTAGAATTGTTAAAATACTTTTATTTTATATCTGAATATTTTAATTAGTTTATGAGTATATATTTGGCCCCCCAAATACATTTGACAGGTATGAATATAAATGGTTTTTAGGTGTATTCTTTACTATACTTTTACCCATTTTACACTACACCTGTCGATGAAGTTAATTGATTTTTCATTCTAAACCCCAGCCTCTTGCTTTCCAATGTTGTGGTGTTCAATTACATGAAGTTTATGGTTGAACCAAAAATTCACAATCACATAAATTAACAAATTAAACCTCAACCTCTTACCTTCCAATGTGGTGTATTTTTTTATATTCTTTTCTTTTTTTGTTTATATTCTTTTATTTTTTTTAATGCATTTAAAACTTTCCTTAAAAAAAAAATTTCGGGGGCAGCTTTGGCCCCCCATATTTTTATCCCAAGCTCCACCCCTGACGTGATGCCATATGTATCAATAGAATATGTATATATATTTTTTTTTTTGCTAAAATAGAATATGTATATGTTCATATTACTTATTAAAAATTCTCCGTCAGCCCAACAACAGGAACAACCCAACCCATTAGATTACTTGAGCCATTATTCCTATCAACCTTGGTCTCTCACCAAAACGCACAGCAACCAAGGATTATCGTTTAGCCATAATATATATTAGCTGCCAATGTTAGTTGGCATAGATGGTAAGGGATCCAGGACTAGGCCCTTGGGTCGTGGGTTCGATCCCCTCTGCCGTCGCTGGGAACTGTTTACACGCTACAATAGAGCCCCTTCCCTCGAGCCCAACGCTGTGCTCCCTCTATTCGCCATGTTTCTCGGTCCGAGCACCCCCAAGTCCTTATATTTATTCTCTTCATCTTCATTCATCCAGAGAAGAGAACAAGGGAAGAGACCGAGAAAGAGAGAGTCTGAGCCGAGGGAGAATGTGAAAGTGATAGAGAGAAAGCTGGGTGAGTGTGCTCTGTTTGTAAACCGAAAAAAAAAAAAAAACAGAGGCATACAGATCATCTAGAATCAGTTTCAAGCCGGCAACCGAGGTGAGTCTTCAAGCTTTTCTTCCTCTTAGTTCCGTGGGCTTCCAACGTAAATTTTGAGTATGAAACCAACCGTTGGAAATGTGGTCATGCATCATGAGAGTTCTCTGCTTACTAGATGATAAAACAGAGACTAAAGCTTAATGCTTAATATATATATCACAACAATACATATATAGTCACTTAAGAATCAAAACAAAGCCACTGATTCCTATACCTATATGCGTGTATATATAAAGGAGGAGGAAAAGAAACTCAATGTCATTTAGCATAGGAAAACATTGTTGCTGATACATATATGTATCGTGGCTTTGCATTTGGAAAGAATAGGCATAGCATATATTGAAAACTTTGCTGTCAGGTTTAGTTATGTATATATATATATATTAATATATGACACTTTATACATATAAGAGATAAGGAAAACGTTACTCTGTGTGTGTATAAACATATATATACTTGCTGCATAATAATGAGAAGAAGGTTACTGCAATATACACACACACACATACATTAAAGGCATGTATTTTCATTGCACCTAAGAAAAGAAACTTCACTATTGAGTATTTTTATATGATGCCATAGATTCATGAGTTTTTTTTAAAATCATTTACTTCAACAGATCAACATTAAGCATGTTGTTGACTTGGTAATTTTTATATTTATAGGTATATATAAAAGAGCCATAGGATTAAAACAAAGCTTAAGGTTTATATACTAGTACGTATATCAGCATAGTATGGTTTAGAAAGGAATAATAAAGAGTGATTATCTTATTTATGAAAGCATATAGTTAAGGCACCAAAACAAAAGTTGCTGCATTCATGTATATATAAATATGAAGTTATTTTGCTGTTATAAACAAAAAGGAAAACGCTGCACATGGAAAAACTAAGACTAACATATATATATGTTTTGTTGCATGAGGAAAGAGTAGGAGAAAGTTCTGTCATTTTCGTTTTATGTGCCACTGCATAAGAAGAAAAGAGAAGAAAGACTTTCTTGCTTATACACACACACATGGAACCAACTATTTTGTATATATGTATATATATAATATGTTAAATCATATGCATTTAAAATAATAAGATACTGTATTAGGAAAGGAAATAATTAATAAAATAGATAAATAATAATATTATTTATTAGTAGTAAAAAGTGAATAAATAATAAAGGAAGTTATTAATTAATAATAAATAAAAAGAGTGTTATTATTAATTGATGATAATTAAAAAGGGTATTATTAGTAAGGAAATTTTCAAGGGTTAATCCATTTTCAATCCACTAAAAGTAATTCGCGTAACTTGTTACTTTGCGACGCAAGAAGTGACTAACGACAATGATAAACGTCTATAGGCATACCTTGACACCTCTACTGATCCCAGCACCTTCGGACGAAATAAGGATTCAAGTTTGAGGTGGGTAACTGTTATCTCGTTAGTTTGTATGTATGTATTCATGTATGACTGATCATGGTTGCTAGATAATTTACATGTATGTATCCTAGCTATGGATTGGGGTTGCGTGTCTCAAAGGGCTGCGGTCCTTGGGCGTTAGCTGTGGTTAACGGTGCGACTTGTTTTATCTAGATAAATGTATCCTAGCTATGGATTGGGGCTGCGTGTCCCATAGGGCTGCGTGTCCTAAAATGGAGCTGCGTGTTCCAAAGGGCTGCGGTCCTTGGCTGTTAGCTGCGGTTAACATTGCGACTTGTTTATTGTGAATTACTCTATGCTTATACATGTGTTATACTGTGATTTATATTTCATACCTGCATATGAGATTAACTGTTACCCCTGGAGTTCATTCATTTGAACTCCAGATCTCATGGAAGAGACAGGTGGTGGATCGGGATCAAGAGGAAATATGCAACTGTAAGGGTTAGGAACCTTTTGGAAAAATATTGGTAGTTGGATTGTATTTTATCGTTTATCGTTTGTCTATTATAGAATAATGTATTAACATCCCACTATGGGGTGGATTCGAATCGCGAAAAATTCATCCTCATGTTTTCAAGCTAAGTTATTTTGTTAAAGTTTTATTCCGCAATTAAGCCGTCCAAATTATTTCGATGCCTGTACGCTATAACTCTGATAAATAAGGGTGTCAAAAGGACGGACGTTACAACTCGTCTACCTATGCTTGAGCACTATGCTCGGGCAACACTTATACTCTGCTCGGGCATAGTACAAATAAAAGTCATACTTTTAGTTTCGGCCAGATGATACTCAGGCATCACTATTACGCTACTCGGGCATAGTACATTTAAATCACATACTTTTAGATTATGCCACGATGATGCTCGGGCATGCTAAATCCCTGCTCGAGTATACTTTACCATTAAATTCTTTTTAACACTTTGAAATAATTATTTAATTGGAAGGATATTTATTTATCATCATCAAAACACATGAGAGTTAACAATTATTGGCATAAGAGGCTAATGCATGCTTTGGGCCCCTGTGTTCGAATTCAAAACAAGGCGCATGGGACTTTTCTTTTTCTGTTTTAATACCATAAAATTACTAAAATATCCTTTTGTACTCTAAAAAAAATGAAAAAAAAAAACAATAGTTTTTACCCTTTTCCTCAACTTTCCATAAGACCGGAGGAAGCTTCGCGATTCTGAAATTCTGAGATCCCAATCGCCCTTCCTCCTTTCCGATATGCCTCCCCTTTCTTTTTCCAGGTTTGGCCGGCGATGAACATGGGTGTGCAGAGTTTCAGCTTGTCTTTTTCCTTTCGTTCTTTCTTCTCGCTATTGGTATGTGTATGTGGTTGATCCTTCGTTCATTGATGTTTTGGGTTGCCATCTGCTTTGTGTGAGTACAAGAGAAAGGATGGAATATTAAGCATATTGGAAGTGCAGTCAAGAGTTGAGTTCGAGTAGGTAATCCCACTTACGATTGTTTTGGTTGCTGTAATTAGAAGAAGATTGATTAAGGTTCTGATTTTCTTGAGTTTAAATTTATTCTAGGTAAATGATTGAGTTTGGGTAGCTTTGTAAGTTTGATGTTTGGAAAATAATGGGTTAGGGATTGGTTAATTAAGAAGTTTAATGAACTTGGTCAAATGTTAACGCACACAAGGTGTTTGTTGAAATGTTTGAGAGGAAATTATAACTCAAATGAGTAGTTAATGAGGGTAAAGTAACATAGTGCAGACATTTATCTGATTTACCATAATAAGTGAAGTTGTTTCTTTATAAGTTAAGGAAATTATGGGTTAAGAATAAAACAAAATCGAGTTTAAATTGTATATGTTGGAAAGGAGCTGTGAAGATGGGTTTAACTTTATAAATTCTCTATATAAGGAGGTATTCAAGTAAGGTAGTGAAGGAGCTGAAAAGGTATTTGGTTAGTATATAACACAAATATTTGTTTGAATGTTCTTGTGCTAGAATTTGTAGCGCATCTAAAGTAACCAATGTGATGTTTGAGAAGGGAATTTCATGGAACTGAACAAGCTGATGGTAATGTCAAATCAATTATAGAGCAGGAGTTATTTATGATTATCAATGAGATATTTATTCCTAATAATAAGACTCAGAAGGTGTGAATATTGTGTGTATATTTGCGTTTATATTATAATGATGCATTGATTGGTCTTTTTGTCTCCTATGTGTAGAATGTCGAATCATAATTTGTTTTCTTGATTGTAATGTTAAAAATGGAGATTGTGTTTGTTGAGTCCTTGAATTATATGTTGAGTAAATTGTGGAGATTAGGATGAAGTTCTGGTGCTTTATGAATTGGTAGTTACTATTGAGAATAGGAATTTTAGGAAACGGTAATTTAAATTTATTTAGTCTATGAAGAGAAATAACAATGATTTTGTTATGGACATTAGGGAATTAATGAGTAAATATAGTTCCAGAGCTAATATATTGGAGTGAGTTATATATTCTTGGGAACGTTGTAGATGAGTGAATAACGTCTCCTTATAACTTTTATTTGAATTATTCAATTTTCACATTGGCATTGAAATAAGTAAAGAACAAGAATCTTATTTAACATTGTTTGCTCCTCTTGAGTTTTCTATATAAAATTTTCTTGCAGTTTGAGTTTAATTAATATGTGAAGTATTTGATAATTGTGATTCGTGCATGGAGATGGTGAAAGGATTGTTTTTTTTTTTAAAGGAAAAGTTGTTGAATTGTATTGAAAAGAAAGAATTTGGAAGATATAGACTCCATGCATGCTTGAATGTAGCTTTGAGTTATTATTTGCAAACCTTCATGCTGGGACCACTTATATGAAATATTCCTTATGGGTTTTCAAGATTAAGTCTTTTTTGTTAATTCTCTATTGGTTTTGATGATAACGGATAATTGTAAACACAGATAAAATTTGTCTTTGTAAGTTGAAAAACTTACTTTCAAAGGCAAACTCGAGTTTCAGTTTGAAAACTCGAGTTTTGACTTGACAGAGAAGAGCTCAAGTTTTTGCAAAGAAAGGCAAACTCGAGTTAAGATTTGAAAACTCGAGTTTTGGCCATACAGAGAGCTTCTGAGTTTTTCACAGACAAGGCAGACTCGAGTTTGATTTAACAAACTCGAGCTTTGACAAGACAGAGAGCAACCAAGTTTTTCAAAGATACCAAAACTCCAGTTTCCATTTGGAAACTCGAGTTTAGGCTATACAGAGAGTTCTCTAAGTTTCCTAGTTATGTTGGAAACTTGAGTTTTATTTGAAAACTCGAGTTTTGAGCATAGAGAGAACATTGTTCGATTCTGACCTTGTGAAAACTTCATCCTTCGATTTGACAAAGTTTTCAAAGTTTTCTCATAAACAAGAAAACTCGAGTTTTGTTTTGAAAACTTGAGTTTCGGCCATACAGAGAAGTTTCCATAGTTTTCAAATAATATGAAAACTCGAGTTAAGTTTTGAAAACTCGAGTTTTGGCCATGCAGAGAGCTCTGCTAAATTTGAACATTTGAAAACTCCAGTTTTGAAAAAGAAACTCCAGTTTTGAGATTTTGGACTAAAATATGATTTCTCATCAAAAGTCCAAAACTCGAGTTAGTCACTTAATGACTCGAGTTTTGCACTGTTCAAAAAACATGTCCAAATGAAAAATCGCGATGTTCTTCTCTGGAATGAGAAAACTCGAGTTAAGATTTTGTAACTCGAGTTTAGGCTTTTACTGAAAACATGAAAACTCGAGTTTGGAAGAACTGACTCGAGTTTACATCGCAGATTTTGAATTTCAAGTTGAACGAATTTACAAAACTTTTATGTTTGATCTCAATACTTTATATCATCACTCATTACTATTTCTAACTATGTTTAATCAGTTTGTTAGTGAGTTTCAGATGATTTAGACAGGATTAAATGGAGAATTAGCAAAAAGCAAAAAAGCAAAGTCAGAACATTAAATGCAAAGTGCAGAAACCTTGCATGCTTTTGGACAATCATTCTCCACACGTTTTGAAGGAATTAATATTTCCTTTCTACATCCAGCAACTGCTCTTCTAACGGATTAAAAGTGAGGAAGTCAACCCTGAATTTCTGCATAGCTGGATTAACCAAAGAGTAGAGAGAGAAGAAGACCAAAACCTTCACTAATCATCCTCCAATGTTGGCAACGGTCACATTAGGAATTATAATGGTCATTTAATGATCTCTACCTATAAATAGAGATGCATTCAATTCTTCTCAACAACCAATCTGTGAAAAAACGAAAATCATTCAAGTTTCAACTACTCTTTGAGCTTTCTGTTGTAAAGTATCTTTTGATACATTCATTCTTCAGTGTTTATCTTATCTACTCTTTGAGAGAGTTTCTTGATTGTAAAATCATTTATTGTAAAGTATCTCAAGTCAAGGGGACTTGGAGATTGAGTTATTGATTACAACTTGTAAGGGGGAGTAAGTTCTAGTGAGAGAATTACTCTTGAGTTGCAGAGTGTGTAATCAATTGATATAGTGAGAAATCCCAGAGAGTCTGGGGACTGGACGCAGGTCAAGTGGTTGGACCCAACCATTATAAATCCTTGTGTCTTGCTTCTCTTCTCTATACTCTGTTTTTACTTCTGTTTCATACACAAAAACAAAGCAGTCCGAAAAAGAATTTGAGAATCCCCAATTCACCCCCTCTTGGTGATTGAAGCTCCACTTTCAATTTTTTTGTTTATAAATGGTAAACCAATCACACGCATGCGTGAAACATTTTAAGAGGACTGAATATAGAACGCTGGTTACTAACAACAGTACTGACTAGTAAAAAGTACTTTCAGGATACTAAAAATAAAATTATTAAATTAAAAAAAATGAATTTGGTGTTCGACGCTCTTGTTGACAAACCACATGTGTATTTTTGCACCTTTAAAATGCCACGTCATCGTCCAGTCAGCAAAAAAAGTCAAACTTAACGGTCAAACGGTATTTTTGCACCTAATTTGTAACCACATAGTCACTTTTGCACCTAAAAAAACACTTGCTACTGGGTGCTCCTCAGAAAAAAGTACATGTGTATTTTTGCACCTTAACCCTTGTTTAAAATTAATTAGTCTCTACCTTGTTACCATAAGAAATTAATTAGTCTCTTGAATTATTTTTGGTCTTTTAAGTTTCAATTTTTTTTTTTGCCATCAATTTTAAGTTTCAAATTGATCACTTTAGAAGTCATTGTTGAGTGAATTTTCTCAGAATTATAAGGCTTGTAAATCTTTTTGTCCGTGAAGTTAGTATCATGGGTTCACTTATTTTGCAAAGAAAGATTTAGCGTTTAGAGCTATAGTCCCTTCCTCAAGTGAATCTGAAGATGATGAAGACTAAAGCATGCAAATTCAATGGAAACATGTCATTTTGTCAATCTATGAACTTGTAGTGTTGTAGTTGTAATGTTTTAATTGAAAAGTTGGAGTTTGAATATCAAAATTATGTAATGATGGTACTCGTCTAAATTTATGTTGTGTTTGAAGATTAAGATTTCAAAAAATGAAATGATGAATTTGCACTACTACAAAAAAGGGTTGCTACTTCCGTAAAAGACGTCCTTATTTTTTAAAAGGAAGTTAAAAGTGAACGCAATGACATTCTTGTAATTATATACTTGAATTCTAAGAATTTGGCGTCCTAAAATATATTTTCGAATGCCTAAAATGAATTAAGTCATCCTAAAATAATTTCAGGACATCTAAAATTAATTGCTTAGCTCCAAAAATTAATTGTTTAGTGCCATGGCGCCATTTCAGGATTTTTTTTGATGCAGCTGATGTTTTGGGAATAATTTTTCTTTTTTGGCGTCTTGAAAAAGGTTAAGGACGCCTTAATTTTTTTTTTGGCGTCCTAAAGAACTTTCAGGACGCCTATAAGGTTTTTTTTTTTTTGCCCAGCTAATTTTTTGGGCTTATTTTTGCTTTTTTGGCTTCCTGAATAGCTATTAGGACGCCTTAATTGAATTTTTTGGCGTCCTGAATAGATATCATTGTAACATCCCATTTTCAAAAGAAGTATACTTTTTTTTCATCAGAGTAGAGCACCGGAGCGATTGAGTAACTAATATATATATTCAAAATACCCACGGTAGTATGTCTGGCTGGTTTTAACAGTGGTACATTAGTGGTTCAACGAAAACGTAAATACATCAAAAGTGTCTCACTAACGATTCTCACGTCGTGGCAACAGAAGATAGTCTTCAACCGGGTCTCTGTGTGGCCTGCTTGCCTTTCTCCTCGGTCCTCGGTCCTCCTGACCTTGAAGCTATATTAAGGGCTGAGGTCCAATGCATACGGACCCCAGGTAACGGTTAACCTCATATTTACATATACAGTATATGGACCAGTGGCGGAGCCACGCTTGCGCCTCTGTCCGCAGGTGCAGACATAAGATTTTGGGGGATTGGGATGCTGGTTTTATTTAGCGTTTCTAATGCGTATATCGATCTAAGAACTCACCAAACCAGAGGAGCTACGCGGAAGAACTCGAAAGAGACAGAAGAATAAAGCTGAGAGAGAGAGAGAAGGAGAAATTGAAACTGAGAAAAGAAAATGTTATTTTCATTGTTCTCATCTGTACACGTGGTGTCTTTATATATAAAAAGGAGTACAACTAATACAGCTCATACCTGCAACCCATTACATTAATTCCAACTGAATACAAATTATATAAAACAAATTAACAAAGCAAAATTCTTATTATACCCTTTTTCATCTTGTATGCATTCTGTTAGTTTCAGTAGGTCATTTCTTTCTTCTTCTTTTTTAGAAAACTTCTAATTAATATTATTTATTTCCTACACTCAGGTTTTTTTTAATTTGAAATCCTACAAAAAAAAAAAATTGTATCCACATTGATATATTTTAAAATCTTAAGAAAATCTTTTTAATCTAACATTGATGACTTGCCAAATATATCTCAAATATATTAAAAATGGGAAGTCATTAAAAAATGATTTTGTAATTGTTCTGTTGTAATAGCTTAGTTGAGTCTTAATTATTATTTTTCTATGTTAAGTTTTTTTTTTTTTTTCTGGTTCATATTTTTTTTTAATGTATTTAAAATTTTTCTTTAAAAAAAAATTGGGGGCCTTACCCCTGAACCTCTGAAACCCCCCACCAATTGTGCGGACACAGACCAAAAAACCTGCCTCCGCCACTGATATGGACTACGTACGTTCACAACATTAACAGCATATGAGCCCAACAACATATATATCAACCAATGCAGACGTATCAGTCCCAGCATAAACACACACAACCAATGCAGACGTATTGCTCCCAACATATAGACATATTGCTCCCAGCATATAGACATATTGCTCCCAGCATTACAGATATATTGCTCCCAGCATGCATACAGTTACACTCTAACATCTATATGCACTCAAACAACATAACAACTATACACACACAAAACACATAGCACATACATGCATAACATAAACATTAGTGTTAGTGTTATAGTACGCGAACGTACCTTCGTTGACGATATATGGTACGACGGTTGGTCAGAACGTAATCACAGATATCCTATAAGGACAATAGTGTATTTTTTACTAATCAATCATCATAACAGTCATTTTAGTCAAAAATGACCATTTTACCCCTGACTCCCCTAATCGGCAGAATTTCGCCAGAACTTCGTTACTTTGACTCTAATCTTCCAAAATTTTGCCATATCTATAGATAAACATAATTTTCGATATAAATATCATATTTAACCTTAAAACATAATATCTAAACTAACTTGAAAGATTAAAGATCAAACTAACATTTCTACTATAACTACCGAAAGAACTACTGGAACTTAAAACTAGGGATCGAAGAACTTACCCTTGCAGAACTTCCTCTTCCTTCTTGCTCCTACTTTTCCAAAGCTCCTCTCTCTAACTTCTCTCTATAATTATTTGTGAATTGGTGAGGAAGAAGTGAAATGGTGATGCCTATTTATAGAAGAAAAGCGAGGGCAAAACGGTAATCTTCCAAACCTTCTAATTCATTGTGAGCCATAGGATTAAAGTCACTTTTTGAAATCAATCCTCCACCATGCGATGTGGGTGCCGACCTCCCCCCTTTCTTTTTCAAAAAATGAGGTCATTCATATGATGTCATCTTGGCACTTTATGGAATTCAACCGATAAAGTTCCCTATTCGGTGTTCTAATCGCGTAATCTTGAAGAATCTCAGAAATCCGGCAATGTAGCCTTGAAGATCTATTCTTCCTCTTTAGAAATATTTGGGTTAACTAAATTTTTTATCCCATTCAGGATATTTCCTATTCTGCTGAAGTTTTCAGGGCAACCGCTGTCGGTTACGGAAATTACTTCGGCTAACGTCAACTTCGGGATAAAATTACACTGATTTATAATATGTCCAGTTGTTAGCAACCTAATTCAAGGATTTTGAGTTAGGATTTATTTTCTATCGGTTCTCATTTATCCTATATGCTTTTTCACAAAATATCTCATTTTCTTCTAAAATATCTACAACCTTTCTTAATACTTTCTAAATACTTCTCAAATACTTTTTCAATACTTTCACACTCAAACCCACTCACACACTCCACCATGTCGGCACCCCTCAAAATATCATGATATTATTTTCAAAACTTTACACCTCACGCACTAATACTTTCTAAATACTTTCCACATACTTTCCAAATACTCTTAACATACTCTCTAATTTTAAATATACACCTCACACACCAATACTTTCTAAATACTTTCCAAATACTCTCCACATACTCTCTAATTTTAAATATTTATTTAATTTCCCCTTGCAATATTTTATAATGTTCTCTAGGCATTTTATGTCTCACAAGGGTATTTTAGGAATTTTGGCACCTTAACTCTTCTAATTTTAATAGGAATTATCCTAGAAAATAAGATAAATACTACACTAGTTTTGAGACCACATATTCACCTATTTCCAATAGGTATTATTTACTAATTTATGATATTTATCATAAATACGATTTTTAGGGTATTACAATCATGATGCCTTAATTAATCTTTTTGGCACCCTGAATCTTATTTCAGGACACCAAAATTTCCCAATATGGCCTTTATTAGGCTCTTATCCCTTTGCCCTTTCATTTTTCGACCCTTCTTTCTCCGTTGAATCTCTTCCCTCCGATCCCGATGAATGAGTCATTACAGACTGAAGATGTAACTAACAGTTCCTTGCTTCTCCACTTTTCTGGCTAATCCATGAGATCAGGTTTTCCATAGCGGCGAATCCTTCCCTCTTTCTTACTTACGTAATTACTCATCAATCTCCTCGATCGAACCCATCAATCTCTCATTCACACTTAGTCGCCTCCCCTGCTCTCTCATTCATGCCGAACAACCCTACCCAAGCCCTAATCGCTCACCCTCACTTTCCCCTACCTCACATTGTGCGCGACAGTGGTCTGTCTCCTCCGTCTTCCCTCTTTGCGGCATCTGTCGGCTCTCGTGCTCTATTTTCGGCGTGTCCCCCACCTTCTCCGATCTCTAACGAAGCACATAGGTACAAGCCCTAGTTATTGATCGATCTTCTGCCATTTATATTGCATGTGTAATGCCTCTTTGTCTCCTTTATCTTCTTTTGTGGACAAATCTTTTTTTAGATTCCGAGGCTTCTGATATAGGATTGCTTGGCTTGATTTGAATAAGTGATTGGCAATTTAGTCAGTGTTTGATTATTGGGGCACTGGAATTTATTTCTTTTTTTCAAAAAACAAAAAAAAAGCAGAGCGGACACAGTAATCTTTATACTGTGTCTGGGTCTAATTCCTTGTTACTCCGATGACTGTGAGAATGACTGGCTTTGCTAGATTTGTAAATGGAGCAAATCACCAGGAGGGGGGGTGAATTGGGGATTTGAAAAATTCTTTTCAAAGTGTTTTGAAATTGAAACACTAGACTGAGCAGTGCATGGAAGAAAAGAAGAATGACACAACAGATTTATACTGGTTCGGTCCAATGTTCTTGACCTACATCCAGTCCCCAGATCCTCTGGGTTTTTCACTATCTCTCAATATCAATTACACACTTCTGTACTTAGAAAGTTATCCTCTCTCTAGGATACACTCCCCCTTACAAGTTGTAATCTGATATTCCCAATCTCCAAGTCCCCTTGACTTGAGATTCTTACAATATATGAATTACAAGAATAGAAACTCTCCCTCACAGAGTAGATGTTGATGAACACTGAAGATCAGAGTATCTAAGATACTATAAAGAGAAACAGAAAGATTAATGAGCTATGAGTGTGATTTTCGTTTCTGCTTGTTGTTGTGTATTCAGAGTTTGAATGTGGCAGCATATATAGAGTGATTTCACCAAGTGACCGTTGCTTTTCCATTCTGCATTGTTCCCATTCGAAAATGTAGCTGTTATGACCCATAAGTGGAGAATATAGTTGTTGGGAACATTCTTGATTCAAGAGCTTGAAGTTTGTGTCTTCAAGTCATTCTCCCATAATGAAATGTTGGCAGCATTCTAAAAAGAATGTATCTTGGAGGTTGAGCTTTGTCTTTTGTTGTCTTCTATGGTAAATAACTGAGCAACTCCTCCAGGTGTCATCCATTATCTATGTTGGAGAAGTTAATATTAAAATAATATAGGAAAGTTACTTTAGATTGTTTTTTCTTGACAATCTCTTATCTTCTGCAATCTCATGAGCAACGTGGTTAAGAATGATTAGTAATATATATATGAATCATATAAAAGCAAGTATAATCAATTCGCATAACAAGGGTTAAGTAAAAATCAATCTGAACAATTTGTTCTCAGCAGCGTTTATCAGTATTAGCGACTCAAACTCGAGTTCACAAAGTCAGGCTCGAGTTTGCGATGTCTGGTTCAGCTTCTGTGAAGAGCAAACTCTGGAGTTTAATCGTAAACTCTGGAGTTTGTTAATTTTCCGAAGGGTCGAACTCGAGTTCGTGAAAGCAGGCTCGAGTTCAGAGCACTGTCGAGCATTTATCGCGAAGGCCATCTGAAATCACATTTTGGGAAAAACTCAAACTCGAGTCCATTAGTGAGCAGGCTCGAGTTCGACACTGTTCATGACAAAGAAGATTAGACTTCCAAAATATGAACTGGAGCATAGATATGAACTCTAGAGTTTGTAAAATAACTTTACTCATTTCAGAAGTTAGGCTCGAGTTCATAGACGTAGGCTCGAGTTCGGATTAAATGAACGAAGTTTGAAATCATTTGGTCAGAGACAAACCTGAGGTTTAAAAGGTCAGGCTCGAGTTTGAAGAGATATAAAATCTCGAAAGCTCTCTGCCAGGGGCAAACTCGAGCTTGCAGAACGCAGGCTCGAGTTTACACATTTTGTAAACTCTTTTTGACTTTCAAACCACAGAGTAAACTCTACACAAAATACATAGGCTCGAGTTCATTTCTTTAGGCTCGAGTTTGCAGTATTTTAAAGCATTTGAAGGTGAGCAAACTCTACTCAAAATACAAACTCTGGAGTTTAAAGAAATGGTTTTCAATTTGAAAGCTTTCCCGCCAGAGGCAAACTCGAGCTTGCTTATGCAGGCTCGAGTTTACACATTTGTAAACTCTTTGAAATCATACTCTGGAGGTTTCAGGCTCGAGTTTAAGAGTATAGGCTCGAGTTTGGAAGCTTAAAAATAACCTGTCTTGCTCTCTGTTAGTTTCAGGCTCGAGTTCATATATCTAGGCTCGAGTTTGGCGCTGACAGAATGTTTTTAACTTGAAATCAATTTATCTGACTTATCAAAAACATTTATACTTTGTTTACAGTTGTCAGTTATCATCAAAACACATTGAGAACTAACAAGATTGTCATATGTTGTCTTCCTTCTTGTCAAACATGTCTCATCTATATATTAGGCTGAGTATTTCTTGGGTTTCCTTTTATAGTCTGGATGTTAATAAGTGGATGAGTGCAAATTTGAAGAATCATAGTGTAAAGGATTTTGATTGAGTAAGACTTAACCTGATGTTTTGCCTTAGTTTCCTTAATTGATATGTCCTCTTTCATAATAGGAATCTATTGAGCATAATGCTGCTTATACCTTCTTTTGATTGAAAAGATGCCTAAAATTCCAAGTGCTTAGTAGGAACTAAATAAAGATGAAGTGCCGTTGAAAACCTTATAGGAAGTTTATATCCTATATTACACAAATTGTTGATTTCTTGATGGGTTTGTGGTTGTTTAGGTGTTCTCAAGAGTGGTTTATGACATGTTTGAATTGGTTGCTCGATGAATTATTTTGCTTGAAAATGATTCTACATGAATTCTTTGATTTATGAATTTCTCATGCTGTAGATTTATTGCTTTTTGGAACATAAAGAGTAGGTAGAGGTGTTTTATGCTATTCTTATCTAAAATCCATGGCTTGGCTATTGCACGACTTGTGATACTCTTAATGAAAAGCATCATCTAAATGTAGTATCTAGTTTCTTTTGAAAATATAAAAATATTGATATATTACAAAAAATAAATAAATACAACAACTTCCTAATATTTAGTATGATGTCCATCCATTAGCCAGGGGGTTCATTTTACCAAGTAGCATAACTCTATAACTCTTTTTATTAAGAATAAGCTGTTGGATGTTGTTGTTTATGAGGAGTATATTCCTTTAACATTATGCTTGTTGTATAAATTTTTATCTCCAAAATTGAAAGTAAAAATATTGTAGTCCAAATTCTAATACATTAGTGCGGGGAAGACAATCTATCACCAATAAGATTCTTTTCTTCTGATTTCTTTTTGTAACATCCCATTTTAAAAGTGGATTTTTTTTTTCAATCAGAGTAGAGCATTGGAGCGAAAGAGTGACTGATTCACATTCAAACATTAACCATAGTGTAACATAGTATTGATACAGTCATCCTATTGTTCTCAAAAGTAATTACTAAATAAACAAAAGGAACATCTCCGGCCAACGGTCTAGTCGTGTTGTTTGCCCCGCTCTCCAATCCTTGGTCCTCTGGACCCTGATGCTACAGCTGAGATCCAGTACCCACCGGACCTCAGGTAACAGTTAACTCCATGCTTAAACAAAACAGTATATGGACCACAGATATTCAAGACAATACAACAGTATATCAATACAAAAGCACAGAGCAGATGCATGATCATAACAACGACAGAACATAAGCACAGAGCATTATGTAAAGTCTAACAACAACAGTAACAGTCTGCACATACCCAGTGCCACGATCACAACTCGTGTCCTCAGCGCTAGGAAAACTCAAAACGGTATTATCATGACTATAACCCGTATAAAAATGTATGTATATTCGGTCTATGAACATGTCTATCACATATAAGTATATAAGCAGCATAGAGTTAGGGTTACAGTACGCGTCCGTACCTTTGTTGACGGTAGTCGGTACTTTTGACGGAAAACATAAAACAACACGTTAGACAGCGGTACGACAGCGGTTTGACAGCGGTAGGTGATCACAGATATCCTATAAGGATAATATCACATTTATCAATATCCAACATCGTAACAGGAATTTTAGGTACAAATTACCATTTTACCCCTATTTTTACTAATCGGCGTAATTTCGCTAGAGCTTCGCTACTTTAACTCCCAACTTACAGAAACTCAATCCCTACTATGTTTTTACCTCGTCAGGAATCTTTCAATGCAATGAGGCTTAAAAACAAGAATAGGAATCTCATCTCCTACTTCCTAAGTCTAACTAACATTTCTACTAAAACTACCGAAAGAACTACGAAAGCTTAAGACTAAAGACCGAAGAACTTACTCAGAGCTTCGCTACAAATTTCTCCGGACTCCTTCCTTCTTCCTTTCCTCCTCCAAATTTTGAAATTCTAAGCAAGTTTTGGTGTGAAGAAAACAAATGGAAGCAAGGCCTATTTATAGAGAAATTTTGGTTACTATTCATGCTTTGTCAGACGCATTTTGGACTGTAGGATCACACTTCATTGAAATGGCAAGATCTTGGCCATCAAAGGCACCATGCCGACCTCCCCCCTCCCCAAAAGTCAAAAAAATGATGTCATGCCCTGCATCACCTCTTGCTTTATGGGCTTTCATCCGATAAAGTTCCCTGTTCGGTGTCCTAATCGCGTAATCTTGGGAAATCTCAAAATTCCGGAAACATAGCCCTGAAGATCTCTTCTTCCTCTTTCAAAATACTTGGGTTAACTAAATTTTTGATCACATTCAGGTCATTCCGTTGCCTGCCGAACATTTTCGAATAACCGTCTTCGGTTACGGAAATCACTTCGGGTAACACCAACTTCTGGACAAAAATTCACTGATTCATAATATGTCCAGATGTTTTCTACTTAGTTCAAGGATTGTGAGATATAATTTATTTTCTATAAGTTTCATTTCCACTATCTGCCCTATTTCTTTTTCGTCTTATCTCATAAGCATTCCGCCGGTTTCGGAAATGACTTCTGAGACAGCTCACTCCGAGATAAAAATTCACCTGTCTATAATATGTCCTGATCTTAGAAACTTTATTCATGGTTTTCTAGATAGGATTTAATTTCTATCGGTGGTCATTTATCCTATTTGCTTTTTACACAAATATCACAATTATATTATTATTATAATCAATAATATCTAGATATTAAACTTTGCAAAATCTTATCCTCTTCTTTGACCAAAATTCGGCCAGCATACATATATATTTATTTTTATTTTATTTTTTTCTGTTTTAATTATTTTGTATTATATTTAATTATCTTATATTAATTTTCCCAAAATTCTCTCATTGGTCCATTTCTAATTACATGGATTTAGGCTTAAAAAATTACTAGAATAATTCTAAACCTTTGATTTTGTTTTCCAAGATTAAATCTTAAACATTAGTAATTATTTAATTTATCTAATTTGATTTACAAGCTTAATTAGTACTCTAATAATGAGATTAGCAATCTTTTAAGATTAGGGATTTTCATGTACCTAATCTCACATATTTTTTTCTTAATCTTTCTTGATTAATTAGAAAGTATATTTTATGCTAATTTTAGCCATAAACATTTAATTAAAGGGTTTTACATAATTATCTTTGAATTATCCCTTAATCCAAGCTTAACAATTAGCTAATAATTATTTATTTAATCACTTACTAATTTTTGATAATTTTCTTATTTAAAATAACTCATTATCTCACAACTATTTTACTGACATTGATATTTTATGTCCCATGTAAAATATTAAAAATCCTGGGGTCATTTTGGTCCTCAAAATACTTTTTGATTTTTCCCCTTTAATTTTTCCAAGGTTATAATTTATTAAATTGACAAAATTAGAGACAAAATTCTCTCTAATTTTTAATAATTATTTAACTTCCTTTTAAGATTTATCATAATATTTTTAGGCTATTTTATGACACACAAATGCATTTTCGGGCCTTTGGCACTTTAATTCTCTACTTTTCGTAGAATTTACCTTAGAAAAATAAGATACTTATAATCCAATATTTGAGACCACATATCCACCTATCAGAAATAGCCATTTATTTATCTCTATATAATATTCCAGATACATGATTATCCGGGTATTACACTTTTATTATTTTTTTTTTTTTAAAAACTTGCTTGGCTAAGACTTTGGTGATGTTGTGGTGCATGTATGAATTCAATAGGTTGAGATGAAATAAGCTTGTGCAAACGCTTATATCCTGCTAGGTTCTACCTAAGAACTGAAAAAATTTGGTAATGAAGTCTACATCAGAAAAATTCTGCTAAAAAAGAAAGAACGGATATGTAATGCATAATTACACTCTTGCACCTATATTTTTAACATAGAAAAAAAAATTGAAATAAGGGCTTTTGTTCTGCTTTGTGTGGGTCATTTTTTCTTTGAATAATTTCTTTTCCTACAGAAAGTAAAATGAACACATTTCTTTACTCTCTGTTTAGTTACTTCTTGTTTAGAGTTTGGCACATTTTTTTTGGGGCTTGGAATTTGCTTCTAAGCTTATTGTTTTCTTTTGAATGACAGTATACTCATCTTTACACTTGTCTTGAGCCTATCTCAATTGTTTCCTACATAAAATATGTTGGTGGATAATTGGAATTCAATTTCATGTCCTAAACTCAAGAGTTACTTAGTTCTTTAGGTAGTGTTGCAGTTGAATTGATTTTTCTGCTTAGGTTCACATTAATGCATTTGATATAGTAAAATTGTATTTTCTTTGGGAAATACTTTACCCTGTGAATCCCACTTGCACTTATCCACTTGCACTTATGAACTTGTGAATAACCTATACGTGCACACACACATATATTCAATTTGGAGGGAATTTGCAGTTTGGGGTGAATTTTCTTGAAAAGGATATTTTGAAGTGATATCTTCATATACTGTTTATGTCATGTGGCACTTATATTATTTATAAAGTGTTCTGTATGCTTTTCCAAGTTATGATGATGAACACCTCCTGTAATACCCGGATAATTATTTATCTTAAATATTATATTGTGATAAATAATACCTATTCTAAATAGGTGAATATGTGGTCTCAAAATTATGTGTTGTGTTTACTCTATTTTCTAGGGCAATTTCTTTTGGAATTAGAATGAACAAAGAGCCAAAATCCATAAATACATTTATGGATCATAAAAATACCCTGAGATTATTATAATATGTCTTAAGAGGCAATTAAATACCTATTAAAAATAGGAAAATATGTTGTCTCTAATTTTAGTAATTTATTAGATTATTTTCCTTGGAAATTAAAGGGGAAAAAACCTAATTTTATTTTGGGGAACATAAGTTGCCCTATGATTTTTAAATTAATGCATGAAGCATAAATGACCAATGTAAACCCAAAAGTTGTGAGAAAATAATTAATCCAATTTAAGAAAATTGCCAACAATTAGTAGATAATTAAATCTTCATTTATTATAGATTAAATAACATGTTTAGAGGCACAATTAGGGATGTGTGACCCTAATTAAAGACCAATGGCCAAGATTAGCAAAAAGATAATTGCTAATTAATTAGGCATGATTAAGAAATGTATAAGATTAACTACATAAAATCCCTAAAGCCTAATTGACCAACAAATTAAGGATCACTACACATAAAATTAAGACACTAATCAATCTTATTAGACAACTTTGACAAGTCAACACAAATCAAAGGTTTGGATTAAAAGTAATAAAGTTAATCCTAAGGCCATAAAGTTGAATCCTTGTGAAACCAAATCCACCAATGAGAGAATTTCTTGCTAAAATGATATAAGATAATATAAATAAATATTATCAAAATAAAAATAATAAAGGGGGAGGGGGAGCCGAATTCATGTGTGTGTGTGAGTGTATGTGAGTGTGTGATGTAGATGAGAGTGATGTGGAGAGAGGAGAGCCAAGGAAAGTGTGAGAGATATTTTGTTGAAAAAGCTATTAGGATTGATTTAAATGAGAACCGATAGAAATTAAATTGTATCTTAAAATATGTGAACTAAAGATCAAACATAAGGAATTATTATAAAGAAGTATATTTTTAGCCCGAAGCAGGTTATCTCCGAAGTTATTTCCGTAACTTTCGGGGTAAATCCTAAAATGATTAAAAGGCTAGTAAAAACCCCTAATTGGACCATAATCCTTGTTGTTCCAAATATTTCTCAAGAGGCTACATAAACTTCAAAGTTTACCTCTAAAAGTATTTGAGATTTATAAGCATATGCAAGTAGAATACTAAGTAGGGGAATTAATCGGTAAGAGAAAATCTCTAAAAGATAAGATGACATCATGAATGGAAGAGGATAGGGAAGAGAGAGAGAGAGAGAGGGACGGCTTTGGTGGGTGGATGGTGAAGATGAAAAGCTCAATCAAACCCTAGATCCAATGGTTGCAGATTGTGTAGAGAAAGTTCAAAGAATTTACCAAATGTGCCGGCATAGACTTCTCCTATAAATAGCCCTCCATTCCTTTGTAAAATTCACACCAAAATCTCAAGAAGCAATTCGAAATTGAGAGTGAAAGAGAGAAGGAGGAGCTTTGGAGAAGGAGTAGCAAGGTTCTGGGTAAGTTCTTCGGTCTTTAGCTTTTAGGTTCTAGTCTTTTGTTTGGCAGTTTTAGTAGGAATGTTAGTTAGATCTAGGAAGTAGGAAATGAAATTCCTATTATTGTTTTTAGGCCTCATTGCATTGAAAGATGCCTGACGAGGTAAAAACATGGTAGGGATTGAGTTTTGAAAATTGGGAGTCGGAGTAGCGAAGCTCTGGCGAAATTTTATCGGTAGCGATTATCTAAAGTCAGGGGTAAAATAGTCATTTGAGACTAAAATATCTGTTATGATGTTGATTATTAATAAATACGATATTATTCTTATAGGATATATGTGATCACGTTCCGACCGACAGGCGTACCGTATTTCGTCAACGAAGGTACAGACGCATACTGTAACCTTAACTCTTATGCTTGTTGTATGTTTATATATGATAGTTGTATTCATAGACTAAGGCTCCGATGTCTTAGATGTTTCATTATACATCCAGCTATATACGGGTTATGGTTATGTGATACCGTTAAGTTTTCCTAGCGCAGAGGACACGAGTGTACATCATGGCACTGGAGTAGAGTGCAGACAGTGAATAACATGCATTAGCTATGTGTGGTTATTGTTTTACATATGTGATTATGTACTGCTGTGATGTCATGAATAACTATCATTCATATACTGTTACATAAGCATGAGGTTAACCGTTACCTGAGGTCCAGGGGGTATTGGACCTCAGCTCTTACCTTAGCTTCAGGATCCAGGGGTCTCAGGATCGAGGACAAGGGTAAGGAGCCAACATGAGGACCGGACGGAGACGCTTTTATTTTGTTATGTATTTACGTTTGTATTAAATACTCGGATGATTGTACGGCCAGATGAACAGCCAGATACACTACTATCTATGTTATTCAATTACTCTTTAATATGAAAAAAATTTCCGATGCTCAACTCTAATCAAAATGCTATGAAAATATTTACGGAAATGGGGTGTTACACCTCCTATTCAAGAAGACAACGAGAATTAGTTTGTAACCAAGCAAAAGTTATGTTGCTTGGAAAAACAAATAAAAAACAATCAAGTGGGGGCAAATTGTCTCTGGGGATCAAAAGAAAAGAAAGACAGTGGCTAATTAATGAGATAATGGAGAACAGAACTAGCTCCTGTACATAATTTAAAGTTGATTTTCATGATATTCCCTTTTCTATTTTGAGTCAAACTTGATTGTATCAACGTTGCTGCATTTTGACTGTATTATCTATGACATGTTTTACTTTCCTCGTTTTTATCATGTAAAGATATGTGGCCTTGATGGGGGAAAGCATATTTGAAAAAGTGTGTGGTGACTATAACACTATATATACCATGAAGTTGTGTTACAGAAAATGTTTAGGAAGGATTTTTGGTGATCATGATTAATGCAATACTCTGAAAACAAAAATTTTACAATTCTAATCAAGTAATCTTTACCAGGATTTAATATTGTTAGATAGTATAGTGACTTTTTTTTTTGTCTGTTTGTTGTTTCACGGTTATTGGTTTTCCTCTTCAGAAACTTTTGATTATGCACTTGATTTTGTTTTGATATACATCCTTTGTAAGCATTTGTTTAAAAATTTCATTCACATTTTTTCTTATTTTTTGCTCTCAAATAATTACATGTTTCTCCTGTCTTGTTTCCACTTAGCTTATTCTTTCTCTTCAATTTTGTCAATGATTCTGTCCCTCACTCACCCTCTCCACAAATAAAGGTATACATTTATTGCATTAACTAATTTTAAAAACCAACTTTTTTGGTAGCTTTTATATATATATATATATATATATATATATATATATATAGAACTGAAGGAAATAGTAACAAAATTTCATGTTTTTGTTGTTAGATTCAGATATTAGAAGTAAAGGGTAGATTATTAATTTTGTGTGTGTGTTTTCTTGTGATTATTTTATCTATAGAAATGCTAACTAAGATTGTAATTAAAAATGATGCAGGATAATCTGTTAAACACGACTGAGTGCACGAGATTGAGAGCAACACTTTTAAGGTTCAAAATCAACCACTTGTCCAACCTTTCTAATTAAAAATGATGCAGGATAATCTGTTAAACACGACTGAGTGCACGAGATTGAGAGCAACACTTTTAAGGTTCAAAATAAACCATTTGTCCAACCTTTCAAAATCAATCAACTGAAAAGCTACAATTTATTAGGTCGGTAACTTTTTATATCTTTCTTGCTTGTAGACTTTTCCCCCGGTATCAAGTCTTTATATCAAAATTTCCTCCATTCTCAAATTCATGTTTTCCCAGAGTCTGTGCACTTTTATTTCTCATTATACTATGAATCAGTCAATCGACATTATCACGTTTACTTGTCACCATGCATTTAAGACGTTTTCATAATTCAAACACTGAACCATGCACTCAATAAATTTCTCATATCATATATAAACATTTTTCCTTGCATGCCTGAGATAGTGTTTAGATTGAGAAAATTATAGGAAAGAAGATTAATTTATCCTACAATTGATTTTCTTATTCTTATTTTATCAATCCAAACATGTTGTTGGTCCTAGGGTAGGTATTTGTAATCATGTTCCTTTTGTCATACAATTATTCCCTCTCCCATATGTTAGTTTGAATAATTCTAATATTGTCTTTATTGTTGTTGTCTTTAGGTTGAATAGAGCAAATAAATTTCAAGCATCAGAATTTAAAGTTGAGATAATTATAGTTAAATATTGTTGTTGTTTTGTTGATGTGCATTGAACTAGGTAAACTTTGTAGTATGAATCATGATGCTTAGAAGTTCGTTATTTATAGTTTATGACTTAGACAACTTAGCTATATTTTTATATTTTGTATGGATTTAATAGCTGATATTCTTCTGAATTTCCTTAGTTAGTAAGTTATGTTGAATTAAGATGAAATTGTTTGTTATTGAAATTTTGGGATGTCTTACTTTTAAGGGAAAGTGCTACCTAATTTTTTTTACACGATTGAGAAAAAGCATGTCATTCTTGAACTTGTTATGAACTTGACAGTTGTTGGAAATGTCTTAGGTGATAATAAAATGGGTCATAGTTGGATGAATGCTTTGAGAACTAGTGAAGAATATGAGAATAGGGTGGAAGAGTAGTTTATTTAATTTGCTAGAAGGAATGATGCTACAAAAAATGGAATGTATTATTGTCCATGTGTTAATTGTTTAAATGGGAGTCGAAGGGATATTGCTAATATAAGGGATCACCTACTTTGTGATGGAATAAACCTTCGATACATAACATGGATATGGCATGGTGAGGAAACAAGTACCAGTGCGTCCCATGAAAATGAAGTTGAGGTAGATGATGATGGAATGGAGAGAATGATTCATGATGTTGTGGTAGAATCTTTTGCATAATTGGGTGAATATGATAGTGTGAGAAGTGATGCAGAGACACATTTGTTCCTTAGGTGTACTAAGTATACACGGTTGATTGGGACCTTATATTTGGTCAACTTAAAGGCAACTTGTGGGTGGACCAATAGTAGTTTCATGTCGCTACTTGAATTGTTATGTGATATGTTGCTTGATGATAATGTACTTTCAAATCATATGTATGAGGCCAAGAAAATGTTGTCTACGATGGGTATGGAGTATAAAAAGATACACAGTTACCCTAATGACTGCATATTGTATAGAAATGAGTATGAAGCCCTTAGTAATTGTCCGAAGTGTAAAACTTCACGATACAAAGTGAAGAAAGGTGGTGGTTCTGGAGATCAGACAGCAAGAAGGAAACCTTTGAAGACATTGTGGTATCTTCCAATAATACCGCGGTTTAAGCGTCTGTTTACTAGTGAAGCAACGGCGAAGAAGTTGAGATGGCATTCTGATGAGAGAATATCTGATGGAAATTTTCTTTGGCACTCGACTGACTCTCCGCAATGGAAGAAAATAGACGAAATATTCTCTCAATTTGGCAGTGAGCCAAGAAACCTTCATATGGGGCTTTGTACAGATGACTTCAATCCGTATGGAACTCTTAGTAGCACCCATAGTACATGGCCAATTCTCCTTGTAATATACAACTTACCTCCCTAGCTATGTATGAAACGCAAGTATGTCATACTTTCTATGATGATTTCTGAACCAAAACAGCTTGGAAACAATATCAATGTATACTTGGCGCCTTTAGCTGAGGATTTGAAGAAGTTGTGGGAGGAAGGCGTAGATGTGTTTGATGCATATAAGAAGGAGTCCTTCAAGTTGCGTGCAATTATTTTTACCATGAATAATGACTTTCCTGCATACAGAAATTTGTTAGGGTACAGTGTGAAGGGGCATAAAGCATGTCCAATATGTGAAGCAGACAAAACTTTCAACAACTAAAGCATGGAAAAAAATGGTCTACCTCGGTCAAAGAAGGTTTCTTTATCAGTTCCACCCATATCGTAAGTTAAGAAAGCATCTTAACGGCTTACTGGAGCATAGAACAGCTCCAAAGGCATTAACTGGAGACGAAGTTTATAGTCGGGTGAAACATATCAATGTCATATTGGGTAAGTAGCAAAAGATTGCAGGTGAGAAGAATATATGGAAGAAGATATCAATTTTCTTTGATCTTCCATATTGGCGTAGTCTTGATGTGAGACACAGTCTTGATGTGATGCATGTGGAGTAAAACGTTTGTGATAGCATTGTCGGTACTTTTTTGCACATACCTGGGAAGACTAAGGATGAAATTAGTGCGAGACTAGACCTGGTTGATATGGGAATAAGAGAACGGTTACATCCACAAGTAAGAGAAGATGGTAAGAGGGCATACATGGAGCCAGCAGCTCATACACTATCAAAAGCAGAGAAAAAAGTTTGTGTGGGTGTTTATATGACGTTAAGGTTCCACAAGGATATTCTTCTAATTTGAGAAGGTGTGTTTCAATGGACGATTTGAAGTTAGTGGGAATGAAGTCCCATGATTATCATGTGTTGATGCAACAACTATTACCAGTAGCTATTAGAGGTATTATGAAAAATGAAGTGTGAACCACTATAACAAAATTGAGTAGTTTCTTTAATGTTATCTGTAACAAAGTCATTGACATTGAAAAGTTGGATGAATTGGAAAATGAGGGTTATATTATTTTGCCCCAACTAGAGATGCATTTCCGTCCTGCATTTTTTGATATAATGGTGCATCTGATAGTGCACTTGGTAAATGAGGTAAGGCTCTACGGTCTAGTTTACCTAAGGTGGATGTACCCTTTCAAGCGATACATGAAGATCTTAAAAGGGTATTCTAAGAATCCTTATCGACGGGAAGCTTCAATAGTTGAGAGATATGTAGTTGAAGAGGTTATGGACTTTTGCAAAGATTATCTATCAGGGGCGACGATACATTCTCAGCATGACGAGGGGATAAGTGAGGGAACTCGAGGAATCAAACTGAAGAATATTCCTCATGAAGAGGTATTGCTAGCACACTTGTACATCTTGAATAATATGGAAGAAGTTCAACCATACATTGATGAACACAGATTGAGTTTGAAGAATATGAATCCAAGGAAGAATGACATGCAGATAGCTAATGAGCAAAAGAACACATTCATAAAGTGGTTCGAGGAGAAGTGTAACAACCCAAATTCTTGGACCAGAAGTTTGGAAATAAAACTGAGATAAGAAGGCTTCTAGCCAGTAGAGTCCAAAAGTCTTAAGATTATTATGAGGAAAAGTTTAAGATGATTATTAAAACTATCTTGGACCTTGAAAATCTGGGGAGATTATGAAATAAAATTTAAAGGATATAGAATTATTATTTATGGAGTTATTTATGGAAAATTTTTCCTTAATTATTATAAAGTTAATAATTGGAATTTATGGCATATTTTCCTATAAATTAAAGGAAAATAGTTGGGAATAATTTTTGGCCTCAATATTTGGAGATAGTATTTTAGGGCCAAAAGAGATTAAATTAAGAAAGAAAATCCGTATATGAAATTAAGGATTAATTTCTGACATTAATCCAATAATTGCAATTAAATAAGCCAAGGACTTAATTGCAAATAAAATTCTTAAAGGGGATAAATAGGTATTAATATGGGATAATCACCGTATGATAAAAAATAAAAAAAAACAGGCAGAAGCGGAATTAGCAAAAAGAAAGCACTGTAGGAAACTGAAACACGCTACTTCAAAACAAACCTCAGTGAACCTCCTTTCGGCAATAAACCAAAACACAACCTAGGGAAATACCTATATCGGTCAATGGCGTAAAACAAAGAAGAACAGCGCCATATTCCCTGACTTACTTTCGGCTCTCAATGCTGTTCCCTTCTCGGACTGGACCCCAAGAATATTATTTAAACGCTACCCTCCCCTTCACTATAAACTGGGTAGAAACAGAAGTCAGAAAAGAAAAGAAAAGAGAAAACGCAAGAGACAGAGAGAGCGAGAGAGAGACACAACTGAGAGTTGCAACGTGAGCTTAGGGGGAACAAAACCAAAGGGAGAACGACGTGGAACTTGCATGCAAGCTTGAGGAACGACCAAGGTGAGTTCCTTAAGCCCTTCCCTTCTTGTTTCCGTGGTTTATGCACGATGGGTTTGTTGGTTAAGGGAATAAAACGCTGAAAACCAGAAACAACTCTGTTTTCGGATTCAAAAACAGAGCTGTAGTGTGTGCTTCTGTTTCATAGCCAAACGTCCGTGTTTTTCCACGAACTTTTTTTTAGTAAATAGTGTACATATCAAGATTTCCAACGGGACAAAGAACACGAAAAACGGACGTGTAGATTGAGAGATACGATTTTCCAAAGTTGAGCCAAAAACCTGGAATGTTTCTGCACTTCCAGAGAGTAGATCGATTTCGGGATTGATTTTGAAATGGAAAAACTTTGATTTTTTCCTTCAAATTTTTACAGTAAATAGTATACATATCAAGCTTTCCAACGAGCCAAGGAACACCCGAAACGGACGTGTATAATGAGAGATATGATTTTCCAAAATTTAGCCAAAATCTGGAACGTTTTCTGCACTTCCGGTGAACAGTGATTTTCGGGCTTGATTTTGAAATGGAAATCCTTTGATTTTTTCCTTGAAATATTTACAGTAATTAGTAGACTCAATAAGGTTTAAAAAAAGCTTTCGAACACCGTAAAAGGAGGTCTGTAGCTCGAGATATAATTTTTGGAAGTTGGGTCATAATTTTGGAAAGTTATCTGGACAATGATCACGTTTTTGAAATCTGGGAATGGTATAGGGCGTTATGGATATTGGTATTATTTTTATGTGAAATTATACATGCTAAAAAACACGTAGTTTTTGCAAACACCTCATTTGTATTTTGTAGAATTAATTATGAGTTTTCAAAATTTAATCAATAAATTCTGGAAAATTCTAGACATTGTTTGTGTTTTCGAAAGTTGGAAATTTTTCCAGTCATAAATCAACTTGGTGGTTTTAATTTATGAAAATGGACTTATCAAGGTTTAAATAGAAATTGGAAGAACTCCATTTGGAGTTGTATCGGTCAAGTTATAAATTTTCTAATTTCTCAGAAAAATTAAAAGCTGAATTTTTTTATAAGTCTTAAAATAATCACACAAGTTATTAATTGTGGATAACCTTCAAAGTAAAGGTTTTTCTTCTAGATAACTTGTCTATTAAGAGTTATAAAGACTCTAAAGTGACAATGAAAAACCTTCTTAACATTTTTAAAGGACATGACTTTTAATAAAATAGATAAATAAATAATAATAAATAATATTATTATTTATTAAGAAGGGTATTTTTAGTAAGAGACTTTTTAGGGATTAATCTATTTTTAATCCACTAAAAATAATTCATGAGTAGTTACTTTGCGACGCAAGAAGTGACTAATGACAATGATAAACATTATTAGGCATACATTGACACCTCTACCGATCCCAACAACTCCGGACGAAATAAGGATTCAAGTTTGAGGTGGGTAACTGTTATCTCGCTAGCTTGTATGTATGTATTCATGTATGACTGATCATGGTTGCTAGATAATTTGCATATATTTATCCTAGCTATGGATTGGGGGCTGGTGTCCCACAGGGCTGCGTGTCCTAAAATGGAGCTGCGTGTTCCAAAGGACTGCGGTCCTTGGCTGTTAGCTGCGACTAACAGTGCAACTTGTTTATTGTGAATTACTCTATGCTTATACATGTGTTATACTGTGATTTATATTTCATACTTGCATATGAGATTAACTGTTACCCTTGGGGTTCATTCATCTGAACTCTAGATTGCATGAAAGAGACAGGTAGTGGATCGAGATCAAGAGTGAAAGAGTTGGCTATCACCCAAGAGGGAGGGTGAATTGGGTGTCTAATTAAAAACTTAGAACTTTAAAAATCTTTTCGCAACTTATTGAAAGTAGTTTGAATGACAGTAATAATTTATAAAGAGATGAACAATCATTCAAAACATATATGCTGGAATGTAAGAGATAAGGGAAGAGAATATGCAAACAGTGATTTATACTGGTTCAGCCCAATCCTTGACCTACGTCCAGTCCTCAAGCTCCACTTGAGATTTTCAATCCACTATCTTCTTCCAACTTGATTACACGTTCTGTACTTGAAGTAGTCCTCTCAGGATTCACTCCCCCTTACAAACTGTAATCAATACAAACACTTGATTACACACTCTGTACTCGAAGTAATTCTCTCACTAGAACTTACTCTCTTTACAAGCTGTAATCAATGCAATGGGTTTCCCACTCAAGATCACCCAATATTGAGTAACTCTCAAATAGAATGATAGGATGTTTACAAATAAATCTCCTCTCTCAAAGTGAATGGATAAACACTGAAGTACAATACAAAACATTTCACTCTCTCTATAATAAATTATGAAAACATTGAAAACAGAGAGTAAATGCTAAGAATATCAGCATGTTGAAGATGTAAGCTTGTTTCTCTACGTTTTTCTGTCTTGAATCTTCCTTCTTTTATAGGTAGAGATCAGAATATGACCGTTTTAAGATTCTATGACTGTTGGGTAAAGAAATATAGCCGTTAGACTCAGATAAAACTACTCGTTAGAACTTTGTTTTCTGAACCAACTATGACATCAGCATTTACTTTGCTCTTGATCTTCAGATTAACAGCCTTTGATCGTCTGAAACATGTCCACAAATGATATAAATGATGTTAAGAAGTATTATAAATTATTTGGGTAATCATCTGGATGTTCTTGATGAAAAACGAGATTTTCTAAACGGTGATTTTCTAAAGCCGAGGTGCAAACTCGAGTTTGTATTTGCAAACTCGAGTTTATAGGTTGTTTCTTTACTCAGGATTGCTCTCTGTCTGATGGAAACTCGAGTTTTGTTTCCCAAACTCGAGTTTGCTTCATTTGATAGCAAACTGAGCAACGTCCTGAACAAACATTCAATATTCGAGGGTCATATCTCCCTGGTCTGAACTCCGTTTTGGTCCGTTCAAATGTTGATGGAAATCCCTTTGAGTCTACTTTCATATGCCACCAATTGCGGCTCAATCATATTTGTAATTTGTGAGATACACTCAAAACATTGAAGCTTGGTTTTCTGTGTGGCGTGAATTTCACTGTCAACTTCTACAATTCATAGATCCTTCATCTGAGCTCTTATTTGCTTGGATTTTATATCAAAATGACGCATTGAGAGTCTAGATTCATATGCCACTGTTTTCACCTCAATCCGATTTCTGGTTTGGGAGATATCATTGAATTACCAGACGTCGCCCAAGCTGAACGTGAAACAGAGTAGAATAGGGTTGCTGATCACCGATGTAAACTCGAGTTTTGACTTGTTAACTCGAGTTTTCCTTGTCCAGAGACCCAGAGTTGCTGAAGACATTACAAAATCGAGTCAGTTAGTGATTAACTCAAGTTTTGAGTTCCAAACTCGAGTTTTGACTTTCAAACTCGAGTTTTATCATACCAGAGAGGCAAATCGTTGTAGCGAAGTAGGAAACTCGAGTTTAATATCTGGACTCGAGTTTTTTGATCCTGGAACTTATTTTTTCCTGGTTTTAACTCTGAATTGACCCATTCCAACTTCCATATGATCTTGGAGACTTCTAGCATCAATATATGAACTTGAATAATGATTTTCTCAATCCATTTAACAAGTTCTTCATTCTTTCTTCTCTTCTCTTCATCATTCTCCATAACTCAATTCTTTATTACTTCTCTTCTCTTCTTCTCTTGATTATGTTCCACAATTCAATTCTTTCTTCTCTTCTTCTCTTCTTCTTGAATTTGAACTCATCATTCTCAACAAGTTCTACCTTCTTCAATATCTCATCTTTCTTGAGCTTGACATTCTTTCCAATTTCTTCTTCTCTTATCTCCTTCTTGAGCTATTATTCAACTTGGACTAATCTACATTAAATATAGTAGTTAGTCAATGTAGGAGATAAATATATTATACAAACTTTTTGCTCTTAATAATGGCATCTATATAAGACATCATCAAAACTAATCAAAACCAACATTCTCCCCCTTTTTGATGATGGCAAATACTTTAAGAAAAATATGTTTGAATATGAAAAACAAATAAACCCAACATATTTTTCTTGCCATTCTCTATGTATGAATATGAAAAACTAATAAACCCAGCATATTTTTTTGCCATTCTCTCCCCCTTATTTGTCATTAGCAAAAAGTTGAGTTAAAGAAGAGATGCTTGTAGTGGCAAATATGAAACCAAATTAGAAAGAATCAAGGAAGAATCAAAGAACTGATTTTCTCTCCCCGATTTGAAATTGTTTTCATTCTTAATATGATGCAATTTGAAATGTTTTTATGAAAATAAGTTTGAGACAATTTGGAGAAATTGTCAAGAAATCTTTCACAATTAAAACATAAAGATACCAAGCATGTGCAAAATTCATTGAATATAAAAAGATAAAGTTTAGAAATGCTCATGTAGGTTCTGCAAATTGATGAATGATCAATGAAGTCCATGTGCTTGCTTTCTTCTTGTCAGGTCCTCGGAAGTGTGCTCAATAGAAAGATCATGAATATCATTTGAGATGTGAATAGGACAAATGTACTGGCTTCTTGAGGGTTATCTCGACTGAATGAATATGACAGTACTCAGCTTCCATCTTTTGCCTTTTTCTTCACAGAGCTCTTCTATAGAGTATAACTCAGTTGACTCCAAGAGGTCTTCTCCTACTTTGTAGAGCATATCACACGACAATGATGAAACGTGGAAGCATTATTCCTCAATTTGATAATTTCTCATTGTAGTATGTTGAGGAATGTCCTAGCACATAACAGAATCTCTTGCTACAAATTGAACACTTTCTTTGCCAAAGAGATTTGTTAGTGCAACCAGATATCAAAGTATTCCTTTTTAAATGATATTTTCAAATGAAGATAATGAAAGGAAAATATAAGATAATTTCAAATATGAAATTAACTCATCATCAAAACTAATAGAAGACAGTGAATAAAGATGAGTATGCTTAGAAGGGTTTTCTTCAAATAAGGATATGAGCTTTTGAAATATAAAACACATATGAATGTAAAGCTCCCCCTTAATAAATGCATGACTAAAATTTGAAGCTCCCTTTAATGATACCAAATAATAATGTGACACCAAATGTTATGAAATAGACATAATATGGCATCTCATAATTTTAAAAAAACTTTCAAGTTCACATAGGTAGACTTGTATTTGGTATAAAGAAATCACTTATGATTTTTATGATGATAAAAGGGTTTAAAGCACAAGGATCATTTTAAACAAATGAGTATGCTCATGCTAAGATTCATGAAATAAAACGGAATGAATACAATCAAGTTAGCCTAGCATGATTATGATATGTGCACATTATTTCAAAAATACAATACCTCACTCAAGTAATATTGTAATCACTTGAGTTACAATCCTTTGTACAATGATATGATCAATATTGAGGATCTCTAGATGTGAATGAGCTTCAAGAGGATGAGTCTATGTAACCATCTGCTCTTGAATCAGAAATCCCAAATTAGCTTTGAATAGGATCTCAAAATCAGTTTCTGCTCATAGCTTCTCATCAAGTTGGTATGCTCCTTATCATCTTGGTCCAAGCCTCTTGCTAGTGATGGGATGTCACAGAATTTGAAGACATAGCCACTGAAATGGTCTATTTTGTTTGCCTATGTTCTTTGTATCTCACAACAGAACCTTTTGGTCAACTCCTGCAAAAATATATGTTCTTTGGTACTCAATGGTTCTTGAGTCCACACAAGATTAGACATGACAACCTTATGCTCTTAAAAGATTAAATCATAAGATATTTAAGCAAAGAGCATAATAGGCTAACATAATTTTACCCAATCAAATAAGTTCATGCCAATGAATCATAAAGGGTAACAAATAAATGATACCAAAAATGTTATTTCCAAATGACAAGTTGGAAATATACTTTATGCAGAAAAGATGTCATTGATAAAATTCATGCAAGTTTGAGCATAGAAAATCTTATCCATAAGGATAAGCATTTAAATTAATAGTTTATGAATGAGATCAGATTTTCCAAGAATGATAATGAAATATGCAAATAGTTTCATATTTCAAATTTTCTTTCAAACATTGATGAAGTATTAAGAAATTCTATGAAAGATTCATTTTTGAAACATGTTTAAAATCAATGTTCACTCTAAACATGGTGGAAGTCAACATGTTAAAGAATAAATCTGAATGCCTCAAGATTAAGAGAACATGTGGAACATTGAAGTTTACATGTAGAAGAATTTTCCCAAGAGCAAAAGTCATAAAGGTTGAGCATTATCGGTGCTTAGCACAACAGGAATGTATGAGCACAATGACTTTGCTACTGATCTAGAGATGATCTTGCCTTTTAGAATAGAGTCTTGAAATAAATGAACATTCAAGGCAAGAATTTGAATATAGTTACTCAAAGATGGATGAAGACAAAGTTTATGTATTTGAGTAACACCATGACTACTAGGATTCATGAATGATGAAGCACAAACTCATTAGTCCAAATGACTAGAGTTCCAGAATATTATCCTAGTAAGTTATTCCACTAATGGTTAATGCATTAATATACAATGCATTAATGAACATTCATAATGCTTGGAATAACTTGGCCAATAAGAATTTATGCAGTAGGCATAATACTCACAAATTAAATTCTTTTCTTGAAGATATGCTTGAAACTCATAGATGATCAACTTGTTAGACATGAGGTCCAACTAGTTAGAGAATAAATAATGAGGAGTTCAAGCAACACATTGAATACCAAAGATCAATATGTGACTGATAGGGAAAATTCTACCAAACAGATTTGAAGCATATCCAACATTCACTTCCAATTTGAAATATCATTTGAATGCAATCAAAGTATTTTTCAGATCTATCTGAAATGCTTTCAAAGTATGAATGTTTTTCAAAACATTTGTATGCATCTTTATAAAACAAGTGAATTGAAATCCAAACAAATTTTAGACTTGTGCATTTGAAAAACATAAACTCATAAAAATTATACACAAATTCACTTGTTTGATAATCAAAAACTCACTAACAAATTGATTAAATATAGTTAGGAATATTAATGAGTGATGATATAAAGTATTGAGATCAAACACAAAAGTTTCGCAAATTCGTTCAGTTCGAAATTCAAATTCTGTGATGCAAACTTGAGTTAGTTCTTTGAAACTCGAGTTTTCATATTTCAGTAAAAGATCGAAACTCGAGTTTTAAAACATTAACTCGAGTTTTCTCATTACAAAGAAGAATATCGCGATTTGGTATTTGGACAAGTTTTGTGAATAGTGCAAAACTCGAGTCATTAAGTGACTAACTCGAGTTTTGGACTTTAGATGAGAAATCATGTTTTAGTCCAAAATCTCAAAACTGGAGTTTCCATTCCAAAACTGGAGTTTTCAAAACGTTCAATTTTAGCAGAGCTCTCTGCTTGGCCAAAACTCGAGTTTTCAAACTGAAACTCGAGTTTCCATAAATCTTTGAAAAATGGAAACTTCTCGACTTATTTTGAGTTCTTCTCTGTAAGAACGAAACTCGAGTTTTCTAAACTAAACTCGAGTTTCCTCGTTTATGAGAAATCTTTGAAAAACTTTGTTAAATCGAAGAGTGGAGTTTTCACAATACCAGAATCGAGCATTGTTCTCTCTATGCTGTAAACTCGAGTTTCCAAAAGTAAAACTCGAGTTTTCTCAAAACTTTGAAAAACTTAGAAAACTCATGGAAAACTGAAAACTGGAGTTTCCAAATGTAACACCCCTACCGGCCTCGCCCTTTCGGGTGGCGGGTAGTGTGATCCTTTACTTATATTCAATTTTAAATTATTTATCCCAGGCTAATTTACGTCACACATCAGAGTATTAGCAGCGGAGCATTCATCGGTTTGGACAATAATATACTGATAAAATAAAGATACAGAAAGATAAGTTTACCCTAGAGGGTTTAACATACAGCCATCCGGATATTAGTGCCCGAACAGGCCAAAATAATATACTACAGTCATCCGGTAACCAAAATAAATATCCAAAACAACAATCCCCAACGTCCACCACTATACTACTCCAGCTCCGGAGCCTTACCTCTGTCTCCCTGCTCTGATCTAGATAAACTGCCAGAGGGCTTAAAAGGGGCTGGGATTCAAAATTGAATCCCAGAGTAACCGTTAATTTCATATAAAATGTATAACAAATCATGTAAGCAACCACGAATAAAAATTCAAACCACATCTCATTCAGTATCATGCACACAGCAAGGCACACAACCAATCCGGAACTAGCAGTCCTAATAGCACACAGCACAGACTGCAGCAGTCCTAATAGCACACACGGCATGCATCGCGGCACGGCACACGGCAAGGCCCGTTTATGCACACGGCATGTCCGGTTCCATAGCGCTTGGAAGAAAGATAGATGATAACCGAATGTATGCAATATATATGGTAAAACATACATACGCAAGTCACACAGAGTATATGAAGATTAAGGTTACTACCTGGCAGTCGACTACAGCTAAAAATTAATTTCCCCGGCGCAAGATACAATTAGACCTAAAATAATAAAATATAAATATAATTAAATTCCACCTCACTAAATATTTCCTTTGATGATTTAAAATAGGCCCAATCCAAGTGTCCATAGTTACTAGATTCGTTTTCTTATTAAGGAATTTAATATGGGCCTAAAATCCTCTATTTTCGTCATTTTCCAGAAATTTCCACCAATCAGAGATTGATCTTTAAACATTCATAATTAAATCTAGAAAACTTATTTTGGGTTGATTCCAAAGCCCAAATGACCCTTCATATGTCTAGTTTCAACCAAAAATACCATCTTGGGCCAGCCTTAATTGAAAATCCCTTTATAGATCAAAATGTCTCTGCTGTCCGAAATCAAGTCTGGAATCAGAGGGTCATTTTCAAAAATTAATTTCTCATAGTCCAGAGCTTGAAAAATTATATATTATATATAAAAATAATCCTTAAGATGTCTACTTTCTTCTTGTAAAATTTCATAATTTTTCAAATCCATTTACTACGTCAAAATCCATGAAAACTCCGACTGGTTCCCAGATATTTCACAGATCAGCCACCAACGTTTTTTTTTTTCTTTTTCTTATATATATAAATATATATTTATGTATAAGACCCCCTCTTTATTCATTCCCTGTACCACGATGTGTTCAAGACAATCTATATCAATATAGTCTCCTTCTCTCCTTAACAGCGACACCCACACACATTACACTAATTAAGTCTTTCATTCTCTTCTCATTTTCTAAGTGTATAGCATTATGTAAATATATATATCAGCAAGATATTAAAACACAGCATACATCCAGATACGCATACGCTGATAGTGAGCTTTGGTTTTAATATCTATATCCTCACCAGTTAACTAGATGGCTAGTTTCTTATTGTTTTCATGTTCAACTGTTGATCTAGACTTCCCTGAACCTTTCCACATTCAGCGACACTAATGCGTTTTGGAACCACAATCAATATATATTCTTATAAGTGCAATGACGTTTTTGGCAGCAAGCACATATGGACTTTGCTATAATCCTAATGGCTTTGAACTCAAAAGCTTGCGTTGAGTATGGCAGAAAACTAGAGGGAGGGACTCGATGGTTACCTTGGTCGCTTGTTGGAATCACAGCCGTTCCCCCGTCGTGCAACGCGCCCCTGTTTTGGTGATGTGAAAATAGGGAAAACAATTTGACTTTCCCTCACTCTCCCGCTCTCTTCCTCTTAGCTTCACTGAGTTACAGAACGCACACACAGCAATCTCAACGTTCCTTTCTCACTTTCTCTCCTTCCTTGGTTCCTCTCACTATCACTTATGCGTTCTCTCTGCCTCTTGTTTAACTCTGGCCGAAGGGTTATAAAGAGAGAGTATGGAGTGGTGACCTCTCCAAGGATGATTAAGTAGGTATGATTTCTCGCTACCTACTCCTTTCCTCTGCCTTTCCGTGTAATCAAAAGAGAAATAATGAGTCTGACTCTTCTTTCTCTCCATTTGCGTGTTAGCTAAAGAACGTGAGAGTGAGAAATGGACCTTAATGTGATCTCTTGCCCTCTGATGGCGTGTACGAGCTGATTTATTAATTAAAGAATGATTAAAGTGTATATAGGCCAAATGATAATACCTATTGGAGGAGTATGGTCAAATCTAATCTTCTAATATTTTCTTTCCTTGGCAGGCTGTTCCGTTGTGCGTGCAGTAAGAAGAAAAAGAAACTGTTTTGCATAGGAGGTAATGGGTTTTATAGATAATAGGCTAATTTGGGTTATATGAGGAGTTGGGCAAAGTGTGTTACTCCTACTTGTTGGGCCGACGGAGACTGCAACTTGGTAATGAATAATGGGCTTTAACTTATCATTTTACCTCTTGCCAATATTCCATACTCTTATAATTACATATTATAAGTAAACCGATTCCTAATTAATTTAATCATTTGGCCAAATTCCACCGTTTAAGTCTCATATTTATTTTGAGCCAAATTTCATAATTAATTTCCCACAAAATATTCAAATTTAAAATCTTAAAATTTGGGGATGTTACATTTCTTCCCCCGTAAAAATAAATTTCGTCCTCGAAATTTGTCTATACATTCATCATGCTCTTAGACATAAATTCTGGATATTTCTTTTTCATTTCCTCAACCGTCTCCCACGTCGCTTCCCTGGGAGATAACCATTTCCAGACCACCTTCACAGAAGGGATGCTCTTACGCCTGAGCTGCTTCTCTTGATAATCAATAATCCGTTCAGGCTCTACTACAAAGGTATGATCTTCCTGTACCTCAACATCCTCATACTCAAGGATAGAGCCGGTAAATCGGGCCAAGCCCATCGGGCCGCCCCGTTTAAGCCCTGGCCCTGTAGGGCTCGGGCTTGAAAAGTAGGCTAAAAATTTGAAATTGGCCCTGCAGGGCCGGCCCTGTAGGGCCTCGGGTTTAATCGGGCCGGCCCTGTAGGCCCGTTTAACTGTAGCATTTTTTTTAAAAAAAATTAATTACCTAGACTTCCACTTAATGAATGTGTTTATTTGTAATTATTTAGATTTTTTTAGTTTAAACTATAACCCTTTTTTATGTTTATTATTATTCTGTATTAAAACACATAATTAGTTATTATAAATTTTAAAGAAGGGATGTTTTCATATTAAATAAACACATACTTTGGTATTACAATATTATATAAGTAATAAATTATAAATATATTTTGTGTAAAATAAGTATAATTATTTTTACCTGTCAGTCAAATCATGTCTGAACCGAAGGAATCTGCAGACACACAAAATTACGAGAGGGAAATGCATTTTGTCGTGGGCACACATAAAGCAATTCCTTTGTTTAATATTTTTTGAAAAAAAGGAAAAGACATATTCTTTGTGTTTAGTTGTTTTTTATTACGAATTAATAAATATGTTTATTTGTTGAATGATTTATATTGTTTAGATATTAATGTTGATAACATTTATTTGATATATTAGAACTTTAATGGTTGCAATTTACTAATTATATTTCTTTGAAAAAAATCGAAGGAAAAATAGTTAAAATTTGGAATAGTAATTTTCAGGCCCTGTAGGGCCGGCCCTGGCCCTGGTACTATCGGGCCGGGCTTTGAAAAACAGATGTTTTCCTTACTCCAGGCCCTGTTGGGCCCAGGCCCTGTAGGGCCAGGCCTTGTCGGGCCGGGCCGGCCCTGATTCCCAGCTCTACTCAAGGACATGCTTTGGGTCTGGTTGATATTTCTTTAGCGGAGAGACATGGAAAACATCATGCAACCTACTCAGACTTGGTGGCAATGCTAACTGATAAGCCACTTATCCTCGCTTTTTCAATATCTCAAAAGGACCGACATATCGAGGACTTAATTTTTTACGTTTTAAGGCTCTTCCCACTCCAGGAACCGTAGATATCTTCAGGAACACATGATCACCCTCATTAAATGCTAGAGGTCTCCTTCGTTTATCTGCATAACTCTTCTGTCTACTCTGAGCTGCAAGGAGCCTTTTCTTGATCAAATTGATTTTCTCGGAAGTTTTATCCACTATATCCGGCCCAATTAACTCTCTCTCAGATAATTCTGTCCAACATAGGGGTGATCGACATTTTTGCCCATACAAGGCTTCATAAGGAGCCATCTGAATGCTAGCATGATAACTGTTATTGTAGGCAAATTCAGCGAGAGGTAAGTATTGATCCCAATTTCCTTTGAAACCCAAGACACAAGCACGCAACATATCTTCCAGTGTCTGGATTGTCCTCTCTGATTGCCCATCTGTCTGGGGATGATAGGCGGTACTAAATCTTAGTCTCGTCCCTAGTGCTTGATGTAAAGCTTGCCAGAATCGGGAAATAAACCGAGAATCTCTATCAGAGATGATATTCTTCGGTGTGCCATGGAGTCGGATGATTTCCTTAATATAAATCTCTGCCAGCTTTTTAGGTGAATAATTGACACTGACAGGGAGAAAATGTGCAGACTTAGTGAGTCGATCAACGATTACCCAGATTGCATCCAAATGCCTGATCTTGGGTAGACCCACTACCAGATCCATGGTCACATTCTCCCATTTCCAGTCGGGAATCTCCAGTCCCTGCAAGAGTCCTCCTGGTCGCTAATGTTCAATCTTTACCTTCTGGCAAGTCAAACATCTAGCCACATACTCTGATATTTCCTTCTTCATCCCCAGCCACCAGAATTGTGATCTCAAATTTTGATACATTTTGACTACACCTGGATGAATTGTGCATCTGCTCTTGTGAGCCTCGTCTAGAATCTTCTGTCTCAAATCATCTCTAGACGGAACATAAATTCGTTTCCGGAATCGGATCAAACCGTTCGTTGAGATATCATAATCCGTTGCTTCACCCCGAGCAATTTTCTCTCGAATGGATATTGCTAGATTATCCTGCCCCTGAGCTCCTTCTATTTCTGCACTCAGATTATTCTCCTCTTGACTGACAAGGAGATTAGCCAAATATATTTTATGAGCTACATCTCTGTTCACAAAGGTGTGGCCTGACACATTTAGATCTCTGAAGTCTTCTAGAAGCTTCTGCTCTTTCATCATCATATATGCTACCTGCACAGTCTTCCTGCTTAAAGCATCTGCGACAACATTAGCTTTACTTGGATGGTATTTGATCTCCAGGTTATAATCTTTCAGCAACTCCATCCATCTACGTTGCCTCATATTAAGCTCCTTCTGGTCAAACAGATACTTGAGGCTCTTGTGGTCGCAGTACAGCTCAACAGTGGTGCCATACAGATAGTGTCACCATATCTTCAAAGCAAATACAATCGCAACAAGCTCCAAATCATGTGTAGGATAGTTCTGCTCGTGAGGCTTCAACTGACGAGAGGCATATGCTACAACTCTGCCCTGCTGCATCAGGACACATCTCAATCCCTGTAAACTAGCATCGCTGTAGACCACATAGGTCTGGCTTGGATCTGGGATAATCAACACAGGCGCGGTCGTCCACCTCTCTTTCAGTATCTGGAAGCTCTCCTCACAACGATCGTCCCACACAAAAGACTGTTTCTTCCTCAGGAGCTTCATCAATAGCGATGCTATCCGGGAAAAATTCTGTATGAATCGGTGGTAATATCCCGCTAGACCGAGAAAACTACGTATTTCAGTAACAGTCTCAGGCCTTTTCCAGTTCAATACTGCTTCCACTTTACTAGGGTCCACAGAAACACCATTTTCAGAGACTACGTGGCCCAAAAATTTAACCTCAGAAAGCCAAAACTCACATTTACTAAGTTTGGCATAGAGTTGCTTCTCCCTCAGAATATTTAATACAAGCCGCAGATGATCCTCATGTTCCTCCCGACTATTTGAATAGATCAGGATATCATCGATAAATACCACTACAAACTGATCTAGGTACGGTCGGAAGATTCTGTTCATATAGTCCATGAAGATAGCAGGAGCATTTGTCAAGCCGAACGGCATCACAAGAAATTCATATTGTCCATATCTGGTCCTAAAATCAGTCTTCGGAATATCCTCAGCTCTAACTCGAAGCTGATGGTACCCCGAACGTAAATCAATCTTTGAGAATATACATGAACCAGATAATTGATCTAGCAAGTCATCAATTCTGGGAAGAGGATATTTATTTTTCACGGTCACCTTGTTCAGTTCCCGGTAGTCAATACAGAGTCTCAAACTACCGTCTTTCTTTTTCACGAATAAGACTGGGGCTCCCCAAGGCGAAACACTAGGACGAATAAACCCCTTTTCAAGTAATTCTTTTATCTGCTTCTTTAACTCAGCCATTTCATTTGGTGCCATGCGGTAGGGCACTTTTGAAATCGGTCCAGTACCAGGTACAAGGTCAATGGCAAACTCCACCTCTCTCTCAGGTGGTAACCCACTGATATCGTCAGGAAAAACGTCGGGAAATTCCCTCACCACTGGTATTTCATCCAGAGAAGGTTCCAACTCTGCCTGTATCGAAAAGAAAACCACGTATCCCTGGCACCCTTGCTTAATACACTGTTCTACCTCAACAGCAGTAAGTAAACCAAGGCTTGCTTTGGCACTGTGATTTTGCTGTTGATCATGATAAATAACCTTTCTATTACCGAAGTCTAGTACAACACTATTGGCCGTCAACCAGTTTAATCCCAAAATAACGTTGATATCATGCAACGGTAAGCAAATCAAATCCACGGTGGACTCATGCCCGTCCACAATCACAATACAATTCAGACAAACATCAACAGTTTCAAATTTAACTCCCAATGGAGTAGACACAATCAGATCATAAGGCAGTTTGTGCATATTTAGATTCATACGTCTGACACAGTCATATGCTATGAAAGAGTGACTAGCACCAGAATCAAATAAGGCATGTAATAAACAACCATGAAAGGAAATCGTACCTTGTAGCAATTTAGGAGATCTATGTGCATCCTCCCGAGTCATAGCGAACACTCGACCCTGACTCTGGGGTCGCCTCTAAGCAGTTCGCTGTGGACAGTCGCGGCTGATGTGCCCTGGCTTACGACAATCATAACAGATAATATACCCCTCGCAATTAGATCCAAGGTGTGACTTTCCACATTTATTACAGTTCTGAGGCTCTACTGGCCTCCTGTAGTTCTGCTGTCCAGGCCGAAAAGGTCTCTTGCCATTACCACGGTTTCTGTTCCATGGCCCCTTTCTTTTCTGAGAAGGACCCCCACGAGTAGATTCACTGTGGGGAACAGATTTCCTGGAAGCATGTAATTCCTTTAGGTTCCGCTCAACAATTCTACACTCTTCCACAGCCTGGCTCAAAACATGAAACTGTCTGGCTATGAGCTTTTCCCTGATCTCAAACTTCAGGCCGCGAAGCAGGACATTCGCCAAGCTACTCTCAGCATTGGGATTTCTATGATAGGTGGAGTAGCGAGACAGTCGAGTAAACCTGGCATAGTAATCTTCAAAGGACTCGCTATCTTCCTACTTGATATTCATGAAGTCTGACTCCTTAGCGATACGGATGGAAGGAGGATGGTACTGTTCGTTGAACTTCTCCTGGAACACCTCCCAAGTGATAGGAACATTCTGAGTACGTAGAGTCAACTCTGTATTACGCCACCAGCGGTCGGCGTCTCCCTCTAGTTTATAAATGGCCAACTGGGCCTTCCTCTCTTTCGGGCACTCTAGGACCTGAAAGATTTTCTCGAGACGGAGAATCCAATCTTCCGCTGCCTCAAATCTACCACGGAAAACTGGCGGCCGCTGTTTACAAAATTTAGATACCCAGTAGATTAATGTTTCTGCTGCCCTGTTATTAGGGTGGTCTATCTGCGACTCTTCCTGTTCATTATGATTACTATCGTTGTTGTTGCCATTATTCTCCTTAGTATCATGATCCTCGAACCTTTGGTCATGACGAGCTCTGATTTCATTTATTTCCGCTCGCATTCCTTGTATCATATTCCCCTGCTCTCGGATCAATCCCATCATCTCTCGTATCAGATTATTATCTTGAGGATTAGGACTTAGTGTCTCCGGTTCTTGCCTAGGTCTACCTGGTCCTTTGCCTCTTGCCATTGTTAAGGTTTTTAGCTACACCTCAACAAAAGAAAATAAGCATCAACCAAACATAGATCAATTCCTTATCTTATAACCAACTTTTACCAGTATCGTCCAAACCTGGCTCTGATACCACAATTGTAACACCCCTACCGGCCTCGCCCTTTCGGGTGGCGGGTAGTGTGATCCTTTACTTATATTCAATTTTAAACTATTTATCCCAGGCTAATTTACGTCACACATCAGAGTATTAGCAGCAGAGCATTTATCGGTTTGGACAATAATATACTGATAAAATAAAGATACAGAAAGATAAGTTTACCCTAGAGGGTTTAATATACAGCCATCTGGATATTAGTGCCCGAACAGGCCAAAATAATATACTACAGTCATCCGGTAACCAAAATAAATATCCAAAACAACAATCCCCAACGTCCACCACTATACTACTCCAGCTCCGGAGCCTTACCTTTGTCTCCCTGCTCCGATCTAGATAAACTGCCAGAGGGCTTAAAAGGGGCTGGGATTCAAAATTGAATCCCAGAGTAACCGTTAATTTCATATAAAATGTATAACAAAGCATGTAAGCAACCACGAATAAAAATTCAAACCACATCTCATTCAGTATCATGCACACAGCAAGGCACACAGCCAATCCGGAACTAGCAGTCCTAATAGCACACAGCACAGACTGCAGCAGTCCTAATAGCACACAGCACAGACTGCCGGGCACGGCACACAGCAAGGCCCGTTTATGCACACAGCATGTTCCGGTTCCATAGCGCTTGGAAGAAAAATGGATGATAACCGAATGTATGCAATATATATGGTAAAACATACATACGCAAGTCACACAGAGTATATGAAGATTAAGGTTACTACCTGGCAGTCGACTACAGCTAAAAATTAATTTCCCCGGCGCAAGATACAATTAGACCTAAAATAATAAAATATAAATATAATTAAATTCCACCTCACTAAATATTTCCTTTGATGATTTAAAATAGGCCCAATCCAAGTGTCCATAATTACTAGATTCCTTGTCTTATTAAGGAATTTAATATGGGCCTAAAATCCTCTATTTTCGTCATTTTCCAGAAATTTCCACCAATCAGAGATTGATCTTCAAAAATTCATAATTAAATCTTGAAAACTTATTTTGGGTTGATTCCAAAGCCCAAATGATCCTTCATATGTCTAGTTTCAACCAAAAATACTATCTTGGGCCAGCCTTAATTGAAAATCCCTTTATAGATCAAAATGTCTCTGCTGTCCCAAATCAAGTCTGGAATCAGAGGGTCATTTTCAACAATTAATTTCTCATAGTCCAGAGCTTTAAAAATTACATATTATATATCAAAATAATCCTTAAGATGTCTAATTTCGTCTTGTAAAATTTCGTAATTTTTCAAGTCCATTTACTACGTCAAAATCCATGAAAACTCCGACTGATTCCCAGAAATTTCACAGATCAGCCACCAACGTTTTTTTTTCTTTTTCTTATATATATAAATATATATTTATTTATAAGACCCCTCTTTATTCATTCCCTGTACCACGATGTGTTCAAGACAATCTATATCAATATAGTCTCCTTCTCTCCTTAACAGCGACACCCACACACATTACACTAATCAAGTCTTTCCTTCTCTTCTCATTTTCTAAGTGTATAGCATTATGTAAATATATATATCAGCAAGATATTAAAACACAGCATACATCCAGATACGCATACGCTGATAGTGAGCTTTGGTTTTAATATCTATATCCTCACCAGTTAACTAGATGGCTAGTTTCTTATTGTTTTCATGTTCAACTGTTGATCTAGACTTCCCTGAACCTTTCCACATTCAGCGACACTAATGCGTTTTGGAACCACAATCAATATATATTCTTATAAGTGCAATGACGTTTTTGGCAGCAAGCACATATGGACTTTGCTATAATCCTAATGGCTTTGAACTCAAAAGCTTGCGTTGAGTATGGCAGAAAACTAGAGGGAGGGACTCGATGGTTACCTTGATCGCTTGTTGGAATCACAGCCGTTCCCCCGTCGTGCAACGCACCCCTGTTTTGGTGATGTGAAAACAGGGAAAACAATTTGGCTTTCCCTCACTCTCCCGCTCTCTTCCTCTTAGCTTCACTGAGTTACAGAACGCACACACAGCAATCTCAACGTTCCTTTCTCACTTTCTCTCCTTCCTTGGTTCCTCTCACTATCACTTATGCGTTCTCTCTGCCTCTTGTTTAACTCTGGACGAAGGGTTATAAAGAGAGAGTATGGAGTGGTGACCTCTCCAAGGATGATTAAGTAGGTATGATTTCTCGCTACCTACTCCTTTCCTCTGCCTTTCCGTGTAATCAAAAGAGAAATAATGAGTCTGACTCTTCTTTCTCTCCATTTGCGTGTTAGCTAAAGAACGTGAGAGTGAGAAATGGACCTTAATGTGATCTCTTGCTCTCTGATGGTGTGTACGAGCTGATTTATTAATTAAAGAATGATTAAAGTGTATATAGGCCAAATGATAATACCTATTGGAGGAGTATTGTCAAATCTAATCTGCTAATATTTTCTTTCCTTGGCAGGCTGTTCCGTCGTGCGTGCAGTAAGAAGAAAAAGAAACTGTTTTGCATAGGAGGTAATGGGTTTTATAGATAATAGACTAATTTGGGTTATATGAGGAGTTGGGCAAAGTGTGTTACTCCTACTTGTTGGGCCGACGGAGACTGCAACTTGGTAATGAATAATGGGCTTTAACTTATCATTTTACCTCTTGCCAATATTCCATACTCTTATAATTACATATTATAAGTAAACATATTCCTAATTAATTTAATCATTTGGCCAAATTCCACCGTTTAATTCTCATATTTATTTTGAGCCAAATTTCATAATTAATTTCCCACAAAATATTCAAATTTAAAATATTAAAATTTGGGGATGTTACACCAAATCAAAACTGGAGTTTGCATATGACAGTAAAATTGCTTATTGAAATTGAATAAGTTTCAAAACCTTTTAACTTAACTAAAGACAAACCAAAAATGAATTTCATATAATTATAGTATGAGAAAGAATTAGATATCACCCTAATTCCTCTTGTCCTTGTAGAAGCTTGCTTGATTGAGATGGATTTGATGTAGATGACTCCTTTTTCTGATGTTCACCATTAACATCAAGCATAGCTTGTTCAGCTTTCTCAAGACTTGGATCATTTCTCTATGTTGCATTCTTGAGAAGCTTTCTTTGATCCTACAAAACCATATAAATCTTTTTCTTTCTTGGTATCCAACCTTACTTGGATCCAATCATCGTTAGCTTGTAGGAACCAAAATTCACATGCTCTTATGAATATAATTACGAAGAGGAAATTGAGCACAATGAATTGATCATGACTTTATGCATAAAAGATTAACTTTCTTTTCAAATCATGATGTATGCATAAAGAATTAAACTATCAAACATTGCAATCCCTTTTTAAACTTATTAAGTGAATTTTTAAGGGATGTGATAAATCAATTTCAAAATAGTTTGCAATGCTCATTTCTAAGGATACAAAATATAAAACCTCAATGAATATTTTAGATTATAGGAAAGGAGATTTTACCATTGTATACCTTTACCTTAGGTACTTGGAGTATTGCCTTTGCTTACCCACTGATTTTTCATATATTTTCTTGTGGGTGTCGACAAGGCTCTCTCAGAAAATATAGACTTCAAGAGTCTTCTGTTTGATACTTGAGAGATTCTCCTCCTCTTGTTCTCCACAAGATAGTTGAATGGTACTCTATGGTATTTTGTTCTTAAGGTAGATGATACTCTTCTTGCTTGTATCCATTGCTTCTTATGATTTTTAGACCTTGTAGTTCTAGCAATGGCTTCTCCACGAGTTCTCCTAACGGATGTGAATCTCCTTTTAGGTTCATAAGAAACTCTTGGACTTTTCTTCAATTCCTCTTCTTTGAACCTTGATGTCCATTGATATTCAAATCATTCTGCATACATGAAGTACTAGATGGACATTTTGGTACCCACTTATACTTGGGTCCTTGACGGTTAGTATTGGACTTTGTTTGTCCTTTAGGAACCCAAACAAATTTATTTCTCACTTTAGAATTTTTCCTAATATAGCATGTATGAGAAATATGGCCAGATTTTCTACAATAATTGCAAATAATAGAATAATGCTTATTATGAACAATTTTGCAAATATTGTGTTGGTCAAGTGGATGCAATGTCAAATGACTCATATTTGTACATTCTTTCTTCCCACATGATTTTCCAGCATGATTGAAAACATTTTTGCTTTTCAAAATAGAATCAGTAATTGGTTGAAAAACAATTTCATGCAAACTTTCAAAATCATATTTCATAAATACACAAGAAGAATTGGAATTGTTTACCACATGTGCATCTTGAGCTTCAGATTATGATTGATCATAATCGTCAATGAGCTCTTCGTGGGAATCCTCTTCTTCTTGTTCTTTTGTGTTGACTGGATTATGGGAGTACTGAATAATTTCCCCTTCTTCAATCTCCAGTTGTTCATCAATCATAGATGTGCATTTTATAATTTATGATGAACTATCAACACTATAAACTTCAACACAATTGTTAGAAGCATAAATAGAATCAAGAGTATCCCAAATATCTTTAGCATAAGAGCACAACCTGATTTTCTAAAAATCGTTTTCTGTCAATGCATTGTAAAGAAATTTCATTGCTCTAATATTCAATGAAAACATTTTCTTTTCCTTTTCTGTCCAATCCTTTCTTGGTTTGAAATCAAAGACATTTATAAAAACATTCCACATATCAAAATCAGTTGCTTTGATAAAACTAGTCATTCTAGCTTTCCAAAACCAAAAATCAATATCTTTGAAAAATGATGGAATCGTATAATCAAAACCATCTGAAAACGAGGAACACCCAAAATCAGCCATTGTTAACTCTTGAGACTGTTAAGTCCTTTAAACAAGAGCCTAGCTTTGATACCAAATGAAAGAGTTGGCTATCACCCAAGAGGGGGGTGAATTGGGTGTCTAATTAAAAACTTAGAACTTTAAAAATCTTTTCGCAACTTATTGAAAGTAGTTTGAATGATAGTAATAATTTATAAAGAGATGAACAATCATTCAAAACATATATGCTGGAATGTAAGAGATAAGGGAAGAGAATATGAAAACAATGATTTATACTGGTTCGGCCCAATCCTTAACCTACGTCCAGTCCTCAAGCTCCACTTGAGATTTTCAATCCACTATCTTCTTCCAACTTGATTACACGTTCTGTACTTGAAGTAATCCTCTCACTAGGATTCACTCCCCCTTACAAACTGTAATCAATACACCCACTTGATTACACACTTTGTACTTGAAGTAATTCTCTCACTAGAACTTACTCTCTTTACAAGCTGTAATCAATACAATGGGTTTCCCACTCAAGATCACCCAATCTTGAGTAACTCTCAAATAGAATGATAGGATGTTTACAAATAAATCTTCTCTCTCAGAAGTGAATGGATAAACACTGAAGTACAATACAAAACATTCCACTCTCTCTATAATAAACTATGAAAACATTGAAAACAGAGAGTAAATGCTAAGAATATCAGCATGTTGAAGATGTAAGCTTGTTTCTCTGTGTTTTTCTGTCTTGAATCTTCCTTCTTTTATAGGTAGAGATCAGAATATGACCGTTTTAAGATTCTATGACTGTTGGGTAAAGAAATATAGCCGTTAGACTCAGATAAAACTACCCGTTAGAACTTCGTTTTCTGAACCAACTATGACATCAGCATTTACTTTGCTCTTGATCTTCAGATTAACAGCCTTTAATCGTCTGAAACATGTCCACAAATGATATAAATGATGTTAAGAAGTATTATAAATCATTTGGGTAATCATCTGGATGTTCTTGATGAAAAACGATATTTTCGAAACGATGATTTTCTGAAGCCGAGGTGAAAAATCGAGTTTGAATTTGTAAACTCGAGTTTAGAGGTTGTTTCTTTACTCAGGATTGCTCTCTGTCTGATGGAAACTCGAGTTTTGTTTCCCTGGTCTGAACTCGAGTTTGCTTCATTTGATAGTAAACTGAGCAACGTCCTGAACAAATAGTCAATTTTCGAGGGCCATATCTCCCTGGTCTGAACTCCATTTTGGTCCGTTCAAATCTTGATGGAAATCCCTTTGAGTATACTTTCATATTCCACCAATTTCGGCTCAATCATATTTTTAATTTGTGAGATACACTCAAAACATTGAAGCTTGATTTTCTGTGTGGCGTGAATTTCACTGTCAACTTCTACAATTCATAGCTCCTTCATCTGAACTCCTTTTTGCTTGGATTTTATATCAAAATGATGCATTGGGAGTCTAGATTCATATCCCACTAGTTTCACCTCAATCCGATTGCTGGTTTGGGAGATATCATTGAATTACCAGACGTCGCCCAAGCTGAACGTGAAACAGAGTAGAATAAGGTTGCTGATCACCACTGTAAACTCGAGTTTTGACTTGTTAACTTGAGTTTTCCTTGTCCAGAGAACCTAGAGTTGCTAAAGACATTATAAACTCGAGTCAGTTAGTGATTAACTCGAGTTTTGAGTTCCAAACTCGAGTTTTGACTTCCGAACTCGAGTTTTCTCATACTAGAGAGGCAAATCGTTGTAGCGAAGTAGGAAACTCGAGTTTTAATATCTGGACTTGAGTTTTCTTATCTTGGAACTGATTTTTTGCTGGTTTTAACTTTGAATTGACCCATTCCAACTTCCATATGATCTTGGAGACTTCTAGCATCAATATATGAACTTGAATAATGATTTTCTCAATCCATTTAACAAGTTCTTCCTTCTTTCTTCTCTTCTCTTCATCATTCTCCATAATTCAATTCTTTCTTACTTCTCTTCTCTTCTTCACTTGATTATGTTCCACAATTCAATTCTTTCTTCTCTTCTTCTCTTCTTCTTGAATTTGAACTCATCATTCTCAACAAGTTCTACTTTCTTCAATATCTCCTCTTTCTTGAGCTTGACATTCTTTCCAATTTCTTCTTCTCTTATCTCCTTCTTGAGCTATTATTCAACTTGGACTAATCTACATTAAATATAGTATTTAGTCAATGTAGGAGATAAATATATCATACAAACTTTTTTCTCTTAGTAATGGCATCTATATAAGATATCATCAAAACTAATCAAAACCAACAAAGAGGAAAGATACAACTGTAAGGGTTACAGTGGAAGGAACCTTTTGGAAAAATATGAGTAGTTGGATTGTACTAATTAGTTTACCATTCGTCTATTTTAGGATTAATGTATTAATTTACCACTATGGGATAGATTCGAATCGCGAAAAAATGTATCATCATGTTTTCAAACTAGGTTATTTTGAGAAAGTTTTATTCCGCAAATAAGTCGTCCAAATCATTTCGATGCCTGTGCGCTATAACTCTGATAAATAAGGGCGTCAAAAGGACGGGGTTACAGTTTGGTATCAGGCTTCGATTTGGACAAAGTTTTTGAAAAAAGATTTAACAAAACTTAGTTATTTCGAAAACAGAATGAGGATTTACGAAGGAGAATTACCCCCTGACGAACTTTACAGGTTCTGTCGTATGCGCAGAGGAGCGATGAGGGTTCAAATTGCTAGGAAAAGAATACTGATTTAACCTTGGTTATGGGATACAGAAAAGACAGATGTGGTAACATAGAATATGGGTTCTGTTGCTAACACTAGGGCTCTTGATTTGGAAGTTAGGGTCTAAACTAAATTCCTACAACACAATTTAAATGGGAAGCAGTACAGAGAAGTTGGCACTGCTTAAGGAATAGTAATTTAGAAATTAGGAAACGGATCCTATCGAGAGATCTAGGAATGGGATTTCCAAAGTCAAGGTAAAATATTGATCAGTGGGATTTTATCTTCTGTTAGACTCTTCCGGAAGTTAATTCCGAGGCCGTTTGTGCATTTTCCTAATAAAACAAAATAGGGAAAAATGCATATAGGCATATTTTTGGAAATAAAGAAAATAAATTCTAACTCAATATCTAGGAATGAGTTTGAATTTATATGGACATATTTGGAATTAGTTAATTATTTCCAAGAGATTGGTGATTTCAGAAATGCGTTCTGAAACCGGACGCGTTCGGACACGTTTTTCGAGAAACTTCAGCCGGACAGTTGGAACCCTGTCTAAAGTCAAAATTCAAGTTTAAATAGATATTATTGATGAGGAAGAGAAGGTCTTCAAAGTTGTAAATCCAGAATTTTGAGATTTTCCAAGATTACGCGAAACGGGGACCGATCGGGGACTTTATCGGGTCAAAACCCATAAAGCAAATGAATCATCATTAAGATGACAAATTTTCTTGACTTTGGAGGCCAGGTATGTCGACCAAATGGCTGAATGGAGGAGAATAAATCTTGGAGAAAAAGATAGAAATTGTGGTTTGAAATTAAAGTTGGAATTTTGGGAAAAGACCAAAATGCCCTTACAAAAAGTCTATAAATAGAGCCTTCATCCCTTCACAATTCTTCACACCATCCTCTTGAGCTCCTTGGCCGAACCTAGAGGGAGAAAGAAGAGAGAGAAGCTCTGGGGGAAATTCTGCAGAAGTCTTCAACGGGTAAGTCCTACGGTCTTTAGCTTTTTAGTTCGGTAGTTAGTAGAATTTGTTAGAATAGCCTTTAAATTTCAAGTATGATTGGGTATCATATGGGAGGGCTATTTTAGTCATTATTTTTGAAAATCATAGTTGCGTCGAAGTTCTGGCAAAATTTCGGGAAGAAAATTTGCTAGAGTAACGAAGTGCTGGCGAAATTTCGCCGATTAGGGGTAGAAGGGCAAAATGGTAATTTTTACCTAAAATGCCAGATATAGTACCAAATCACTAATAAAAGTGATATTACTCTTATAGGACGTCAGAAACTCTGATTTGCTGTCGTTCTGTTGTCCGACAGACGTTTATTGTTTTCGTCAAAACGACCGTTTTCCGTAAACGTGCGAATACGAATCAACGAAGGTACGTTCGCGTACTGGTAACCTTAACTCTGATGTTTATTGTATGCATATGTGTATATTGTCTGTACTCTGATCGTACTATTGTCTGTCATGCCAATTGTCTGTCATGCCTGTACTCCGACTGTACTATTGTCTGTCATGCCTATTGTGTGTCATGCCTGTACTCTGATGTACTATTGTCTGTACTCCGATTGTACTATTGTCTGTACTCCGATTGTACTATTGTCCTGTTCTGTGACTGTACTATTGTCTGTACATCCGACTGTACTATTGTCTGTACATCCGACTGTACTATTGTCTATACATCCGACTGTATTGTTATTGCTATACATATCTGATATGTATATCCTATGTCTGACCGTAGTAAATATTGCCAAAAGTCTAAGAATGTCTGTTGTACATATATGATGTATGTAATCATGAGGTTAACCGTTACCTGGGGTTCGATGCATGGACCTCAGCTCTTAACTTAGCTTCAGGATCGGGTGGACCGAGAATCGAGAAGAAGGACAAGCAGCACGCGTAGAGTCCCAGTGAAGACTCCTTTCGTTATTTCTTTTGAAACACTTCTGTATCGCTGTTTAAAAAGCAAGACATGCAACCATGGGTATTTTAATATATATATCAATTACTCAATAGCTCCGGAGCACTACTCTGATCATTTTGAAATGATGTTTAAAAAAAAATTTATACTGCTTGTGAAAAGTTGGGGTGTTACAGTCAGTCACTTTAAAATTGACACTAGGTTTCTTTCCCCTTTTGTCTATAGTTTCTAACAAATAATTAATTGACAGGATACAACAGAGAAGTCAAAATTTTAATAACTCTTACCATTCTGTGTTAGGCATTTGTAGCCAATCGTTTTTCAACTGTTACCTCCGTTTCTGCTTGTCCACCTTTTACTTGGTTTACTTCTATTTTTCTATTCCCAAAAACAGAGTATATTCTAATTACTCATAAATTATATAAAAATTTGAAATAATATATATATATAATATTATTAAAAATAATACTATAAATTAAATAAAAATTTGAAATAATATTTATATATTTATTATAAATTTTCAATATAAATTTATTTCAAAATAAAAAAATTTAAATATTAAGTAAATCTTCCTATAAATATATGAATTTGAACGCATGAATATATGTTGTTTGGAGATTGTTTGTTTATATATGATAATTAATTTATTTATCTATGGAGCTTGCTTAATGAATATATTATAAATTGCTGATCAATTATTTGTTGAAATGCTTGAAAGAAAAGAGTTATAACTAAAGCTAACACCTTGCTATGAGTAATGTAACCTTTATTAGATTTCACTCTATGGTGTTATTAAATTAAAATAAGAGATATTATTTTAAAAGCTTTGTTGGAATAGTTATTTAAGAGTCAAATAACAAGAATCAAGTTAAAAATAATTTTCCTTGTTATTTATTTTACATAATGATTTAAATATATGGAGTCATTGCAAGAAAATTTGAAAATGTTACTTATGAAGTCTTCATGTTAATTCCATACATGATTAGAAGTGTTTACATAGGGAAGCAATGAACTATCATCACGAAGCTCTCAATTTTAATAGGGTATTTATAAATCCAATTGTCTTATTGACAAAAACTAAGTTCAGACATTGATTTTTTTAATTGTAAATTTCAAAAAAGGTAATTATAAATACAATATTGTTGAGAATCCCATAAGGGATCTTCCAAATGGGTTTGTTTCATTTACACAACGTTATATGGAATGAGGAGTATACAATATGCATTAAACTAAACTTCTCTAAAAAAATTAACTTCAAAAGTTGAAATATTTTTATTGAATAGCAAAATGGTGTGGTAAAATGGTCATTTTAGAAGTCACCTTTTTTATTAGCTTTTTAAAATCTTGACCCTTTCATTTTTCCTACAATTCGCAGGACATTTGAGAGAAGGAGAAAGAGTGATTAGGAGAAAGTCAAGATAATTTCAACTAATTTCGTTTCCTTCTTTCTTGTTCTGGTATTATGGTTTATTGGTGCAATTATGCTTAAAAAGAACGTAATGATTCAATCTTTCTTGGACATTTGAAGCCTCCATTGATGGTCTCTTCGTAGTTTCTAATACTATGATGCTACTTTTGTTTGATTAGAACCTAATAGCAGCTACTTTTCTAATTTTCTAAATGAAGAGGAGGAATAAAGAATTGCAATGGAATATAAAAAATCTCTCAACTTGTGCAATAGTGCTTAATTGCTTATTCCAATACATGGGGAGAGTATTCTTAAATGTCCAACATGGTCGCATGATATCTAAATCTACATTGTAAAATAAGCCATTTGGAAAATTTGACTTGTAAAAATTAGAAGGTATGACAGAAAAAATTATTTAATTTCTCCAACAAGATACAATTTAAGTGGATTTTTCTATAATATCAAGACGTTTAAGATACAATTGCTGCTGCAGCTACCCATGACAATGTTGGAAGAGTGATATCTCATCTCAATGTAAGAATTCAGACACATGCAATGCTTTTTAGACAAGAAATATTTCTTGCTTTTAAAATTTTGTGTTTTCTTGCTCGTGAGCTTTTATGAATTTTTATTTTAAATATTTTTTTCCAGAAGGGCATAGAGGAGGAACGGTACACTGATGCAGCTTTTCTTAGACATAAAGCTGGTGCTGGACTTGTGAGTTCTCACAAAATGTGTTGCATGAAAATTTTCATGAATAGCTTTTGCCTTTTGGTTGATATGCAATTTCATGGGGTGAACTTAGTAGTGCTAGCATCTGTCCTTCAATTGCTATTACTTAAGTTGGAATAGTTTGGGTGTCTTTCATCTTGAATTTCTCTGGTATAGTTATTTGTTCTTCATCCTATTTTACAGCAATTTCATGTAACTTGTGACCATGAAAGCCAATAGGGATTAGGGACTGCCTGTTTCTTGGCAGTTTCAATGTGATCATTGGAATTTATGTCCTAATTTATTTGTCCTACTGAGTTGTTTAGTCTATGATATGTTACCAGAGCTCAAATCAGTTATGGGAGTTAATTTTAGGAGGGTAGCAAATATGGAATTCATTTATGTTCACGTTTGATGTGATTATCATCCTGTAATTAGGCTGCGTTTCTCTTATTTCTTAGTGAATATGAAAGGTGAATATAAGTGGCAGGTATCTATTTTCTACTTTAACTTCCATATCATTGTTTGCTCAGATATTACAGTAACTGCAAGAAGCATTCAGATGAATATATATGTTTTTATGTGATGATGTATTATATTCTTAGCAAAATTCATCTGATTTAATGAATTTGTTAACCGTTAGGGGTTTCATATGCATATTGTAGTTAAACTAATTAACTGCATGCAAAATATAAATAATAAAAAAATTATTAATTGAATATTATTTCTTTATGCTTTTATTATTTTCCTCAGTATTTCCTAGTTAATTGAATATTTTTAAAAGAAATTTCTTTATACTTTAAATCACAATGAGCAATTTGGCTCTTGCCAGACAGTCATGAAATCCTGGTGGTTTTGCATTTCAACTTCCACACAGACAATTTTTCCTCATCTACACCTTTTAATTTAGTTATCTTATTGAATGTTACTGTAATCTATACATGCATTGTACCAATTCATGAAATCTGGTTTTCTAATTGCTGTGTCTTAATTTATGAATTCAGATATGGTTAGTTACTTATTGAATTATTCTACTGTATTATATGGCATTCTATGCATTCATTTGTGTGCTAGCAAGAGGATGCCGTAATGTTCTTGCCTTCTTCAGGGAATAGGGGATCAAACCCTGTTTGTGTGTTCATACATGCCAACTTACACTGATACTGTTATATCAAATGTAGCTCTATGCTAGCATTCTCATTTTTAACTTTTGGTTGATTCTTGCTTGTTTTCTACTTTATATTTCCAAATAAGTACACATTGATCATTGTGTATATATAAACCTTATGGTTGATGCTTTTCAGGTTGTTTACTTAAAGCGGGGAGGAGTTGCCCACACCTCCCTAATAGCATCCTCTAAGATATCAAACCCTGCTGAGAGATTGAGCTCTGTGGAGTCACATGAAGGCAGAAGTGAGCTATTTGTTGCGAGTACCGAAGATCCTGAGAGTGGCGACGATAAGGATGATGGCTCAGACCAGCTGAGGGAATTCCTCGATTCCAGAATGTCTTGAAGGATATGATTCCTGGTGACAGGTGAAGGTTTTGAATGTGACTCCTTCAGAGAAGGTAGACAAGGATCTAATATCTAAGGTGATTGAACAGATATTTGAGGAAGATGAAGATGAAGAGGAGGAGGAGAGGAGCATGAGGAAGAGAAGGAAAATGAAGCAGAAAGTCTGGAAATCGAAAATGCTAAGTCTGACCAAGAGGGAGATGATGATATTGAAATTAATACTGCTCCTGAAACCATTGGACGTGAGGAAAAGAATGAAATTGTATTTAAATTTGTCATTGGTGGTCTTGCTCAAAAACTTTTCAGTAATTTTTCTACTCGAAAGTTCCATCGGGTTCCCGCTAAGCTGGAGAATGGACATGGTTTATTTTCGTTCGTTGTAGAAAAAGAAGCCAACCAATGGGATGGTGGTGGCTAAGGGAAATCTTCATCAGATAAATCAACTAAGATTCGAGGTCAACGCCCGGTTGATCATGTTATATTTGATCTTGCTAAGTTTATTGGCAGGGAAAAGGTGTCGTCTAAGGTAGGTCTAAGTTTTTACTTTGACACAATTTTATTTACTGAGTGCATCTTTGATAAAATTGAATCTAGCATTGATTATTCAGTACTGATTATTTAGTTATAAAATTTAACTACTAAGTTTTTTATGTTGAAAATACTTTTGCAAAATTGAATTTCTTTGGCGAAGCTAGTTCTCCTTGATATTGCTTATCTATAATGTTCTGTGTTATTCTTTTAGGTCCTGAAAGATGTAGGAGAATTAATAAGTCATACTCTTAGTCAAGCTCAGAACCACCAACCATTGTCTGGGTCTACTATTTTCAACCGTATTGAAATACCAGCCTCTTCAGATCCTTTAAATGGTAATTTTCTACAGAACTTGTCATTTTCAGATTTAGTTAATATTGTTCGTTCATTGTTGAACTTTAAGTTTGGATCTACAGTTTGTACTGTACTTTATAGTGATCAGCAAATACTTTATTTTCATCAGGTCTATACATTGGTGCACATGGTCTTTACTCCTCAGAAGTCATTCAACTTAGATGCAAATTTGGTCAGTGGCAAGAAGACAGTGGGGCTAGGGAACCTTCAGATCTTGAGTTTTATGAGTATGTAGAAGCATTTAAGTTAATCGGGGATCCTTATGTACCAGCTGGCCAGGTTTTGTTTTGGACTTTTATATGTTTGAATTTATCAATCTATTTGTCTTTTGAAACTGAAAATAATAATTGATGTATGTTTTCGGCCAAGATTTGTTGATCTGGGCAAATATATATAACTTCGTAAATGATTCGGTGAAGTTATTATTTCTTTATCCAAAGATTTGATTTTAATGGAGCACAAGCATTGTGCAATCCATGTAGTCAATTTAATTCAAGCTAAATTATTCAACTTTATTTTTCAATGCTTCCAAACTTATTTTCTCACTTGTACCCTAAACAAATTTTCAGTTTGGATACATTGGAAGTATCAAAATACACAAAACTCAACTTAATAACAACTTACCCAGAAAACTCTCTTCTAGTATATTGAAGTCATGTGCAGAATCCAATACAATGTAATATGTTTCCTAGGCAATATATATACCGTATGGGCTTAATAGCTTTAAGGCCCAATGGTATTGTCCTAAACCAAGAACCTAATCTATTACTAATAGACTAATAGACTATTTCCACCCTAATAGACTATTAGGTAACTACATCTATGTATAACAATTGATAATCTCAATACAACTTCTTCTCACTATCATATTCTGGCTGTGGATTTTAATCCAAGGGAAGCAAAGTGATTTTGCAATTCTCATTCTATCAACTAGTTAATTCATATCCCTTGTCACTTTCTCAGCATCAAATTATACTTAAATCATCCTTTCCAAAATTTCTAAAAGATTGGACAGCATCTCCCCTTGATTTTCTTGCTTCCCAAAAATAAAAAATCCAAGAACAGTGCAGTTCATCATCTACAACAACATCGATAGTCTCGTTACAACAACCAAAATCATCACTTACCCAAGCCTTAACTTGATTGCCTTGAAATTCATCTCTTGAACCATAAAGAAAAGTTTTAAAGACCTTATATAGATGATCTTGGAGGGAAAAAACTAGAAGAGATGATGAATTTAGAACAAGTTCTTACCTATTATCGCTTGCCCTTCCTCCTTCCCTTCCCTTCTCTCTCTTTTCCTCACTTTTGTTTTTCTCTTCATTTCCTTGTTTAGGGAATAATGCCCTAATTTTTCTCAAGCTCAAATTTAATCCTTAACTAATTTTCCCATAATTTCCAATAAATTGCCTAATTCTTGAATAAAATGCCCATAAAATATTCTGAGGTAAACTTTCCATTTCTAGGGAATGAAACCATTTTAATAAACTCTAATTAATCTTAAAATAATTTCCCCCATTTCCCCCAATTATTTGAGGCCTCATTGTATTTTTCATGATTAAATTTGGCTAATTGTTCTTTAATTAACCAAAATTGCAAGGTTATAAAACCCGGACTGGCCAATAGACCAATCTAAGTAGTGGGTCAAAGGTTATTAGGTTAGATCAAAATCAAACTGTAGCTAACCATGGGCTAGATAGACCGATGAAGAAGTGAACTTGAATGATAATATTTTTTGGAATAGTTTAGAATTTGATAATATTTGAGGATCAAATGATAGTATTTTTGAGTGATTCTTTTGCATTAGAAAGTAGACATCTCAAGCTTTCCATAGAGTCTTAATTTGTAATTTTTGAAAATATATTGAATTATATATGAATTTTTAAAATCAGAAAATTTTAAATAAATATTGAACTAGTTTAACCGGTTGGCCCGGACTGGTTGGATGATCGGTGTGACGATTTTAATAACATGGCAAAATTGAAATAATACTTTAAAATTCCTTTTTGAGGTAATTTTCTCCTTTATACCTCAACCAAGCCGCAAATACAAACTAGGAAATTACTTTCTACCTTCCTGTGCCTTTAGAACATTTTTTGAAATTCTAGGCATAATTTCCAAAATTACCATTATGTGCACGTAATTTTCATAAATTACGCTTTAGCCCAAACTTGGGACGATGGATATCCAATATTACCGTGGCCAGTCTACTATTTTAAATGGCCTTGGATAAACTTCAATGGCATGTTTATTCTTTATTTGTGAAAGCCGAAAGTTACAGCGTAAAATTAAAGGACAATTAGTCAAATTTAAAAGAATTTAATATCTTCTTGAAATATGATAATTGCACTTATTACGAAACGTGCATGTAAAAGAATTTTTTGAAGATTTATTATGAAATGGGTAATAATATAAAAAAATGAAGAGATAAGGGACTAAATCATAAGAGAGTCAAAAGTTTAGGGATTGAGTTGTGAAGAATCATAGTTGAAGGATTAAGTTATAATTAAGTCAAAAGTTGAAAGACTAAAAGCTCAATCTTCCCTTAAATTAATAATGCATGTATTAGGTTTAAAAAAATTAACATGTGCGCGAGCACGTGCTAAAAAAAAACAATAAATAACATAAAGTTGCTTCTTATTTTTTTCAATGGCTTCCTTTTACTCCTTCGTTATTTTATAATACTAAGAATTTTGGAGGCTCGAACCAGAGGATAGTACATGATCCACTTTTGCAAGGGTGATACTGTGTGTGTGGGGGTGGGTGGAACCAGAGGGTAGTACGTGTTGGGGGGGGGTGTGGAACCAGAGGATGGGTTGGGTTTCTCTCATTATCTCTTTCTTATTAAGTAGTGGAAAAAAGGATTTTAAGACCGGACGAAACAGGTATATTAGGAGCGGACCCGCGACAGGTCTTGTTCCAGGCGGTATTAAAAGTCTCCCTATTAAGACCGGACTTAGAACCGGTCTTAAAGAGTTTCTTTAAGACCGGACATTTTAAACCTTCGGTCTTAAAATTCGTACTAAATAGATCTGAAATATTTTTTGTTCGGTCCTAAAACTCAAACTTTAAGACCAGACAAAAACTAGATGTAACATCCCATTTTCACAAGCTTTCACAAGCAGTATAAATTTTTTTTTTTCATCAAACCTCATTTCTAAACATCAGAGTAGTGCACCGGAGCGATTGAGTAACTGATATATATATATTAAAATACCCATGGTAGCATGTCTTGCTGTTTAAACAGCGGTACAAGAGTGTTTCAAAAGTAATACAGAAAGAAGTCTTCAGCCGCGACTCCTAGGCATGCTGCTTGTCCTTCTCCTCGATCCTCGGTCCATCCGACCCTGAAGCTATATTAAGGGCTGAGGTCCATGCATCGAACCCCAGGTAACGGTTAACCTCATGATTACATACATCATATATGTACAACAGACATTCTTAGACTTTTGGCAACATTTACTACGGTCAGACATAGGGTATACATATCAGATATGTATGGCAATAACAATACAGTCGGATGACAGACAATCATACAGTCGGATGATAGACAACGAAGACAAGTGAGTACGAGATAATAAGTACAATCGGATGTACGCACAATAGTCTGATCAAAGTACAGAACAATAGTACAATCGGAGTACAGACAATAGTATAATCAGAGTACAGGCATGATAGAAAATAGGCATGACAGAACAATAGTACAGTCGGAGTACAGAAAATATACACATATGCATACAATAAACATCAGAGTTAAGGTTACCAGTACGCGAACGTACCTTCGTTGACGGATTACGGTATTTCTGTCGGTATACGGCACGACAGTGGGTCAGAACCTTATCAGAGATATCCTATCAATATAACAACGTACTTGTTAAGGATCTATCATTACGACGGATATTTTTAGTCAAAATGACTATTTTACCCCTGACCCCCCTAATCGGCGGAATTTCGCCAGCACTTCGTTAGTTTGACTTTAATTTTCCAAAACTTCAACATAACTCTTACTCCAATATCATTTTCGAAATATAAATCATATTAATTAATGATTTACATCATAACAGGCATTTTAGGTAAAAATTACCATTTTGCCCCTAATGCCCCTATTGGCGGAATTTTGCCAGAGCTTCGCTATTTTAACTCTAATCTTCCAAAATTTTGCCAGAATTTCGACCCCACCATGATTTTCGAAATAATGACTAAAATACCCCTATTATATGATATCTAATCATACTTGGAAGATTAAAGACTAATATAGCATTTCTACTCTAACTACCGAAAGAACTACGGAAACTTAAAGCTCGGTACCGAAAAATTTACCCAGAGCTTCGCTACAAATTTCTCCGGCTTCTCCTTCTCTCTTCTTTCTCTCTAGATTTCGATTTTGCTCTTCCAAATTGTGTGAGAAATGAAGAGGATTCAAGGCCTATTTATAGGGGAAAAAAGTGCCAAATTGTGTAATTTTCCCTTTCCAACTTTGTAATTTTCCCCTCATTTTTAACCATAGAAAAATTAGGGTTTTGGTGGATGATTTGTGGCCATGCAAAGCACAATTTCGTTCAGCCCTTATGAGTCACCAACTTGTGTGACAAGTTGGTATATTCTAGAAGCATTTATACCCCGATCGGTACCCGATTCGCGTAATTCCGGAAAAATCTCAAAATTTTGGATTTACAACTTTGAAGACATATTCTCACTCATTAGAAATGTATAGGTTAACCTAAATTTTGATTCCATATAGGGCTCCTACAGTCCGTCTGAAGTTCCTCGAAAAGCGTGCCCGGCTACGGAACGATTTTCTGAAATCATCAACTTCTGGACAAAAATTCACTGATTCCAAATATGTCCAGATGATTTCAAACTCACTTCTAGATGTTGAGTTAGAATATATTTTCTTCAGATCCAAAAATGTGCCTATCTGCATTTTTCCCTATTTCGTTTTATTAGGAAAATGCTCTACCGGCTTCAGAATTAACTTCCGGAAAAGTCTAACGGAAGATAAAAATCCACTGATCAATATTTTACCTTGACTTTGGAAAACCTATTCCTGGTTATCTAGATAGGATCCATTTCCTATATATTGTATTACTATTCACTATATTTAATTATAATATTAAAATATTACAAGTTGTAACATAATGTCTAGATATTATGTTTTGCAAATCCTATCCTATTTTCCATATGAATTTCGGTCAACATCTGATCCCTTCTTTTTTTTTCGTTTTATATTTTATTTAATATAAAATAATTATTTTATATAATTTCTTACATAATTTTCCTATTGGTCCCTTCTTGTATTTAGTCTTAAAAATACCTAAACTCATCTATTCTTCTTCAAAACTTCCAATAAATTACCAAACATGTTTTTACTAATTTTAAGCCAAAAACCACTAATTTTAGGGTTTTACATAATTATCTCCGAATTTCCTTCGTTTATACTTAAGTAATTAGCCAATAATTACCTAATTACTTTCTTATCAATAGTTGATAATTTTCTTAATTAGAATGCCTCACTACCTCATAACTTTGGCATTGACATTTGTGTTTTCATGTCCTCTGTACTGAACTAAAATTTACGGGGTCATTTTGGTCATTTGGATACTTTTTGACTCTTCCCCCTTTATTTCTTCAAGGTAGTAACTTAATAAATTACCTAAATTAGGGACAATATCCTTCCCTATTTCAAATAGATATTTACTTGCCTCTTTAATAGCTTTCACAGGGTATTTATAACCCATAATGTGCTTAGGGACCTATTTGCAAATTTCCAAACGTTTTAGGGACCTAATTGCAAATTATCTAATTTCAAGGGAAATTATCCTAACAGCAAGGTAACCTCAATACAAGGTGTTTGAGACCTCATATTCACTTATTTTCAATAGGTACATTTCCCAATTTTTGATATTTACCCTAAGTGTGATTTTTAGGGTATTACACTAGACCGCTCTTAAAAGATCCGAATATTAAGACCGGACAAAAATAAACCCGGTCCTAAAAATAGTAAAATCCTAGACCAGATACCGGTCTTAAAAGACTGACTTTCAAGACCGGATGTTATATACATCCGGTCTTAAAAATTGAACTTTTAGACCGCACTTATAAATGGACCGGTCTTAAAAGACCAACTTTTAAGACCGGCTTAATACCTTTAAGAGCGGTCATAGATATACATCCGGTCTTAACAATTGAACATTTAAGACCGTCTTATTTATTTGCGGTCTAAATTTTCCCGAATTTTTTTCTGTTCGTTCTTCCCGATCATATATATAATACACAAAAATCCACCATCCAAAACAAAGACATAAAAGTCGATATACTTTAAGCTACAAGCTATGAACATGAATAAATTGAATTGGGAAAAAGAATACAAATAATTATCCACCATGAGTTATGTGGCCTTAAGTCTACAACAACTAAAGTAATTTATACAATAAGCTAAGATATATAACTAATTACAATCACAATGAGTTACAATACAAAGACGTAAATCAACATACATGTAGTCCAATATATTATTCACCATGCCTTCATCCGATTCCCACCCAACAACGTAACATGCATCCTCTTTTATAACATGCCCCTTTGAATCGGATCACGCCACAAAACAAAACAAGAACAAATTCATAGTCGCGTGACATTATATTGTTTAATTAAGAACGTAACATAGAAGGAATATATAATATATATAGTTAAAACCTTAAAGTTTTCTAAGAATTCTGCATATGAATATTACCTTATGAATTGACTCTTTTATAAAGTGATATCCTCCCATATCCCTTCTTGATGATCATTTCTTATGCCGGGTTCATTATCCGCTTCATCTTCTTCGTTCATGTCCGGTAGACCCCTTGAAAAATGAGTACTATCAGGAAGACCATAATTTTAATGACTTTCCTCATCAATATCAATGACCCTCTTTCCTTGGAGAGCTACTGACCACATTTTATTTTCTTGATCGGTGATATAGAACACTTGTTTCGCATGGTCTGCCATAATAAAATGTTCATCTCCAAAACTTCTACTATTGACATCGACTAAAGTAAATCCTAGCCGATCGATCTGAACACCATTATTGACATTAACCCACTTGCATTTGAAGATGGGAAATCTAATTTTGACATAGTCCACCTCCCAAATCTCTTCAATAACCCCATAATATGGCATGACAGCCAATTTAGGCCTTTTGTCTTTCGAATGGAGAAGTGCATAGATTCGGCCTCTAACATAACACCATTTGCTCGGACTGTGCTCCTATCATCTAGGGACTTCGTGTAAAATGTATAACCATTGATCACATACGAATTCCAACTTATGACTTCAACCTCGGGACCACGTGCTAACCATTTCATTGTGTCGAAACACATTCGGATCCTCGACCTTTTGTTTGAACCATTTTGCAAAAGTTCTCGTTATGCTCCCTAATCAACCTTTGTTCGGTCATTCGATGGTTTTCTTTCCTTACTGACCTCTTTATGTGTAGATATGCTGGCTTGAACTTCATCAACATTATTCAAGATGCCCTCACTAGATGAACAATGAGATGAACCATGATGTCAAAAAATGAAGGAACGAAAAGCTTTTCAAGGTGGCACAAGATAAGATATCCTTCATTCTCCAATTCATCCAACTTTTCAATCTTGAAAACTTTACTACAAACCGCATTGAAGAAGAAACAAAGTCTAGTCAAAACGACCCGAAGATCATATTCGGCGATCCCTCGAATAGCTACTGGGAGTAGCTGTTGCATCAAGACATGACAGTCATGAGACTTTTGAACTACTAATTTCAAGTCCTTCATCAAGACAAGCCTCTTAAAATTTGAAGAATACCCCGAGGGAACTTTTGTGCCATGTAAACACTCACAAAAGCTTCGTTTCTCATCCTTAGACAAAGTAAGAGAAGCCGGGGGACAATAAGTTCTCTTCCCATATGGGCTTGGATGCAAGTCTTCGCGTATTCCCATTGCTTGCAAATCTAATCTTCCCATATGGCCTTGAATATCGATTCATTAGTAAAAAGCCGTCTCCGACTTTTGAATTACCGAAACAAGAACTTTATGTGAGAGTTGAAGCCCCAAAGGGAGAATTAGGAATTTTTCTAATAGGGGATCAGAATGGTTTTCCTTGGAGATGGAAAATTCGCCCCCCGGGTTTTATTGGTCTTTTGAGCCCGCTTCAAAACAGGATGACCCTTGTATGTTGAGAAGCGTGCCCACAATACTATCACATACGTTCTTCTCCACATGCATGACATCAATATAGTGTTTCACATCAAGATTGCGCAAATAGGGAAGATCAAAGAATACAGATCTCTTCTTCCATATATTTGTTTCTTTTCTACTCTTTCCAGGATTACCGAAGATGACACTGATATTTTTAACCTTTTCATACACTTGCTCCCCAGTCAATGCCACCGGAGCTTCTTCATACTCTTGGCCACCAAAAAATGCCTTCTTTAATCGACGATATGGGTGGCCCCGTCTAAGAAATCTCCTATGTCCAAGATACACCGCCTTTCTTCCATGTTGAAGTTGATGGTAGCATGTGCCTTCTTCACAAACCGGACATGCTTTATGGCCTTTTACACTATACCCTTACAAGTTCTCATATCTTTGGGAAGTCGTTTATAGTACAAAATATCATGGCTCTCATTTTAAAGACCTCCTTCTTGAAAGAGTCAAAAACATCGACACCTTCTTCCCACAACTCCTTCAAGTCTTCGATCAAGTGCTCCAGGTAAACATCTATGTCATTTCCGGGTTGTTTTGGTCCCGAAATCAACATAGACAACATGATGTACTTTCGTTTCATGCATAACATAGGAGATAAGTTGTAAACAATCAGGAGTACAGGCCATGAGCTATGTATGCTGCTAAGGCTTCCATAGGGATTCATGCCATTCGTGCTAAGGGCAAGTCTGAGGTTTCTAGGTTCTTCGCCGAAGTTCGGAAATAATTGATCGATTTTCTTCCATTGAGAAGAATCGGCTGGATGTCGAAGCTGTCCATCCGAAATCCTCTCATCTGCATGCCACCTCAGATTTTTTGCATCATTTACATTCGCAAACAACCGCTTGAACCTTGGTATGATTGGAAGATACCACAACACTTTTGCTGGCCCCTTATCGACTTGTACGGTGGGGTTTCACATATCGGACAACTCGCTTCTCTTCAAACTCTTTTCTATACAGTACACAATCATTCGGGCATGCATGGATCTTTTTGTACTCCATCCCCAGTGGACAAAGTATCTTCTTAGCATCATAGTAGGGATGCGGCAACACGTTATCATTCGGAAGCATGTCCTTCAAAGCCTCAAGCAATTTTGAAAAACTCTTGTCGCTCCATCCATGACGTGCCTTCAAGCTTACCAATTTCAATACAGCGTTCAACAATTGGTATTTTTTACACCCACGGTATAGCAAATAATACTCCCCCCATCATCATGGGCATTTTGTTTAGCAAATTCTATAAATTCCCTAACCCCATTCTCGATATTCAACACTGCTCGTAAAGCATCTATCCAACTATGATCCATAGTAGAATTCCTATATATTATAGACGAAAATCATTGATCATACATAATCCGAAAAAATTGAAGCTTGCATATAAAATAAGCCAACTCCAAATGCAAATATTGTCTCAAAGAATCACTTTTACGGAGGAACTTGCCCATTAAATGCATAACAAATTAAGAATCACTTTTGGTCATAAATGCATCACAAGAATCCAAGAACCAAAATAAATGCAAGACGAGGAAATTAAATGCGGGGATGAAGGTCTTGTGGACTAACCGTAGCATATAAATTCAAATGCGTTTGCCGAGTCGTCTTACTTCTCCGCTCACGAACGTTGATGTTGACAAGACAGCAAGAGTAACCTAAAAACACTTGTTGGTCAGTTGGATAGGTTTAAAATGCAAATATAATCTTCAAAAACAATATTCATTAACAATAGAGAATACCCATAACAACATTACACCGATTTCGTTAAACCCATGAAAACCAAGAACGATAAGTCGGAAAATAATAAAGTTTTAACCGAAACATCTCTTACGGCTTCGTCTATAGACGTTTAGCTAAGGAACCAGAGAGTGATTGTCGAGAGAGGTACGCGGCAGCGACGAAGCCGAGAGGAAATTTCGAGTCGGAACCTGAGTATTCACTTTCGGCAAGACAAGAGATCAGAGAGGGAAATTTAATTTTTCCGCGCGACAAAGATACCTTATTTAGCTTTTTGGATTTTATTAATACTGGTGATTAATTAAATGTCCGGTCCTAAAGATTAAACTAACATTTTAATACCGGAGTTTTAAAAGTATCCGGTCCTAAATTTTTATTAGTCTTTTAGTTTTAAGACCTGAGGTTTATAAAACATCCGGTCCTAAAATTCAAATACTCTTTAGATCCGTTACTTATAAAATGTCCGGTCTTAATGGCCTTGGTGATTGCAATATTAAATCAATAAAATAAAGGATATTTTTTGGACAAAAATAAAGGAAAATTGGAGAATAAGTTTCTTTAATGAATTATTGGAGAACAACCAAACAATTCATACAGTGTTCTTAATGTTTCTTACATTACTTCAGAATATATACACAACAAAAAAAACAAAAGAAAAACAAGCTGAATATTATCATCCACAAGAATCGATCAACAACTCTGCGATTTCGGCGTGAAGAGCATTAATTTCCCGCTGAGATCAGCAAGTTGTTGTCTTATTCTCTCCACCCGCAATATGAATGGATCATTACAGGAGAGCGGAGAGAGGTCAGAGGTAGGCGCGCTGGGGCCAACAGGTTGGAGAGGGGGATTACGAACATCTGCATGGCCAGCTTCAAGATGACGGATGAACTCAGCAAGGACAGGATCCGCAGAAGGATCGAGGGGGGGTGCGGCATGAGCAATCTCTTCATCATCCGAAAAAATAACAATGGGTCCAACGACCCGAGAGTCTTCGGAAACAATACGACGCACTGTCGCTGGAGGAGGCGCACCATATAATGATCTAACCATGGCACGAGCTTGAGGCGTGTATGCACCCTACGAGCAGTTTGCTTGTATCTAACCATGGTTTGAGGATTTGAGAAGTTGGGGCAGAGAGCTAGGAAGTGAGGAGTTAACAAGGACAAAGAGGTAGTGTGTGGAGTATATAAGGACAGATAGCAGGAGAGATAAACATCGATGATGAATTCGTCAATTGGTATATAATCAATTTAATGTTTCTACTTTAAGAGCGTATTTGTTCAAAATATCCGGTCCTAATAGTCATTTACTTTTAACAAACTTTTAAGACCGAACTTTTATCTTGTATCCGGTCCTAAAACTAATTTTTAATTCAATTACTTTTAAGACCGTCCTTTTATCATATATCCGATCCTAAAAATCATTTTTTAAGACCGATATTTTACTTTGTATCCGGTCCTAAAACTCATTAATTATTATATTTCAATTTATTTTTTTCAAGTAAGAATTTTTGGTTAAAAAAAATTACTTTTAAGAACGGATCTTACACAGTATCCGGTATTAAAAGTTCATTCTTTTCAAAGAGTCCCTTCCCCATGTTGAAATGAATGATTCAGAGTCTCTTCGGCTTCCACATAAACTTCCCAACTAGGCGTCTCCTCGTATTCTGAGCAAATATGCGTCTCCTCGTTAATGTTTCCGGCGTTTCACATTCTTCAGGATGGGTTCTCTATTTAAACCCGTTGTTACTTTCTTCACATTCATCTCCATCTCCTCCTAGAACCTCCACCGTAATGGCTTCTCCACCACGACGAGGTCCTCCTGCTGGGCGAAATCCTGAGGCACCTCCATATCCTCCTCCGTTGCCTCCGAACCGAACCTCCGGCGTGATGCCGAGCACTGATAGCCTGCGTCGATCATATAGATCGACGCTTGGGCCAACTGTTTCAGTCTATCACGCCATCAACAACAAGCTGAACGCGGTACTCGACGCCAATGACGTTGAGTACCATACCTCTGATGACGACGTCTCCGACCCTTCCCTCCCCTCCGACAACGATGGGGAGGATTAGAAATTTTTAAGTTTATTTGTTTATTTTTTTTGTACTGCTGCCTCACAAGGCAGCAGAAAAAAAAAATTATTAAATAAAATTTTTATTTCCCAATCGCCTTCCTTGTTTGTCTTTAACTTTATGTTCTTTTTCTCCGACAGCAAGAACAAACAAAACATTGTCCTCTTCGTGGTGATCAATCTTAAAAATTTGCAGAATAAAGTTAACAGTTGCGACCATACAAAACAAAACAAAAAAACATTATTTACCTTTTTCGAATAAAAACAAACAGAGTGACGACTCTTCCCAAGTTTGGACCATCGTTGTTGTCCTCTTTACTTATCCTGTTGTGAAAACTTTCAGTGTCCTTTTTGTTATCTTCTTTCTTTTTCCGACAAAAAGAAAAGGACAAAGAAAAGGGACACCGATGATGATCTTCACATCCAGGCTAAGTAGAAACGAGGACAACGAAGCACAAAACTTGAGAAGAATGCCAGAAACTTGGTTGCCTTGAACCCTAACGATATGTCTGAAAACCGAGTCACCAACTCTATTTAAATGAAGAATATTAGGACCGGACGTATAATAAATCCTCGGTCCTAAAAATTAAGCCTTATTTTAAAATTTAAAGTTGGGAGCGGACAACTAACAAATATACGGTCCTAAAGGTTTCGCAAACTATTAAATAAAACGAAGACTTTTAAGACGACGACAACTAACAAATATACGGTCCTAATATTTTAGCCGTATATTTTCTAGACTTTTAGGACTGGATATTTGACATATATACGGTCTTAAAAGTCTCTACCCATATTTTTTAGAATTAGACGAAGACTTTTAGGACCGGATATTTGCTATATATACGGTCTTAAAATGGACAAAGACCTTTAGGACCGTACTTTTAACAAATATACGGTCCTAAAAGTCGCAAATACTTTTCAGAGCCTCTTTTGGCTCATTTTCAACATCCGCCTGTACCTCAAATTTCAAGCACTAAATAGCTTTATCCACCATCCCATTCATTCAGAAACCCAAAATGGACACACACAAATTGTTCGAAAAAATAAACAAATTTATTATTGAATTACATCGCGTTATATTTACAAATGAATGAATTAGCTAGTCGAAAAAATAAACAAATGTATGTAGAGAAGGCTATTGTTGCTACAGCATCATATATTATTTACAAATGAATTAATTAGGACATTAATTATTGTCCTGACTTAGATTTTCTAAGACCAGTTTATACAGATATTTACAAAACACATCGCGTATGTGCTCCACTTCATCATCAGAAATAACATATTATTACGTGCATATTTCATATGTAACATTAAGCCATCAGTGACTGAATTCAGCCATAACATTATTTTACCTTTACAGTGAATGTAGTCTTTCCCTCCGTCACAATATCATATATGTGTTTCATGACGTACGGCCACATAAGTTCGATCCTTCCTATTGCCGACGGTCTAAAAATAACAATAAATATATATAAGAGCATATATAGCTTATCGACCAACTTCGAAGGCAATTATGCCATGTCCAATTATGTACTAACCTTAATTTTGTGCCATTTAGGATCTCGTGAGCCGAGCACCACGCTTTTTTACCTCAACACGGAAGGTCTTCATGGCACTATCATCAAAATCACAAATTTATCAAGAATGTTCACCGAAAATTCACAACAGAGATTTTAGACAAGACAATCAAAATGACATTCTTACTCGTTGATGATCTCGTAAAGTACTCAGTGATATATATATATGTAGCATAATTACGTGAATTGCAGACAAGAATTGTGATATATATGTACCCGAGCCAGTATGGAAACAAGTACACCTTTCTTGGCACTTGACGCAACCTCTTTGATATGTACAACTGTATCAATTCCAGAGGTAGTGTTGTACTTGCATACACTGGGCACAAGAATCTAAAATCCGAAATTCTGCCCCTGTTGAACCGGGCCGTGCATGCACCTACAAGAATGACATCGATTAGGGAATTAGTATATATGTATGTGTGTCTAAACGGTACATTTAAATTATGTAATCAAGGAAGAAGATACTTACTTCATAAATATTTGAACACATGCACTAGTAACTCGCTTTCAGAAGCAAGCATGGACTCTACATCTTCATTATCAAAGTAAACCGGTTCAGGATTTGGGATGCCTATTACTTCATCGACAGGACACAATTTATCTTTAAACCATCTTTTGGCTACCAAATATTTTATTTTTTCCTTGGCCGTCACGTTAGCAGTAGGGGATGGAACTTGAGGAGGGGTAGAGCTGAGGAGGGGATGGAGATTGAGGAGGGGTAAAGCTTGATGAGGGGGTGGAGCTTGAGGAGGAGTAGAGACATCTACAAGCTTCACCGGCCAAGAGATGAAGGTTCCCTTGACATCACTCACAAGCTTCACCATTAGTTGGGAGAGGGACAGTGCATCAAAGATCACCTCTTCAATCGACACTCGACTTCATCATCAACCATTTGTTCGTGGTGTACAGTTGATCCCAAGTTGTGGACAGTCCCTTTAGCAACCAATTGTCTATGACCATCACGATCCTCCACATACGGATGACAAGGTTGCTCGATCGTCCAACAATGCAGCTCCCTCTAGTGCTCTCGTCTGTAAGATACAGATAACGAGAAGCTTAGTGATGAAACATGTTTAGTAAGTCAAAAATAACAATATCGATACTTACAATTCGTTTAGCAACTACACGAGTTTTTTCACTCGTGTAGGCACCGCTTGGCTTTTGCCGAATATACAACCACAGCTCCTCGCGACGTATTGGAGATGGCGGCTGGTCAACTACCGTAGAAGAATTGGATTCAGCTTCATCTTCCAATCTCTTCCATTTGCTGCCATCAAATCTTTTTCGGCCTTTTCATATCCACCGCGAGAAGCCCTGCGTGGGCAATCATTCTTTCTCCCAATCTCCTGATATTTTTCCCTTATTTTCTGTGAATCAGGATTGAAAACAACTATATATCAATTATGAATTCTAGCCATGTCACTAACAGAAATTAGAGAACTTCTGCTTGATATGAACGTCAAACATTAGTCAAATTCACTTCATCAAGTTTCAACATTTTACTTAAGGAAGATGTAGCATTGTAGAAGAAATTGGGAAAACCAAAGGAAAGGGAGTTGCGTAAATGCTGCCAACTCAGTCAATTCATTCATTCATCATAAATGGTTCGTACACATATTAGAATAACTAACTAACTACTTGCACCAAACCATTACACAGTTAACATACTTACTAACTAACAGCAACGTCTAACCATCGCCATTACACAGTTTACATATCAAACTTTAGTACCGGCCAAATTTTTTGTCCGGTCTTAAAAGTCTAACTTTTAAGACCGGTCATTCTGTAACTATGGTCTTAACATTTATTAATTTTTTATTTAAACTTTAGTACCGGACAAATTTTAAGTCCGGTCTTAAAAGTCAAAGTTTTAAGACCGGCTATTATATATGTTCGGTCTTAAAACTTTAATACCTTTATATTTATATTTTTCCGTATTATTTTGAAGTGTAGAAAATATAAGTCTGCCTTGATGAGATTTCTCCATAAAAGTAATTGATATTTCAATTTTTTTATTAACATTTTTAGGACCGGTTGTTATTTTAACAGGTCTGGATAAGATCTATGAAAAATTGATCAGAATAAGAAGTTCTTTATATTTACAAATTTGCCACCGGTCATGACTTTAGGGACCGGCCGATACTTAGTCCGGTCTTAATGAGGCGTCCTTCATTGTGTAGAAGTTCTTTTTATTTACAAAACTGCCACCGGTCACACCATTAAGACCGGTTCTTCGATTATCCGCTCTAAATGAGGCGGTCTTATAGCCCTTCATTGTATAAGAAGTTCTTTTTATTTACAAAACTGCCACCGGTCACACCTTTAAGACCGGGGAGTCGATGATCCGCTCTAAATGAGGCGGTCTTAAATCCCTTTTTTGCACTAGTGATTATCCCTCATCATCTCTAAATCCTATCCATCCAATCAACCACAATGCCACTTTAACCTTTCTCTCACCTTCCTAATCAATGGCCTAGATGAGCTAATGAGGGAAAATGAGAAAAATGATGAGGAGAGAATCCTCTTCCCCAAAGGATAGGACATGACCCACTTTTACAAGGTCATACTATATGTGTGGGTGTGTGTCCCACTTTTGTTCTCTCTAGCTCAATTGGCTGAGGTGTGCGTGGGTATGAGTAGGAGGCAAGTGGTAGGAAGAGGAGAGGACAAGTGGCTCTTGGACACTTGCCGCCAGTTATTGGATGACGCTTGGATGGACAAGTAGGGAATTTAAAATAAAAAGCTCATTAATAAAAGAAGAGTTAAGGTGTAAAAATACACATGTGTGTTCGTCAGTAAAGCGCTCAGTAGTAAGGGTTTTTTTTAGGTCAAAAAGTAACTGTGGTTACAAATTAGGTGCAAAAATACCGTTTGACTGTTAAGTGTGACTTTGACCGTTAAATTTGACTTTTTTTCTGACTAGACGATGACGTGGCATTTCAAATGTGCAAAAATACACATGATTTATCAAAAAGAGCGCCTAACGCCAAATTCTTTTTTTTAAAATCTAATTATTTTATTTTATTTAAAAAATATTTTTAGGGTAGTGACGGGTACTAAAAGGATACTTCAGGCTACTGACTGCTACTGAAAAACTACTTCATGATCTTGAAAAATTATTTTAGGATTTTCAAAAAATATTTCAGGTTACTGACTCATATTAAAAATATACTTCAGGCTACTGACTGGTACTGAAAAAATACTTCAAGATCTCAAAAATACTAGTACACAAAATATACTTCAGGATACTGACTGACATTAAAAAAGACTTCATGATCTTAAAAAATTATTTTAGGTTCTTGAAATATATTTCAGGGTATAGAATGGTACTAAAAAATATTCTAGGGTACTGACAGGTAGTAAAAATATACTTCGGGATATTTTTTAAGGATCCAAAAATAATTTTTCAAAATCATGAAGTAATTTTTCAATACCTGAAGTATCTTTTTAGTATCGGTTGATACCCTAAAAATATTTATTTTTTTAAAAATCGCAAAGTTCACTTAAAATTACGCCAAACGGCGCAGTTTTAAGTATTGGATGGCAGCGGATGCTAGCCAGATCCAAATAAGGAGAAAATTTAGCAATTATTAATTAGAAAATTTAATAAGGATTTTTTTTTAAAATAAAATAATTTATGGAAATAATTTTTTTTACCATTTTTACCCATTGAATAAATCCTCTTTCCCAAAATGATAAATTAGAAGAAAAAATTTGGCCTCCAGGAAAAATACCTAGAGAAATAATATTTTTCCTTTAATTGAAGTAAGAATATTAAATTAAAAAAAAAAGAATTTGATGTTGGACACTCTTTTTGACAAATCACATGTGTATTTTTGCACTTTTGAAATGTCATGTCATCGTTCAGTCAGCAAAAAAAGTCAAACTTAACGATCAAACGGTATTTTTGCACCTAATTTGTAACCACGTGTGCACTTTTACACCTAAAAAAAGCACTTGCTACTGGTCGCTCCTCTGACAAAAGCATGTAACACCCTTCCTTTTGACGCCCTTATTTATCAGATTTATAGCGCACAGGCATCGAAGTAATTTGGACGACTTAATTGCGGAATAAAACTTTAACAAATTTACTTAGTTCGAAAACATGAGGATGAATTTTTTGCAATTCGAATCCATCCCATAGTGGGATGTTAATACATCATTCCATAATAGACAAATGATAAACGATAAAATACAATCCAACTACCTATATTTTTCCAAAAGGTTCCTTCCGCTGTAACCTTTTACAGCTGCATCTTTCCTTTTGATCTTGATCCACTACCTGTTTCTTTCATGCGTCTGGAGTTCAAATGAATGAACCCCAGGGGTAACAGTTAATCTCATATGCATGTATGAAATATAAATCACAGTATAACACATGTATAAATATAGAGTAATTCACAATAAACAAGTCGCACTGTTAACCACAGCTAACAGCCAAGGATCGCAGCCCATTGGGACACGCAGCCCCAATCCATAGCTCGGATACATTTATCTAGATAAAACAAGTCGCATCGTTAACCACAGCTAACGGCCAAGGACCGCAGGCCTTTGGGACACGCAGCCCCAATCCATAGTTAGGATACAGAAGCAATTTATCTAGCAAACATGATTAGTCATACATGGATACATACATATAAGCTAATAAGATAACAGTTACCCACCTCAAACTGAATCCTTAATTCGTCCGAAGGTGTTGAGATCAGTAGAGGTGTCAATGTATGCCTATAAACATTTATCATTGTCATTAGTCACTTATAGCGTCGCAAAGTAACTAACTACGTAAATTATTTTTAGAGGATTAAAAATAGATTAATCCCTAAAAATTCCCTTCTTAATAAATAATAATATTATTTATTATTATTATTATTATTTATCTATTTTATTAAAAGTCATGTTCTTTAAAAAATGTTAAAAAGGGTTGTTCTTATCACTTTATAACTCTTAATAGACAAGTTATTCAAAAGAAAAACCTTTACTTTGAAGGTTATGCATAATTAACAACTTGTGTAACTATTTTAAGACTTACCAGAAATTCAGCCTTTAACTTTTCTGAGAATTTAGAAAATTCATAACTTGACCGATACAACTCCAAATGGAGTGATTCCAATTTCTACTTAAACATTGATAAGTCTATTTTCATAAATCAAAGTCACCAAGTTAATTTATGACTGAGAAAATTCCATACTTTCGAAAAATATAAACAATGTCCAGAATTTTCCAGATTTCTTAACCAATCTTTGAAGAATCATAACTTCTTCAATACTTATCGGAATTCGATAAATTACCTATCAAATTAAACATCTATGTGTCTACTATTTATCTGGAAAATTTCATGTAAAAACTCAAAGGTTAACTTGGTCCGAAATGCCACGTCATTTTCATGCTCCAGAAGCATACCAGAATTTGTCCAAATTTTTAGCTCAACTTCCAAAAATTATATCTCGAGTTATAGACCTCTTTTTAAGATGTTCCAAAGCTCGTTTTAAACCTTATTGAGTCTACTAATTACTGTAAAAATTTCAAGGAAAAAAATCAAAGGTTTTCCATTTCAAATTCAAGCCCGAAAATTACTGTTTACCGGAAGTGCAGAAAACGTTTCAGCTTTTGGCTAAACTTTGGAAAATCATATCTCTCATTCTACACGTCCGTTTTGGTGTTCTTTGACTCTTTTTAAAGATCATGATGTGTACTAAATATCCACAAAATTTCAGGGCCAAAGGAGTTCGTTTACTATGGTTTTACCTTGCTCAAATGTTACTGATCCAGTTCTGTTTTCCAGCATGATGATGATGTTACAGTACGTACACAATGGCGTTAACTGCTACAGTGAAACATGCACTGTTCATTTACGATTTTACTGTAGCATACGCCCTTTAACTTTGTTTCTGCATTCAAAAACAGAATAATCAACGTGCATGCAACCCCAAATGGTATTTACGATCATCACCAAAAACAGAACCATAAACCACCGCATGCATACAACTCTCTTAATCTTTCTCTTTAACACCTTCACTAATCGAAACAGAGAAAGTAAATAGGTATGTATCAGCTACCATTGTTTCTGTACTTGCGTGTTCAATGTTTAAGCTGCTGATATGTTTTTCCTGTTGTGTTTCGGTGAGGTTAATGGAGTGGGTTGGTTTGGGTTTTAATTGGTTACATGGGCCAGTTGGTGTGGGCCGAAACACATTACTGAGAAATGAAAAGCATGGTTGAAATAATTTACTGATTTTATATCAAAAAAAAAAAATTTACTGGTTTGGGGGTATTATATTGGGCTTTTGGGCCGAAGAGATTAATGAATATATATGCCAGAGAAACAATGGTAGCTGATACATACCTATTTATGAAGGCTGTTGTGTTTTAGACATAAGGGATTCAAGTCATAAAGAATTGACCAATATGTATATATTGTGTCTACTTGATCCTCCTCAAAGCGTTTATTTGCATTTAGGTCTTTGGTTCATTAAATGGAAAATATTGGGTAATTATCAAAATTAAATTGTTAATTCCAAATAAGGATTTTCCTTTCTCGATTAATTCTTCTAGGCCATAAAAATATAAATTCTATAACTTTTAGGCCTAAAATTATCCTTTACGAATATTCCTTGAATTTATTCTTTTCCTGTAAATTTCCGAAGGAAAATAAGCCTTTATTTCAAATAATTAACTTCATAATTATTCAGGCTAAACTTCAGAATTTAATTTCCCATACAATATTCCAAATTTTCAAATTCTAGAATTTGGGATGTTACAAAGCACATGTGTGTTTTTGCACCTTAACCCATAAAAGAACGATCATGAGTTGTTTTGCATTATATCGCATTTTAATTTGTGGTAAAATTTGTAATTTGACCTCGAGACGACTAAGGTTGTGTCAAATCATGACATATGAACTGTTAATTTAGCATATTTGATCAACTAACAGTTAAAATTAACTAAGATAATAGTAGGGAAAAGTGCTTCATTTTTACACTATTTTACCCCTTAACTCTTATATTTTTAAAGTGCGGCTGTAACATCCCGTTTTCACAAGCAGTAAATTTTTTTTTTTCAAACATCATTTCACAATGATCAGAGTAGAGCACCGGAGCGATTGAGTAACTGATATATATTAAAATACCCATGGTAGCATGTCTTGCTGATTAAACAGCGGTACAAGAGTGTTTCAAAAGTATTACAAAAAGAAGTCTTCAGCCGCTACTCCTAGGCGTGCTGCTTGTCCTTCTCCTCGATCCTCGGTCCATCCGACCCTGAAGCTAAGTTAAGAGCTGAGGTCCATGCATCGAACCCCAGGTAACGGTTAACCTCATGATTACATACATCATATATGTACAACAGACGTTCTTAGACTTTTGGAAACATTTACTATGGTCAGACATAGGGTATACATAACAGATATGTGTGGCAACAACAATACAGTCGGAAGACAGAAAATCATACAGTCGGATGATAGACAACAAGAATTGAGTACGCATAATAGTACAGTCGGATGTACCGACAATAGTACTGATCAAAGTACAAAACAATAGTACAATCGGAGTATGACAATAGTACAATCGAGTACGACAATAGTACAATCGGAGTAATGTGCATGACAGAACAACAGTACAGTCAGAGTACAGGCATGACAGACAATAGTACATCAGAGTACAGACAATATATACATATGCATACAATAAACATCAGAGTTAAGGTTACCAGTACGCGAACGTACCTTCGTTGGAATTTCGGTACGGCGGTTGGTCAGAACGTAATCAGGGATATCCTATCAATATAACAATGTATTTGTTAAGGATCTATCATTACGACTGACATTTTTAGTCATAATGACCATTTTACCCCTCACCCCCTAATCGACGGAATTTCGCCAGCACTTCGTTACTTTGACCCTAATCTTCCAAAATTTCAACATAACTCCTACTCCAACATAATTTTCGAAATATAAATCATATTAATTAATGATTTACATCATAACAGGCATTTTAGATAAAAATTACCATTTTGCCCCTGATGCCCCTAATCGGCGAAATTTCGCCAGAGCTTCGCTACTTTAACTCTAATCTTCCAAAATTTTGCCAGAACTTCGATCCCACCATGATTTTCGAAATAATGACTAAAATACCCTTAACATATGATATCTAATCATACTTGGAAGATTAAAGACTAAACTAGCATTTCTACTATAACTACCGAATCGAAAACTAGAACTTAAGATTCGGTACCGAAAAACTTACCCAGAGCTTCGCTACAAAATTCCCCGGACTCCTCCTTCTCTCTTCCCTCTCTCTATTTCGGAATGAGCAAGAGCTCTTTGGTGTGAAATTTGTGAAGAGAGTTGAGGCCTATTTATAGAGGATTTTGGTGTACTATTCATAATTTATCAAATGCAATTTCAACCATTGGATTCAAACTTTTGAAGTGGCTTCTTCTTGGCTTTTAGATGTGTTGGCCGACATCTTTCTTTTACTTTAGCCAATTAATATGTTTTATATGCCAATTGCATTGTTCACTTTAATTAAAGCTTTCTCCTACTTCTTTCTACTTTAATCAACCACTTGCACATAAATGCATTCACACTTGACAAGATTTCACATTTTCTCTTTCCTTTTTTCCTTCATATTTCGTCTGCACATAGACAATCAATGATCAATTCAAATTCCTCCCTTATTTGACTTTTCAACCTTGCTTTATTCAATTGCAACATATTAACCATTAAACAATTCTTTACTTCTTTTACAAGTTCATAAAACCGTGTGTGTGTGTTCCCCTTTTTGCTTTCCAATATCATGATATTAATTAAACAAAACTCCTTCCATCCACACAATGATTTTCGAAATACATGGTCTCCATTTGACCAAAGAATATACTTCCAAATATCCCATGCTTTAAGTTTTCATTGGCTTGTGTTTCATGTTTGATTTTTTTCCATAACTTCCTAGTTAAGTTTACTCCATTTTTCCCTCTTCTATTTCCCCTTATTTTTGAAAATATGTGGCATCTTTTGACAAAAGATGTTGCTTTAATATATCATATATTACTTACCAAGAAATTCCCTTATTGGTCCAATTTTTAATTAAGGTTTCACCTAATTAACTTCCTTTGTTTTGTGGCTCTTACTCATTGTAATAATTTAATTCTTCCAATTTCCCTAGAATTTATCTTAGAAAATAGAGTAAGTACTCTACAAAACTTTGAAACCACAAATTCATCTATTTTCAATAGGTATTATTTATTAAAATATAATATTCCAGATAAAGAAAAGTATAATATCAGGGACTAAATTGTAAAGTGCTTAAAGTATAGAGACTGAGTTGCAACTGTAACATCTTAATTTGTATTAAGGGCTATAATGATGTGAGTAATCTGGGGTGTTGAGAAGATTTAGAAGTATAAAATTAAAAGTTTTGTCAATATTATAAAAGATAAATGAATTAAAAATAATAATAAATAAAAAAATAATATTTCAAGGAAGACAAGATAAAAAGTGTTAAAGGAAAAAGATAAAGAAGGGGTACCAATATAAGATGCCAAGGTTACTTTCGGTGCAACTTTAATTATTGTGTCGAAATAATAATTAATCTGATGTAAGCAATGATATAAGTTATTTGCTTTTCTAGGTTTAAATTGGCTGAAAGACTGAGAAGGAGGACACGAAGAGGGAAAACAAATAGAGACACACTTCCCTCACTTCTAAAACTTTAAATTTAATTATTATCGTATATATAATTTTATTTTCTTTTAATGTATTTGTCTCTCTTTCTTTTATTGGATCAATGGTTTCCCCTTTCTAGACTTAATTAGAGTGCAAAGGGTTTTCAACTTTTTTAATAAATGTGCTTTATGAGATTCGTTCTCTTCCTTAAAACGTGAGGTTGCTCACCACTTAAACTACTAGTTTGTTGGTTGCCTCATTTTCTTTTATTTTCTTTTTGGGTTATCATAATTTAATCAATGAATAGTGAGAGGTTCAAAATATATTTATTTAATTTTCAGACTTTTCATCTGAGGAGCAATGCTTCATGATTATTTATGTAAATATAAAAGCTTTTTTTTCCAAAAAAAAAAAAATCAAAGCTATTTCTCCAATCCCATTCATGTTTGCTCCGTGTATGGTTGTTAACCTTACAAACATAACCCCAAGTTGAGAAGTGATAGATTTATTTAGAATAATATAGTGATAATATTGTCCTCAAACTTAAAGTCATAGCTGAAGAAATTGAAAACTAGAGAATTTTAACCACGTGTAATGAGAATGAGAGATATCACAAAACAAAGATTTCTTTCATCTGTTTAGATTTCAGGCATGGTGGTTTGATTTCAATATAAGTAAGTTATAGCAACGCATTTTGTACATGGTAAAATTTATATATCCAAAAAACTATAAATGTCTAGTTAATAACCCAGCACCTTGGTGCAACATGGGGCTCCCTCTCGATACTATTTACTTGGGTCCGCCACCCCTCACAGTTTTAAAAGGGGTCGAAAGGGGGAGATATCCAGACTCTTATAAGACAACTTTTGTTCCCCACCCCAGTCAACATGGAACTTCACAATTCACCCCATTAGAGCCCAAAGTCCTCGTTGGCACATCGACCCAGATCGATCCAAGTCTGACTCTGATATCCACAAAACTATCAAATCAAGGGATGAAGCTTCGTCTCATTCACCACCATACTATACCATTAATAATACACCCGACACGCTAATTATTATTATTATTATTACCATTATCAATTTCTTCAATCTTATCACAAAAGATGTCCTTTTGCAACTCCGCATTTTTGTTAGGACGACTTGACTTGATTTGGAACCAGAGAAGTATAAAATGACATGTGTGTTAATTGCTTAAGGCAGAAGACTTGAAATTTTGATAAGTCTATATGCTCCTCATGGGAAAGCCTTCTTCCTTTGTTTTCTTGCTCTTACTTCATTGCTTCATGGCCTCTTTAGCTTGGACTAATACAAACATCAATACTGATAAATCTGCACTTCTTTCCCTTAAATCCTTTATCACTTCAGATCTATATGATTTCTTAGCTCATTGGTCTGTCTCTTCTTCTCCATGCAATTGGACTGGTGTCACATGCAATACTCGTCATGGAAGGGTTCATTCCTTGAATCTTGGCGGCATGGGTCTTAAGGGCACTATGTCTCCAAAATTGGGGAATCTCTCATTCCTTGTTGAACTTGATCTCAGTGACAACAATTTTTATGGTCAAATACCAAAAGAGTTGGTTCAATTGCGTAGATTGAAACTATTTAACTTGAGCTACAATGACTTTCATGGGCGAGTTCCAGCAGAGATAGGAGATTTATCTATGCTTGAGCACTTGAGTTTTCGAAATAACAATCTTAATGGATTTATTCCACTATCTCTATTCAACCTATCAAGGTTGGAGACTTTAGATTTGAGAGCTAATTTCATTGAAGGAACCATTCCGTTAGAGGTGGGCGAGACTTGATCGATTGAAGAATTTACAACTTGGCAAGAACAAACTTTTAGGATTCATTCCCGCACCATTTCCAACTTATCTTCACTTGAATTATTGAGTTTGTCTTATAACAGTTTGTCAGGTATGTTTTGTATTATTTTCAACATTTACATTTGTCTTTGTTCTAGACTAGTGTAATTGGTTAGAATTGAAGGATCTTATCCTCAAGGAATATGAATTTGTCTCTATTGTTTCTTATTTATTTATTTTTGGAACTTTTATGAATTTTATTGTTTATTTTTTGTCATATTTTTTCTACTCTTTTTCAAAGGAAAAAACATTCATCATAAAAAAATTTGAAGCAAATTATGTAATCACACCATAGTAGAAAAATTACTATTATAATATTAGTTAGTCCAAGTAGATCTAAAGGCTTATCATCAATCTTTGAAAATAAATGTTTATTATTTTGTCATTAAAAACTTTTTGAAGGGTTTTTCATAGGGAAAAAACTTAGCTCAAGTTCATTTATGTCCATTATGTCAAGTTCTCCAATCACACATGGACATGTGTCCTTTTTATTTCATATGAATTTATAGTTAATTGATAATATTTTAAAAGTATATATGTTACATGATCATATGTGATTGGATTACTTAAGATAATGGATATAAGAAACTTGTATTGTCCTTTTTCATATTGAATAAACTTTACAACCAACATGTCCCAAACGTTTAATTTTGATTTGGACAATCTACGTTATATTTTAATTTCATTATTTGTTAGTAATTATTATTTTAAAAAAGCTTGTAGAGTCAACAAAAAGATGTTTTCTAGGAGTCTCCCAAGGAACATGTGTTTTGATAGGAATGATGAAAATGAAGGGCCAATTGGATTTCAATTTGTCTCTTAGATATAATCATATCAAAATTTCTCAACCAAACACAACCAATTGATTTAATCTTTGGTTATTAGCCCACCCGAATTAAAAGGGTTATACCTTTTATTGTGTTTTATCATTTACTAATATATGTGTCATTTCTTAAAAAAATGTGTAAGCCATATGTGTTTCTATAGAATAATAATTTATCTCATGTATGTAATAACTTGCGCACGTAACACATTGTTACTAACATTATTTTCTTTCCCACCCCTTTAATATTTGAAGGAGGCATCCCAAATGAAATTGGTGATCTCTCACAATTGAAGATATTGTATCTTGGAGTAAATCAACTCACTGGTTCTATACCATCTTCATTATTTAACAATTCAGCGCTACAAGACGTTGCACTTTCAACAAATCAATTATTTGGTAGTCTCCCAAAAAATGTGTGTTTTGGGCTTCCACAACTTGAATTATTTTATGTGGATGGAAATGATTTGTCTGGTGAAATACCCTCCATTTGGCATCAATGCAAAGAATTAGTAGAGTTACAATTGGGTGATAACATATTTGACGGAGGAAAAATACCAAGTGACATTGGAAATTTGACCAAACTCCAATTTCTATATCTTGGGAACAGCAACTTGCAAGGTAAGAGTTTTAATTATATATATCATTGTCATAACTTCTATTCTATTATTTCATAAAACATTACTGAATAATATTTAAAACATGAAAACTAATTTACTCCTATTTTCAAGGTAAGGCTTTTAATTATATAATTAAACTAATTATACGTTGTGTGTTTTTGTTTTAATCTATCCAGTGGAAAATAATTTTACAAAGAGATTTTTCTTTTCATTTTTTTTCATTCATTTTAAAGAACTATAAGAAGCTTGACAAATTGTGTTCATAGTAAAAAAAAAATCTTAAAAAGAGAAAATATATCATTTTGGGTGCTTAAAAATGACATGGAGCCCCATGAAAAATTGGTCTGAAAGAATTTCATGACCTATCAATATTTGATGTGGCATAGAAATGTTAAAGATGGATCCGAAAGCCTTTTGACTATTAGCTTACTTTGAAACAGGTGAAATTCCATCATCTCTCTTCACCATTTCTTCTTTAAGGAAAGTAAGTTTAGCGAAGAACAATTTGAATGGTAGTCTTCCAATATCAATTGGTAATGAGACGTTGTTGGAAGAATTATATCTGACATGGAATTCTTTTACAGGTACGTTCAATCTACACATCTCTTAACTTTATGCTTTAACAAAAATCTTATTTTTATGTATACTAAATTACCTCCAGAATGTGTAACTAAAAGTATTTAAATTCCTTAAATAAAAACTAAAATTTTAGCCTTTTAAGTCTATGATGAATTCATAGCCAGATTTTAAAGTTAGAGCCTTCTAAATAATAAATAGACTTAATGCAAAATATAAATAACTTGGTTGTTCATTTTATATAGGTGAAATTAATTCCATAATCTCTCTTTAGCATATCTTTTAAGTGTTTTAATTTCTAATTGGTAATTGATATTATTTTGGCAGAGTCCCTTTTAAATTGATTTCCAACAACAGTTAAATTATAGTCTATTATTTTAAGCTTCTAATCAACAAAATTCCATGTATTACTTATATGGTTGTGTGTGAATTAAGGAAATTCATAGACTTACTAACAACAAACAAATATTTTATATTTTTTGCATAGGTGGAATTCCTTCTTTTCTTTGGAACATGCCTTCTTTGAGAAAGGTTTCCATTGCCAGCAATCATTTAAAGGGTAATTTGCCAGAAGAAATGTGTCACCAACTCCCTTTACTTGAAGTCTTATCTGTTGGTATTAATCAATTAGAGGGAAGCATTCCAAAATCAATAAGCAATTGCACATCTTTGAAAGAATTATATTTGGGTGATAACTCATTTACAGGTATGTACTTTACTTGTGTGTTTTATTTTCTTTTTAAATATTTTTCTTTAAAATTGAATTATGGTTTTTATCATTTCATTTATGTGAAATAACAAAGAAAGTGAAGATCAAAAACCAATGGAACCTCATGATATTTGTAACGTAGATAATTGAAATTCTTATAAATTATCGGATGCCATCAAAACCTTAAACCATAAAGAATGGCGACCATATATTATGCCAACACCCCCCCCAAGATATTATCTATCTCTTAATAACTTTAATTTTATGTTTTTTCTATACCCTGAAATTAAAATAACTATAATAATATTAAAATACAGACATGTTTAGAGTTGTTTCTTCCTATTTATTATATGTATAATTTGTAACAATTCTAATTCTATATTGTTTAATTGAAATTGAAATTATAATTACTAGTTTCTTAAAAAAATTAAAACTTAGGAATTAACAAATGTACAATAAACAAAAAAAAAAATTTATTTAGATATGTGTCAAAAATCAAGGAAAAATGAAATACTAAAAATTAAATCCAAGCCCATTCTGTTAACAATTTTCTCATGAGGACTTTTCTGTATATTTTTAAAAGGCCATAATGCCCCTCTATAATTAAGAAAGAAAATTAAAGTAGATGCAGGCCTCATTTTAGTTTTAATTATTTCAGTTAAATTTATATATTACTTTGTTTGTAGTTTATTTATTTGTTTGTTATTTGATTGTGATTGATTATAAAAAGTAATTAGAAGACATGTAAGTTGTAAGAAAAAAATCTAAATTATTATTGTAAATAAACCAAAACCAACAACTAATATGTTTGTGCGAAGGATACTTTTAGGAGATTCACTAACATCATGCATTGAGAATGTCACACCTCATTTTAGAGTTACTTATCTTAAGTGACTCAATCAGTATCCTTTTATGGACGAATTACTTAAATCTTTTCTCAAACCTTGGGTAATGATATAATAAAGTTTTCTAAAATTTCAAAAATTCATAAATAAATCATTTCATATCCAAAAATAGTGGTTCAAAACTCTATCTTTAGCTCTTAAAATGCTTTTTATGAAAAAATTAAGATGTGGGCTCAACAGCATCCCATTAGGTCCATAACTTGCCTAAGAATCATACCGTACAAAATAATTTTTTTCAATAAATTTCAGAATTATGACCCAAATTAGAAAAGTCATATCTTCTTATCTACATGTCTAAAAATTACAAATTAATAATTATTATAAATTTTAGGATGTGAATATTCGCATGCCAAATTTCATGATTTGAATAAAACGTTTAGCCTGTATAAAGTCAATCACAATATTGACGTTTCAACAAAAATATAAACTAGATATAACTTATAATTTTGTTGGATTGAAATTCTGGCACTAACTCTCTTTGGATATCAAAGCTCGCCCACCACTCCTTATGGAGTTATGTACAACCCAAAAAAAAAAAACTTTAAGCTTACATGACAAAGTAATTAAAAGAGTAAATACCCTTTCTAGTCCCTGACAAAAAACACGGACCCCATTTTGGTCCCTGACAAAAAAAAAATGTCATTTTTAGTCCATAAAAAGGACGAATAAGGGTCGATTGGTGGACATTTTTGTAATATCGCGATTTTCAAAAGCAGTATAAATTTTTTTTTCATCAGAGTAGAGCATCGGAGCGGAAGAGTAACTGATATATATATATTCAAAATGCCCACTGGCTAATTACAGAAGCGGCATAGTAACCGAGAGTTTCCAAAAGTAAAGACAACAACAGAAAGTCTTCTGCCGGATCCCTGAACTTGCTGCTTCCCTCTCTCCTCGGTCCTCGGTCCTCCCGACCCTGATGCTATGTTAAGAGTTGAGATCCACACCGGATCTCAGGTAACGGTTAACCTCATATTTACATACACAACATATGCATTACAGATAATCATACAGCAAACAAGCATATCCCAACAGCACATAACCCCTGGTACATGTGTCACACCTAGCTGTCGTGTCACACCTAGCAGTTGTTTCACACCTAGCATTTCACACCTAGCAATTGTATCCCAATACCCAGCAAGCATACCAACAGTACATGAACATAACACAGAGCTAACAACTACCTCACATAAGCATACCATACACATAGCACACACACACATACAATAAACATAAGATTAGTGTTACAGTATGCGAACGTACCTTCGTTGACGATCGTTGGTATTTCTGTCGGTATACGGCACGACAGTAGGTCAGAACGTAATCAGGGATATCCTATCAACATAACAATTTATTTTTTAAGCATCTATCATTACGACGGACATTTTTAGTCAAAATGACCATTTTACCCCTGACCCCCTAATTGGCGGAATTTTGCCAGTACTTCGTTACTTTGACCTTACTCTTCCAAAATTTCAACATAACTCCTACTCCAACATAGTTTTTGAATCATATTGATTAATGATTCATATCATAACGAGCATTTTAGGTAAAAATTACCATTTTGCCCCTATCCTTACTAGTCGGCGGAATTTCGCCAAAGCTTCGCTACTTTAACTCTAACCTTCCAAAATTTTACCAGAACTTCGACCCCACCATGATTTTCGAAATAATGACTAAAATACCCCTATCATATGATATCTAATCATACTTGGAAGATTAAAGACTAATATAACATTTCTACTCTAACTACCGAAAGAACTACTAAGCTTAAGACTAAGTACCGAAAAACTTACTCAGAGCTTCGCTGCAGAATTCCCCGGGCTCCTCCTTCTCTCTAACCTCTCTCTAATTTCGGTTTTGCTCAAAGGAAATGGTGTGAAGAATGCCAAGGGGTGAGGTCCTATTTATAGGGAAATATATGACACTATTCACACTTTACCATACCGAATTCTGACCGTCGGATCGCACTTGGATGAAATGGCAACATCTTGGCCCTTCATCCCCCTTGGTCGACATAAAGGGGCTAGGTGGCAGCTTGTGATGTCATCCTGGATGATGTCACAGGTTGCTTTATTCCCTGGATCCGACAGAATTTCCTCGATCGGTGTCCGATTCGCGTAATCTCGGAAAATCTCAAAATTCTGGATTCACAACTTTGAAGATATTCTCTTTCTCATTAGAAGTGTCTAAGTAAACTTAATTTTTGATCCTATACAGGGTTTCAACGGTCCAGCCGAAGTTTCTCGAAAAACGTGCTCGGTTACGGAATTAAATTCCGGAATCATCAACTTCTGGACAAAAATTCATTGATTCCAAATATGTCCAGATAATCATAAAATCATCCCCAGATGTTGAGTTATAATTTATTTTCTTCAAATTCTAATTTTATGACTATCTGCCTTTTTCTCAGATTTTCCTATTTCGTCTTATTATCAAAATGCTCCACCGATCTCGGAATTAACTTCTGGAACAGTCTATTTCAAGATAAAAACCCACTCTTTCATATTCTTTACTGACTTTAGAAATACTATTCCTGGTTCTCTAGATAGAATCCAATTCCTATCAGTGTATATTTACCTTTTACTCTTTACTTTAATTAATTCTTTAATCAAGTGTTTTATTTTAATACTCTTCCTTTATTCATTTTCATTTTTCTTTCTTTTTTCTCCCCCCCCCCAATGTCGGCACACACACACAATTAATATATATATATATTTTATTTTATTTTTTAATTAATTATTATATAATTTAATAATTTTTTTACATAATTTTCCTATTAGCCCATACTTGTATTTAGGCTTAAAATTACTTAATCTCACAAATTTTTCTCCATATTCTCCAATTAATTAGAAGATATATTTATGCTAATTTTTAGCCATTATCCCTTAATAATAGGGTTTTACATAATTATCTTCGAATTTTCCTTTGTTCATGCTTAAGTAATTTGCCAATAATTACCTAATTAATTCCTTAATACTTGCTTCTAATTTTCTTAATTAGAATTACTCATTACCTCACAACTTTTGCATTGACATTAGTATTTTATGTCCCATGCATTATATTAAAACTTATGGGGGGCATTTTGGTCATTATAATATTTTTTAATTTTTTCCCCCTTTTATCTTTCCAAGGTAATAATTTAATAAATTACCTAAATTAGGGACAATATTATTCCCTATTTTAAATAAATATTTACTTGCCTTTTTATAATTTTCACAGGGTATTTTATGACCCGTAATGCGTTTAGGGACCTGTTAGCAATAATCATATTTCAGTATATAATACATGGTAAATAACTGAGTATGTGAAATGAATCACAAAGAACAATACCTTACAATAACTGAATAACTATTAATGTAAAATTGAATAAATAAAACTTTTATCACACATGGCCATGACAATAATAGAAGTAAAGAGTTTACATGTTCTTATGTTTAACTGCAGCAATAATGGCACAAACAAACCTGCAACCAAAACATAATATATGAAATTAATGAATAAAGATACTTTTATCATGCTCTCTCACGTTTGCACTTCTTTCCTGATGGCCTCTTGGTGGATTAGGGCACAACAAATCAAATCCTAACATTTGTATGTACGTGCAAGATAGTTAACATGTGCATCATTTATGGCATAGTTTAACTATTTCTCGTCTAAATTGTGCTATTCAAATAGGGAATATAAATAAAGTCCACAAACTTATGCTATAATATTCCAATTGCCTATTTAATCAACCACTGGGTTAAGCCTCTATCATTCAACATGTAATTATTACTTTTAAGAATTGTTGTAGCTTTTAAACATCTCGGGTAGCATCTGAAATTTTTCTTTCAATAATGTCCAACTTGATATGAACATTAGCACCATCATTTTGCACCTTTCTCATATGCTAAACCACTTAATGTTATATTCTGGAAATTTTCCAGATTTAAAACATAGACTAAATCTACATTTATATGCCTCTAACTAAGGGTTAACCACCTAGAATAATTCTTTAGTATCTACAGGCATTAAGCAATAGACTTTCAATCAGTTTTTTCCCTCCATAATTGAACAATGATAGCCGTAATAACTCATGTGAATACACACACACATATATGAGGTACAAGTCTTAACTTGTATTTACTCATGTTTATCATACCTAATGAAATTTCCAGCATGTAAAGTACTATATACCACAGCAAGAACAATAAGATTTTTGTCTTCCATAACTTCATTACCTCATGTATAAGCAAGCACTCTTAATCTGGACAAGGTTCCAGTTTCCATAAAAATCCTCAAATTTGGACAACACTTGTTCTTTGTCATGACCTGAAAATATAGGGGTGACTGGTACAAAATGTGAGTAAACTCACATTGCTTAAGCCTTAAACTTATAAATGAATATTAAATACTACTCACAATATCATTAACAACTTCAAAACTAGTACAATGATCCTAAGCAAGCTTGAACCACTTTAAATTCATATACAACCTTAGGAGCTCTGCTCCACCACAACATATACACATACTAATATTCCAAAATACCGATTGAACTTGGGAAAGAAGACTGAACTCAAGAAAACCATCCTCCTGTCCTGGCTCCCTATTATATCTACCGATGGAAAAAGAAAATGGAGGGAGGTTTTAGTTTGGGAAAAAAGACCAAAAACCCCACCTAGGATAAATATGGAGTGGTAAAAATGCATATGTCATTCTAGTAATTTCAAAATTTAAGACAAAATAATTGTCCTCTTTTTTCTTTTAGGATTTGAACCTAGAGCTTGAAAGTAGACATTTTTTTTTGGACCTTCTAATTTCTTTTTTCCAATTAAACTCCTTGGTTATTACATGTTAATCAGAAAAATACAGCAACTAACATATATATCAAATGTAATAATCTCTTTGAGATCCTTTGTAACACCCGACCCTATATTACTCGTACAAAAGCGTCAATACTCTTAAGGGCCGTCCTCATAGATATCAAAGTGTTTTTTTTTTTCTCAATGCTCTACTCATTATTTCTTAGGCAACTTCAAGCACTCCCTTCTATGTGCTCACATTCCTACGTAGTTGGTTGGGGGCAGAGTGAGATTTGGAGGAATCTCAATAGCAAACCATACCAAACAATGCATGCAAGATAAAATACTAGTACATGATATACTTGCCATACATAGGCGCATGTTAACTGTAAGCTCAATGCTTCATACAACATACTCATGGCCATAGTATAAACAAAAATAGAGCTTCAATCATTCAAATATGTTACACATAAACAAGCAAGTAAAGCAATCATGCACATCAACACAGTAGGAAAAATAGCAAAATGCGCAAGTAGGGTAAGTTCACTACTTTGTGGACCAATGTCCTTCATCGGTTTCTTCTTCTTCCAACCACTGAAGTTGCTTGCAACATCTTCCATTCTTCTTCTTTCTTTCTTAACTTCTCATGGTCCTAAACACAAAGTCATATTATGAGAGCCATGGAAAATGAATACCTAATGGGCTACCTTAGCCTCATAGGCTTACTTACACCCTTAGAATTTACAACTATTACATTTGCCATCTCTTTCTTAAATTCGCTTGGTAGCTAAAAGTTGTCAGTATTTTGTATTTTGGTCAAACTTTGAAAAATTACAATTAATTCCATAAAATTCTGATTGGAATGTTTCAAATTTCTATTTGAAGCTCTGTAAATTTATTTTAATGAAAAAATAATCACCAAACCAATATGTGGTTGTATCATTCCCATAATTTCGCAAACTAGTTACAACTTAAATTTGGAAACAGAATTTTCCAGATTTTCTGATCAAACTTTGAAAATTCATAACTTAGGTTCTAGACTTTCAATTACCACATTCTTAACTTAGGTTCTAGACTTTCAATTACCACATTCTATGACTCTTTTTAAAGATTAGGAGGTCTAATATTTTCTGATCAAAATTCACAGAAAAAAAAGGTCATTTGCTTGGTTAAAAACTTACACGAAAATAGTAACCCAAGTCTGAGAATAGAAATTTTATAGTTTTTATTGTCTAATTTTGAAAAATCATAACTCCTTTTATACACGTCTAAATAATGTGTTATTGAACTCATTTTAAAGCTTATTATGTGTACTATTTACACAATAAAATTCACTGACAAAAACAGAGAGGACCATTTGCCCAGTTCAAACTTTACATGAATATGGACTTCAATTCTGAAAACATAGAATTCGTCCAGTTCTGTTAAAGTTTGGAAATTCATATCTTGAGTTCTAGATATCCAATTAACATGATCTAGGACTCTTTTTAAAGCTTAGCATGTTTACTATATGTCCACAAAATCTCAGGGTCAGGTCGTTTACTCTGGTTTTGCCTTACTCAAACATTGGTGTTCCAGCTGCAAAGGTTAAATTCCAGAATCATGACAGCAACAAATAATTCGTATTCACACATGCATATAACACCATTTAAACATCCTCTTTTATTCTCTAATTGTTCGTGTGGCTTTAAGACATATTCTGGACATTTCCAACGTGTGAAACATGCTGAAACTTCCTCTGTTTCAGCTCCATAAAACAGAGCAACACATGCAGAACCGAAACCATAAAACTTAAGCTTCAAACGTTAACCAATTCAGAACTTCTTGCATGCAAATTAGATTTCAAACTTTCTCTGTTTTAGCACCCATAAAACAAGTAACCAACGTGCAGAAACTAGAGGGAAGAGGCTTACCTTGTTCAAAACTCTTGCTTGCAACCTTCAGACTTCTTCCCTTCCAAGTTCTTGCTCTTGGTCTCTCGTCTCTGCTGCTGTTTTCTGTGTCTGGCTGAATGGCCGAATGAATCAGAATGGAATGAGGACTGGCCAAACCTCCTTCCTCTTCTTCTTCTTTCGACGACCTTCACGTGCACAAACGCTCTCAGCCCTCTCTTGCTTCTCACTTCTGTAGGTGACTAGCCGAAGTGAATGAACCAAAAGTGAAGGAGTGTGAGCGTATTGGGTTCGGTCCTCCCTTCTTCCACCGACGATCTTCACCATCTCTTGCTCACACTCTCGTTCTCTCACTCTCTGCTTTTCTGTTTCTGGCCAAAGGAAAGCGAATCGGAAATGGAGGAGTATATGGCGCACTGCTGAGTTCAAGAGACATAGTGGAGCACGGGGGCAATTCCATATGTTGTCTCCCTTTGTGCTGTCTGAAAACGCATGCCTTGCTGCCTTGCACAATTCCAAGAGATAGGGGAGCACGGATGCTGGCCGAATGGATAAATAAAGTGAGGGAGTATGGGCTGTGTCGTTTGCTGTCCGAAATGGAGATTAAGAGAATTGAAGTGTTATGCATGAGAGGCCACGTGACTATATGAGAGGAATAAAAAATTGGTGTGGTAATGCATGTGATGCAGTGACTTGAGGAAGGAAAAAGGGGAAGGGTATAGGAAAGCAGAGATCAATCATGTATTGCTTGGGGGGACCTATCAACTAAAATAAACTCATGATAAGCCTTTCTCCTTCATCGTCTTTTCTCATTTTGTAAGTCTCAAATTTCTTCTCCACCTCATGGCCATACAGCACGCCCCTATAGTCACAAAATTGGGCTTTGACTTTGCCCAAATTCATTAGGCTTGGGGGTAGTAAAATTATCATTTTACTCCTACCACTTGGTTACCAAATAAATTTCCGAAATAAATCCTTAATGTTATGTAAGGATTTTTCTTGGGAAAAATAGGCCTTAACTTCCAAACATTAATTTTATTAATTATTCTGGCCAAATTTTCACCATTAATTCCTCTTATGATATTTAATTTTCCAATCACGAAATTTGGGATGTTACATCCTTAATCGAGTTTTGATGCTTTGAGGTAGGGTTGTCCATTAAACCCATGGTCCGGTTGGTCCGATCGACTTGGTTTGATCCAACTCGATTCGGGCAAAAAAAAATTGCTCCAAGACAATTTCACTGAACCGAACTGGACCAAATTGCTCGGGTTGGACCGGACTTGGGTCCAGGGCTTAGACTCCTTGGGTGGTCCGATCTAACCCGATTTTATTTTATTTTCTATTTTTGTAAATCACCACTGCACTCCGCCACTCACTGGAGTCTGGACATCCTAATGTGCTTTTTAATATAGCTACTAATTTACCATCCCAAAATATTGAAAGATATCATGAATTGTTGGTAAAACTAAAATGATAGAGAGATAGGATCACACATAATATTAGCTTGTAAAACAAATTTTAAGTACTCTGTACCATATCAATTATACCTTGTTCAACCAAATAGCGCAACGTCATATGTAATGTGCCCACTTGTTATACACGTATTTGGATATTCTATCAAGTAATTTTTTTTTCTTTTATCCCCGTCTTTTCTTTTATACAGCTATTATGGTTTATAAATGTATTAGTTTCCTATTAAATAGTTATTCAAAAATTACAACATAAAAAAATTTACATTTTCAAAGAAAATCTTAAATAACCATGGCATCTCACGGGTACGTAGTTAACATTTTTGCTTTAAAAATTTTACAAAGACTTCAAAAAATAATATAAATAAGTTTATTTGTATATCTTATTCTTTGTATTTGAAAAGCGTGGTTTCCTTCAACCTTTTTCTTTTCCTATTCAGGTTTTGTACCCAAAGGCATAGGCAAACTTGATAAACTTGATCTCTTAAGCTTGACTAGCAATTATTTGAGAGGACCTATTCCTTCCAACATATTCAACATTTCAACATTGACAACCTTGGGCCTTGATGAGAATTCCCTCTCTGGCTTTCTCCCATCATATTTAGGAATTGGCCTTCCCAACTTGGAGAAGTTATGGTTGGGGGGAAACGGACTAACTGGACAAATTCCAAGCAGCATATCAAATGCTTCTAAACTCATTAGAGTAAGTTTGTTATCAAATAAATTTAATGGAGCTATACCCAATGTACTTGGAAATTTAACAAACTTGATGGAACTAGATTTGGGTGAGAACCATTTGAGTGGCTTGATTCCTGATACAGTTAACAAATTACATAGCCTTCAACGTTTAAGTCTTAGCAACAATAGATTGCAAGGGTTCATTATAAATGAACTTTGCCAACTTAAGAGTCTAAGTGAGTTGTATCTTGATAACAACATGTTTTCAGGAGTGGTTCCAGAATGTCTCGGGAATACTTCTTTGCGAAAGTTGAATTTTAGCTCTAACAAATTGGTTGCTCAAATACCCTCTTCTATTTGGAGTCTTGAAGATATCCTAATTTTAGACATATCCTCCAATGTATTAAATGGAATAATTTCACCGAGGTATCAAACTTGAAGACAATTACACTGTTGAACTTGTCAAGAAATCAAATTTCAGGAAGCATCCCTACAACTATGGGTGGCTTGCAAACTTTGCAAACCCTATCTTTGGCTAAAAACAAATTAGAAGGGCCTATTCTGAATCGCTTAGTGGCATGGTAAGCATGGAGTCGCTGGATCTTTCCCACAATTATTTGTCTGGCGTGATTCCAAAGTCCTTAGAGTCATTACTCTATCTTAAATACATCAATCTTTCCTACAATTTACTACATGGAGAAATTCCAAATGGTGGCCCTTTTCAAAATTTTACTGCTCAATCTTTTATGATGAATAAAGATCTTTGTGGGAAATCCCAACTACAAGTCCAACCATGTAGGAAAGGAAACAAGCACATATCAAATAAAGTGATGCTGATGATAAAATGCTTATTGCCTACCATTGTTGCCATGTTGATTGTTTTAGCCATTGTGGTTCTAAAGAATAAGAGAGATGATGATAAAAATTCAACAAAGAGGGTTTAATAACTTTGGGTACACCAACCAAGATATCCTATTATGAGCTTCTACGAGGAACAAATGGATTTGATGAGAGTAATCTTATTGGTTCCGGAAATTTTGGATCAGTATACAAAGCAGTTCTCCCAAATGACAAGATAGTTGCTGTCAAAGTGTTTAACTTAGATATGGAACAATCATCAAGAAGTTTTGATGTTGAGTGTTCTGCCATGTGCCATTTACGCCATCGCAATCTCATTAAGAGCATCAGTAGTTGCTCAAATGATCATTTCAAATCTCTAATAATGGAATTCATGGCAAATGGGAGTCTTGACAGATGGCTATACTCTCATAACTATTATTTAAATGTCTTGCAAAGGTTGAACATAATGATTGATGTAGCGGTACGCTTTGGAGTATCTTCACCATGGTTCTTCTACATTAGTTGTTCATTGTGATGTGAAACCAAGCAATGTTTTGTTGGACGAAGATATGGTGGCTCATCTTAGTGATTTTGGTATTGCTAAATTGTTTGGTCAAAAGCAGTTGGAAATTTATACAAAAACTTTGGCAACAATTGGATATATGGCACCAGGTAATGATTTAATAATAAAATTTTGAATATATTTCTATATTCTTTTGTTTGCTATGCTCAATAAAATAGTATAATTTTATATTATTCAACTTCTAGCAAATATTTGCCATCTTCATGTGTAAATATTTGAATTGATGATACAAAAGAAAAGTTAAAAACTAGCTTACCTTATTCATATGATGAGTTTTCTACTAATAATTCCATATGACATATAGAGTTTGGATCGAGAGGAGTTATTTCTGGCAAAGGAGATGTGTTTAGTTATGGGACTTTGCTAATGGAAGTATTTACAAGGAAAAAGCCAACGGATGAAATGTTTGTTCAAGGACTAAGTTTGAAAGATTGGGTGAGCAACTCCACACCACACTCCATCATGAATATTATTGATGTCAATTTGCTACACAGAGAACATCAAAATACTGATAATATACTCCCTTGTATGTCATCAGTTTTTGAGTTAGCTTTACATTGCTCCACTGAATTACCAGAGGAACGACTTACTATGATTGATGTTGTAGCATCATTGAGAAAAATCAAGTCTTTGTTTACGGAAAATGCTTGAGACACCACTAGTTGAATAATTATTAGATCAAATTTAAGCTACTGTTTCTTTAACCTTATGTTTTTTCCAATTAATCTTGTTAATTTGTGTGATTCTATATATGATGTAATAATATATGAAGTACTTCAAATTTGAACTTTTTTGAGTTGATTATATTGGTTGTGGATTTTTTGTTTATGGAAAATATATTTGCAGGTCCTTATATTTTTCATTAGTTTTGAATTAGATCCCTAAGTTCTTATTTCCGTATTTATTAGGTCTTATGTTTTTACCGTTAGATTTGTTAGTTTGTAAAGTTAAAAGCTACTAAAGATTATTTTAAGGCGGATTCGGATCTTCATTGTCTCTCATTATCTTTAAATCTTGACCGTTCAATATTTGATCTAAACGTCTAGGAAGAGACCCATCATCTATTTCAAATTACCTCACGTGGTGGAGATGAAATAGATCATGTAACTCTTCCTGGACGCTTAGATCAAGAATTGAATGGCCAGGATTTAAAGCTACTGAGAGACAATGAGAAAAGAGACAATGAGAAGATCCAGATCCCTTTAAGGCCTACTTCATTAAGCTTCAAGGAATGGACCCTTCTATGGGGAGTATCACATCCAACACCAACCATATCTCATGGAGGGGAAGAGACAGACCAGTTAGCCAAGATATAGCAAGGATCCACCACAATAGATGATTTAATTCATGTATTATATCCAAAAAGTTATATTTAGTTTAAATAGGGTCATCTTGAAAATAAGTAACCAAATTATGTAGATAAAAAGTTGATTAAACTTGGTTTAAAATAATAAATATGTAAGAAATGCTTTTTTTCTATATACATATTTATGTAGAAGGTGAATATGTGAGAAATGAGTGAAAAAAGATATGAGAGAGACATATAATTAATTGTGGGTAAAAGTGAAAAAAGTGAATTAAATGTTCCGACAAGTAGAAATTGCAATTTATAAAAAAGATTGTCCAACTCAAAAAATTATAACTTACATATAGAATTATATATGGCAAAGAGAGGACCAGTCGGGGCTCACTATCGTGCTACAAAGCACAATGTAACGTGGGGAGATCTTAGCAACGAAGATTAACAATTGGGACAGAATTAAAATTTGGAAAAGAGATAAACAAAATTAGGAAATGGAGGAGGAACCACTCATTTGAGTCTTTTTTTTCCCCTTCCTCTCTCATCATTTCTATCAATCTTCCTCTAACACACTTTGTAGAATATGTTCTGTTATAAGAACACAGATGTCTAACCTCAATGGGTTAGTGGATGATTTATATAGGATCTGTAATACTCTCCAGGATGTATATGAGCTAACACCGAAGAGAAGATGATTGTTCAGTGATGTCTATGAGGAAGACACCAAAGAATATCATATAATCACCGTGCTACACAAGAATGGCGGTTAGCCAAAGGGGGTAGGGAGTGTGCAAGTGAGGCTGAATAGTAAAAGGATATGAATAGTGTGTGTGTACCTTGTAGGTAATCTCCTATTTATAGAGATTACCTTTAGGGTTCCGCCTTTTTGTTGTGCGCCCCTCCAAGCCTGCAACGTTCTGCTCCACTACCTGACGTATCCTTGCTCCACTACATGTCTATGCTTTACTACATGTACTGCCGAGATTAGCATCTTATCTATAGGGTGATTAGTGTTTTACCTGCTTAAGAGAGCTTCTGCCATAAAGTGTCCTTGTTGGGTGTATCATATCGGGCCCAATATACAAGTCCATAATAGTTGCCCCCAAGCTCGAAAGTTTAGGGCTCTGAGCTTTCGAGATTGATTGTCTGCTTAAACCCAACTTTTGTCTGCTTTGCTTTCTCTTTCCTTCATAAATCTTTCTCGCTTGATCTCGGGGAATTGGCGAGATCGATTGACTCATTCACGGCTTGCCCCAGATATGAGTGCCGAGTTATTTGCCTCAGAAAACTCTTGCTTTTATGATAGCCAGGATTTCATTTGTAACTTTGACCCGGATTACCGAGTTCATTTATTTCCACCATTTATGTTGCCCCCAATCTGAGGTATCATAAATAAAATATACACAAATAGATTCTCACTGCCTATGCTGCTAACATCATGGCATAAGACCGCATTTTCCTCTGTCCAGGCCACTTTCGCCACCTTCGAAATCTGTGCGCATTAAACACTCACGTCGTTTCGTAACGGTCATCATTGCGCCTTTTAGGTTTTCAAAACCCGATCCTTAGCACAAATTGTCCATACTGCCCCTGACGCTTCGGATTCAAAACGTTTATAAATTCACGTTTTCTGCTTCTTTACAACACTTTTTGCCAGACGTTCACTCTGCCTTGCTAGAACAAATCTTCCTCCTCTGGAGCCCTCTCTTCTTCATACTGTCGCCTATGAATTCCAACTTTCTGCAATTTTTCATAGAATTAGGTATTCTCTCTGCTTCCTTATCCTCCTGGACGTCTATCTTGCTTCATCTAGTCTTCTGCTGCTCTGCATTTTCATTTTGCACCTCATCACTTGGCTTTCTGGGTACACAACTAGGGTTTCGAGGTTTTCTGGGTAACCTCTGATGTTTTGTTTCACACTTGCTTGTGCTAGATGGCGGTGATGACCATATAGAGAATTCCTTACTGAAGGCAAAAAGCTGACACCTTGGTTCTGAGCCATCCCAGTGAAACTTCTGCTTTCATTTTTCCTTTTTTCTATAGTCTCCATGGATCACGATAGTCCTCCTCCTGTAGATATGTATGGTAGGCCAATCCCTGAAGAAGATAGAGAAGCCATAAAAAAACTCTCTAGTAAATCAAAATTTTGGCTCTGGGCAATACCTCCAATTGAGTGAGAAAAACAATAAGCATTACTTCACCAATCCGGGGGTAGTGGAAATAGGGAAAGAAAACAAACACCGGCATGAGGCATTGTTTCTAGCTTGGGATCCCTTCCACACCCTCCTGAAACACCTAGCCGATACCGTAGCACCTTTAATCCAAATTCTCCTCTTGCTCAAGTAAGAGACATATACTTGGCTAAATCGGGGTCCCCTGCCGAGTACATTGTCAACCCATGTGATGAGTGCCTATTTTTGGGTATTGAATTTGCCAACAGCGGCCGTAATTTAGAAGTTGAGCGGATGTTGGCCTCTTGCCGCAATGAACGTACTCCAAAATGTATCCCGACTCCTGCCCACCTGGATAATTCCGGCCTAACACCTGCCGACTTTCCACGCGGTCGCTCTTTTGACCAAAGTATACTTCCCACTTCTAAATTTTCCCTTTTTTATTTTTATAGGTATAGATGGGATCACCTTCACGTCACACCGAGTTATCTGCTACCGAGGAGTCAAGTTTCACTGGAACCTCGGATACCTCCAAATCATCAGCCCCATGGGTCGACGAGGTGCTAAGTATCAAGAGCACAATGACCGTTGAAGATATAGCCGAACTAGGTCTTCGTGATAGGAAAGACTACGTCTTTCGCCTGCCCCATGTTACCGAATCCATATCTAGCTGCCGAGAAAATAGTGATGATCCTCCTTTCTTTTATTTCTGCAAAGATTGCATATAATGTCTCAGTATGCGCTTTTTGTTTATCGAGTTCCAACTTTTGTTGGGATCCGTACACGCAGCGGAAGGATTCTCATCCATTAAAATTTTACAAATCCCATAAAGAGGATCTATCAATGGCGTTTAGATCAAGGTTCGTTAGAAACCGTACCTATACGAGCTTTTATGCGTCCTTTATCGAACACGTGGGCTACCACCTTCTTGCTCGATCAATCTCTAGGAGCCGACTTTATGAATCCACTCCCTCTACCAGTATCCACACCGAACAGCTCTCCAACACGTAGGCAGCATGCTAGCGCCTTCTTACTTTGCGTCTCACGTCTTTTCTCTCTAGTTTTCTTTCCGCGGTAGTTCCTTATTTTAATACGACTAGATCGATATCTCTTATAGAAATTCTAAAACCCTAATTGGGCCGTATCAAAATATTAAAGAGTAATTTCAATTAATCTTGAATTTGAATTTTAGATTTAAATAGCATTAATTAAATCTGTCGAATATATCTAATCTAATCTATTTATTTAATCCGAATTAAAAGCCTGCTGATTTAATTTATTTCTATAAATTAAATATAAGATATGATATCTATCTATTTAATAAAATTTGAGAAACTATATCTCAATTCAAATTAAATTAGATATATGATATCTTTATTCGAAAATTAAATCTGAGATACAATATCTCTATTTGTTTTCAATATTTAATTTATCAAATAAATTAAATAAAAAACAAATATTATATAATAATATTACGATCTCTATTGAATAATATTATTATATTATTTTTTGAATTTAATAATATATATATATTCATCTTAGATTGAATATAGTATTCATTAAATCTTAGACATATCTAAGATTCAATGAATCTGGACACTTTACTCGTGTTGAGCTATTCTTGTGTGCGACCCTACAGGCCCACATGAGATTGGCAAGCAGCCAATCATGTACCAGCCCACAAGTCGCAAGCGGCCTCTAGCAAGACATTGCAACTACCCAATTCATATGGGGATCGATGATACGATACAACCTATCCTACAACCATGTCACATCCCTTTTGTCACGCGATAATTTGGTCAAGGATGAGGCATAGATAATGTCAACTTCCTGTTCTTGACCATTACTTTTTCGACTCTTGAGTAGTCTAATTATTGAAATGGAAACTCCTTTCGATCGTAATATGGCCATACATTTCTCAGACACACTCGTAGAAGGCCCAGTATTATCTCTCAATTTCATCTTGATCATTCACATTCCTCTACATGAAAATCACTGATCCCGATCAAAGCCTTTATCATCACCTGGTCAAAGGTGTCTTCTGACTAGGTCAAAGATCAGCAACTCATCATGTAGGAATCCATGATGATCTCAGGTCAAAGGGCGTTGTGATGCGGTTATACATGAGAAAAGCTTATGACTTAATCCATCCAGCTTTCTTATAATGGGTCGGTCCAGCACCTTGTGCTCTTACAAGTGCCTATGACTTTGATTTGTATCTCCATACCTCATCAAAGTCATACAGGTCTTATTTCATCTTCGCTCTAGCGTAGATGACCGACGAGGGACATTTAAGATAATCAAGAAGATATATACAAGGATACAGTTATCACTATAAACATGCAAATGAAAATGATAACTAAATGAAGAATACTTTAAATGACATTCACGTTTAAAGTACAATGATTTGCCCCTAGGGCATAATTTCCAACAACTTCACCTTCTACATCATTTATGTCCACGAGGATGGCAGTAAAAAGGCCAATTAGGAAGCCGCCGACAAAGAGACCAACGATAAAGTACCCACTAGGAAAGGTTGGACCTCTCTCCGAAGCGTCTGTGACCGCAAACTCTTCAAAGCTTTTACCGAGTCGTGGAAAGGCTTCAAGTCCTCATTGATAATTGAATATTTCATACACTTCTTTTTATCTCTTGATTAATAATTTAGGACTATTTAGTTAATAAATAATGGTTTTTATACTTATTTGGGTTTTGGGCCTTTGATTAGCTTTTAGCCATATTTAATGATAAATTTTCATTTTTACATTGCTTCACTATTTTTACCATAACTCTTGAACCAGACATCGGATTTGCCTCATTCTTGTTTTATATTTTAGATGATTCAATGAGCTACAGTCATATGTATATTGAAGACATGAAGGGAAAATTCAGACAAGAGGGCAGTCTATTTTGGAGCTGAAGTCAGATGTATATTTTTGGATTTTTATTTGGGCTCAAATTTTGTAGTTAAAGCCCATTTTTATGTTATTTCTGTTTGGGCTTGAATTGTGGGTTGGAGCCCCATTTTGTTTTTCCATTTTAGGTTAAGTTAGGCAGTAGCCACAAATACTTATGTCATTCATGTTTTTATTATTTTCGGATTGAAATAGAAGTTTTGAGATTCTTTCAATTGTTCTTCATTTGTTCTTCGTGTCCATGATGAACTTCTTCATTTCTGTTCGATTTACGTTCTGCATAGCTATGATAGGCTAAGCTTCGGTGATTAGCCCACGAATTGAGGATTCCACTATCCAGAGGACTCGTTCTTAAACGGTAACAAACTCGTTTCTGTTTTGTAAATTCATATTCGATTTACTTTCGGATTGGGTGTTAGATTTAACACCCAGATTGAGATATCCCAATGATTGAGTTTGAACTAGGTTAAAGTATTACTGTGCGATCGCACAGTGAGACGCCACTGTTCGGAAAAATGCTAGGCGATTGTCTAGTCGAGGGATTTTCTGGACGAACTCAGAGATTTTGGTTCATCCAAAATCAATCGCAATGTTTAGTTATAAATATGTTTTTCGTCCAAGGAAGGAAATTAGTGGAATTCAAAATCCTGGGTTGATCCTCTCTGTTTATCTGTTTAATCTTTGTTTTATCTGTTTCATTTCTATTATTTCATTTTTAATATGTTTGAACCAAAATCCCCCATTTTTACTGTTTTTGTTTTGCTGTTACTGATTTAAACCCACTGCAAATTCGTTGGGAAAACCATCCAAGTTCACTATTACTGCAAATCTTTTATTGATCCTGGTTATTTTGGGAGATACGGAAAATCTCTTTCACTCATACATTAAGGTAATTGCTGAGCCCAAGCAACTACCTTGGTTTCTTCAAGCCTACGAGTCCAGGAAAGATAAAGGAAAGATTTTCCCTTTATTGGACTCTAGATCATTATAAACTCTCTTCTTCCAAGTTCGACTTTCCTTCCCACTTCTTTTCTGATGCTGAAGTGGCAACGATAACCTTTTTAAAGAAACAAATCAAGGAACATGGCCCGTTGAAATTGGCGAGACTATGTTTTAACACCCCAGCCGAAGAAACGACTTGCAGCGAGTATGTAAATTCTTTATCGTGTTGTATGTCATGCTTGATCTCTGTTGAACAAATAATTAATCAATTGCTTTTATTTCACAGATTCGAGAATGAGCAACAAACCGGCTTTCGCTGCTGCCCTGGTCAATCCCGGAATCAAAAAATATGAGAAGCTATCTCGGAAGGCTTGTACCGCTTTCTCTCCTCAAGAGATTGGTTGGCTTAAGGTGTTTGAGATCCAACGGGCCCTACCTGAGAATCAGTTCTCGGAGATTCGTTGAAATCATGAAGCTACCATACTTGAACTTGAGAAGAAACTATGTGCTGAACGTGCGTGAATGAAGGATGAGCTTCAATCCGTGAAGAACGATTTGCTTCTAGCTAGTTTCTTCTACGATCTGCCTCTGGCTGATTTTAATCAGAGATGTTGGTCCTGTTACCTTACTAAATGTGGTGCTTCTCAGGCGGAAGGTGCAGTTAATGGGCCAAATTGGAGGAGCTTCTACTTGCTTAGGTGATGATGCTATGTTATTAGATCATCCTTCTATAGATCAATCTTGTTTCTTATAGGTTTGATCGTTTGATCATTTGATAGTTTCTGGTGTGTTGGCAGTTTTGTATATATGTTTTAATGTGGGCTTCTACATTTGCTATCTTTGCACGTTTCTTAATGATTTTATGTTTTGTTTGTTTTTTTATTTGATCATGGGTAAAGCTCACATCTTCTAACAAATATGCTGACTTATGCTTGTTTGGGATCATTTTTAGACACCCAAAAATGTTTATTCACGTAAATTGATATAAATATCTTCTTACATACTTACAGTAAATCACAATTAAAAATCTAATTTTCAATACTTCAATCCCTATTATTATAAAATGAACTGAAGTTTGATGTGAACTTATAAGTTAAAGTTTGTATTGGCAATGTTGTAATGCTTATGTTCCACTGATGTGTTACCAATAAATAAATTGAACATTATTGTAAAACAAGAGCACATTTTGTGCTCATCCTTTTGAATTTTGATGGGTATAGCGCTATCTTGGACCATCTAGATCTAATTTAATTTATTATTATATTTTAACTAATTTTTTATTTTCATATTATAAAATTTAAAATTAGATGCTCCTTATTGTGATGAGGACCAAATGCGGACCCCATATCTTCTTTTTTATCTCACATTTTTCTCTTTCTTTTGTTTATATCATTTATTCATTTTTACTCTTATAATCATAAATATTATATATTTCGGCAAAAAAATATCATAAATATTTCTACATAATCTCGTTAATGTTATCTATTTTTAATAAAGTTAATCACTGAAACAGGGCTGCAAACAGAGGAGCTGAGTTTAAACATTGACAAACCCACATTTTTTTCTTTCTAAATGTTCATGGTGATGGCAAAATTAATTAAATTTTGAAATATGAAGTTATTGTTTTCAGTATGTCACACAATGAACATAGGTTTTGCTTATTCCATGTGGTATTCTGTTCCGTTTGGGATCATAAAATGAACCTAAAACCTTTGTTTAGAAGTGTTGGAGTCAGGTATAACAATGAAAAGTGCTTTGTAAAGCTTAAATGAAATGCAAAACGTGAAAAGAGAAGCTGCTGTCATTTCTGAAAACTGAGTTTTCGTGCTGGAACAGTCGTTTTGAGTAAGGTAAAACCTAGGGTAAATGACCTTGTTTGAACCTGAAAATTTGTGGATATTTAGTATACATCAAGATCTTTAAAATGAGCTTTGGATTACCCATAAAGGAGGTCTATAACTCCAGTTATGCTTTTTGGAAGTTTAGCTAAAAATCTGTAAAGTTTCAGTATGATTCTGGAGCAACAAAATGACGTTGCATTTCGGACAAAGTAAACAAAGTTAAAAAAATGTGAAATTGTCCAGATAAATAGTAGACACATAGAGATTTAATTTGATAGGTAATTTATCAAATTCCGATAAGTATTGAGGAAGTTATGATTTTTCAAAGTTTGTTCCGGAAACCTAGAAAATCCTGTTGCAGATTTATGTAACGTCTACTTTTTGAATTCCTGGGAATTATACTGTCTTAAATTGGTTTGATGACTATTTTTCCCTTAAACAAGACTTATATAAATTTGTATAGAAATTTGAATCACCCCAATCGGAGATCTAGAGAATTAATTATGAATTTTCAAAGTTTAATGAAAATTCTAAGAATTTAAAGTTAAGTCTTAAAGTAAGGAAAATTACGGGAACTTTAAGGATTAATAACTACTTTTAATCCTCTAAAATAATTCGCGTATTTAGTTACTCTGTGACGCAAGTAATGACTAATGACAATGATAAACGTTTATAGGCATACCTTGACACCTCTATTGATCTCAACACCTTCAGACAGAAATAAGGACTCAAGCTTGAGGTGGGTAACTGTTATCTTGTTAGCCTGTATATATGTATCCATGTATGACTGATCATGTTTGCTAGATGATTTACATGTTTATTTCCTAGCTATAGATTTGGGGCTGCATGTCCCATAGGGCTGTGTGTCCTAAAGAGCTGCGGTCCTTAGTCGATAACTGCGGTTACGGTGCAACTTGTTAACTGTGAATTATTCTATGCTTATACATGTGTTATATTGTGATTTATATTACATACCTGCATATGAGATTAACTGTTTCCCCTGGGGTTCATTCATTTGAACTCCAAAACGCATGAAAGAGACAGGTAGTAGATCGGGATCGAGAGGAAAGAAGCAGCTGTAAGGATTACATCAAAAAGGGACTTTTTGAGATAGTATGAGTAGTTGGACTGTATAATTTCGTTTATCATCTGTCAATTCTGGATTACTGTAGTAAGAACCCACTAAGGGATAGATTTGAATCGAGAAGAATTTATCCTCAGTTTCAGACTAAGTTATTTTATGAAACTTTTATTCCGCAATTATGTCGTCCAAACCATTTCGATGCCTGTGCTTTATAACTCTGATAAACTAAGGCGTATAAAGGACGGGTGTATCAGTTTCTTACTGATTTTATGTTTTTTTTTTGTTTTTTTATTTGATCATGGGTTTTAGCTCACATCTTCCAACAAATATGCTGACTTATGCTTGTTTGGGATCTTTTTCAGACACCCCAAAAATAAGTGCTTATTCACATAAATTGATATAAATATCTTCTTACATATTTACAGTAAATCACGATTAAAAATCTAATTTTGAATACTTCAATCCCTATTATTATAAAATGAACTGAAGTTTGATGTGAACTTTTAAGTTAAGCTTTTTATTGCCAATGCTATCATGCTTATGTTCCATTGATGTGTTACCAATAAATAAATTGAACATTATTGTAAAACAAGAGCACATTTTGAGCTCATCCTTTTGAATTTTGACGGGTATAGCGCTATTTTGGACTACCTAGATCTAATTTATTTTATTATTATATTTTAACTAATTTCTTATTTTCATATTATAAAATTTAAAACAAAGATAATTTTATAAATATCACTTCTCTTAAAAATTAATTTATCATTTGAAAAATAACAATTTAAAAATATTAAATCTAAACTTTTATCAAGTGATGCGAAATTAGTTGCTCATCACTGTAATAAGCACCAAATGCGGACCCCATATCTTCTTTTTTATCTCACATTTTTCTCTTTCTTTTGTTTATATCATTTATTCATTTTTTTCCTTTTTACTCTTATAATCATAAATATTATATATTTCTGGCCAAAAAAAAAATCATAAATATTTCTACATAATCTCATTAATGTTATCTATTTTTAATAAAGTTAATCACTGAAACAGGGCCTGCAAACAGAGGAGCTGAGTTTAAACATTGACAAAACCACATTTTTTTTTTCTAAATGTTCACTGCTGATGGCAAAATTAATTAAATTTTGAAATACGAAGTTATTGTTTAGCTCAAGAAAGTCAGCTCAAAATCTAGAAAAACTGAGCACAATTGATGGTATGTGATAGTCTGATAGAACTAGTGAATTTGCTTCAACATACATACGGAAGAAAAATAATTAAGGAAAACCAAGGGGGGCAGAAGAATGAAGTACTACTACTAGTTTAGCTGATTTACCTTCGCCTTCTAGTTACACGGAAAAAAGTAAGTGTTGGTCTAATGATATGTTGTCCAGTTATATGATGGGCAATAATACATACATATTTAGTACTTCAACTTCATGCAAAGTTTCATTTTAGGATTTTAGCCCTCTCGACTTTATAAAGTATATCTTAATTTTGGTAAGCTGATTTAGAACTAATTTCAATATAAAAAAATGCCGGATTACCGACAGGATTTCATCGGTTATTTGCTTTGTGACGGGAATTATTGATGGGTTCCGTCGGTAATTCCCATTGCATATGAAATTACTGAGGGAATTCCAATTGTAATTTCCGTTGGTAATTCCGACCAAATTTTTTCCGCCGATAATTCCGTTCCTGATCCAACGGTTTTTTTTAGTGCAAACCTTAGCATACCATTGGGAAAAGGCAAAGAAAATAAAATAAGCATGATCCCTACGCTGAATAGAAGACAACAAAACTGTACCAATGTGTAACATTAGAGTTTACTTAAGGGTTTCAGATTTCATGATGAGTTAATTAATTAATCAAAATAAACTGCAGCTAATAAAGCAGACAATATTTTAAAAATATTTAATAGAATAATTCATTAGCAGCAGCTTATACAGAAAGTTTCCTATCCAAACGAAGAACACTGACTGGTTGGTGCTGGTTGAAAATTAAAAGTGAGAAATGTGTGTGGTATGTTTTTCAATAGGCTAAAGTATATGTTTGATTATTTATATGTGTATTAAGTTTTAATTTTGTTTTTTTTTTTTGAACAATTCTAGAGTATTTCATTACTGAGAATAACAAAGGTTACAACTAAGTAAAGCAAAGACAGAAATACAGCTAAAACAAATATAACAAAATAAACTGAATACAATATTAACCGAACACCGTACATTAAATATATAAGAATAGAAGTAGAATCATGGACAAAATCGGCCTCCTCGATATCCAAGGTTAGAAGTGACGAGAAAGAAAGTGTTGGTTGGAAAACCCACCCTAAAGGGCACACAATCTTATAAGCAATAGCTGCAATTAAGTCAGCTAAATAGGTATCCCATCCTGGGGTAAAGAACACAGAAAACCCAACCTCAAAAGAAAGAAGACCATTGATGTCTGAAGAAAACTTCTACTCCTCGATCAAACATATCCGGTGACCTCAACCACACACTAAACAACACCTCTTTAGATCTTCCCCCAAGAACGCAGATCTGAGCTACCAAATGATAGTCGGATCTCATAACTTTCAAACAGCCAACCAACCAAGAGGATTTGAACGCAGATATGACAGATCTGTTTATTTCCTGAGCCAAAAACACCTCCACAAAACCCAGTAACACAAAAAAAGAAACACAAAATAGATAAATCTCATCTCTACAGATCAGATCTGGAGAAGGAGAGAAGAGGACTCACCACAAGGACGAGGGAAGGCCACATCTGACAAAACTCTGAGGGAGAGGACCATAGCTCAAAGATCTGGACTCCAAAACATCAGGACCGCAGATCCAAGATCTGGACACCAAACTGCCACTCGGACTCGTCTGTGGAACAAAAATAGTGCTTCGCGGTGGCTTGTGCATAAGGCACAAACCGCTGGCGGCGAGGAGCAAAAGTAGTGGGACGGAAAGTACAGAGAGGAGAGAGGTTGGAGAAAAGAGAGGAGAGGGAAACAAATTTTCCGTTCAACTAAGTTTTAATTTTGTTCATTAAGTTTATAAAGTGCATTTTTAATCTTCCAATTTTAATGGCATTAATTTCATCGCATCAAGTCATATTATTTTAATCATGGTTGGTTGACACATTAACTCAATTTTTTTTAACAAATTCATACTTTTATCCGTTTTCCCAATCAAAACCCTCCTCCTACCTCAACACCTTCTTCCTCCCTGAATCTTCAATGGCTTTCTCAAGAGATGGCCAAACCTCATCTCATTTCTCAACATATTTAAGGGAGAGAGCCAAACCAAATCAAGAACCGAAAAGTCAAAAATAAAATGATGAGCCTTATGATCTAATTGATCCAACATTAACATCGTTAAAATTAAAATTAATTAATAATAAGAAAATTGATGAACATAACATTAACATTGTTAATTCTGGCAAAAAAAAAACAACATTAACATAGTTAATTATATTAACATCGCTGCTGCTGACTCACAAGAAAATTTCATGACTTCGTTGTCGATTTCTCAAAGCAAAATCGATTTTATCACTTTCTCAAGTGGACAAAATCATTGTACTTTAACGCACAAAGTCTATTTCGTGAGGCCCACGTACGTTTTGCAAAACACAATTTTTGAGCTGAAAAAGAAGGGTCATGGTTTCCTAACTCAATTTAAATTCAAATTGGACAAATCACTTACAATTAGAAATCTTTTTAACTATAGTTTTTAATGCAACATGACTCACACAAGAACTTTATATGCTCTGAAACATATGTGATCGAAATAATGAACAAAGATCATAAACGGTACAATGTTAATGTTATGTTCATCAATTTCCTTATTTTAAATTTTTCACTAGATTTCTAAAAGCATACTCTTTTTTTTTTTTGAGATAGATATTATTGCAAATATTTTTAATTTTATTTTCTTATGAATCAAAGTTCAGTTCAAAAGTATTTATAATTTGTGTGATTTAATGTAATAATCAGAGTTATCAAACCTGGACTAGCCTCTAAATCGATCAAGGCAATGGAATGGTTAAGGGTTAGTGGATTAGTTTAGAGTTAACCCAGGGCCAGACTAATGGGGAATAAAAAATTTAAAAATAATTTAAATTCTTATCATAGTATCCACTACTACAGAATCACACATATATGATGATTATCATTGGCCATATATGATGGTTTTTAACCCTCATACATACACATCACATATATATAATGGTTCCAAAATGTAATGTATTTAGGGCATATATTATGGTTCTTTGTTAATATCCAAAATGTATTGGCTTTTTGTTATATATAGTTATTTTTTTAATATTTTTTATTCAATTTTATTGTTAATATTTATTATATAAGGCACAATATATCATGGGAAAATTACATTTAAATTCCATTTGAATTTGTAAAACTCCCAAATGTCTGTTAAATTTATTAAATGACTTAAAGGTAATTATGTTTAGAATTTATAACCAAAATGTGTAATATATTATCAGTAAACTACGCCCAAACCGTTTTTTGCCACTGCGTTGCGCTATAATGCTCTGTTGTATGATGTATTGTTGGAAGGGTGTGACAACAATCATGGTACAAACAGGCATACAAAGAAATACAGTGTGTTTGAAATTAGAGTTACTACCTGATTATTTTTAATTCGACAATTTACTTCCATGTTCTTAAATCCTTCGGTGGTGTCACTTCCTAAAATATTTACAACTTTAATATTGTTATTAATAACTTAAGTATCAATATTGATGACTTTTCCCTAAGAAAGAAAAATATATATTAAGTTGTCATTTACAACTTTAGTATCTTATTAACAACTTAAATATCCATATTGACAATTTTTGCTTTAGAAATAAAAAAATATTAGGCCATCGGACTCGGTAACTAGTCGCCGCGCCGAGCTCTAGCATTTGTCCGACAAGGAGGTTGAGGGTTTTTTTATTAAAAACTGGGGGTGGTTAAGTAATTTATCAAATTTTGCAACATTTTAAAATTTCATATCAATCACTTTGAAGTTCTTAAAATTCAACATATTTATTTATCTTTTACCAATTTTGATTACATTTTTGGGTCTTTTTCCCTTCCAAACTTGGGCCTTATGCAGCATTTAATTTCACCCCAACAGAGAGAGTGATGGTTATTTCTCTTAATATATACCTCTTTTTTGGGTAAAAATGCATATTTGGTACTCCAGCAACTTTATACAATATTTTTGTTTGATCTCTTAATTATAAAATATGCCCTTTTAGTTTGTTAACGCTAATATTATTAGTCTTCAATGATCATTTTTTAACAATTATTTTTATATAAAAAAAATTAAACTTAATATGTTGACATTTGAAATTGTTTTATCAACATTTAAAATTTTGCCCACCAAATAAAAAGCATTTAAAATTTCAATACCAACATTTTTAAATGTAAAAATTGGCAACATCGGTACTTTAGATCTATCATACTAATGATATCCAATTTACTACAGATAAAGACAAGGTTTAGAAGAAAACGGGAAAAATTCCCCATTAAAAATTTTATTGGTAAGAAGGACATAATAAATTTCTATACATATAGATTATCGGGCTATTTTTCCAATTTGCCCCTTATTAAATAACTATTTATCAAAATGCCCCTGTCAGAAAACTATTTCCCAATTTGCCCTCGTCGTAAAAACTATTTTCAATCTGCCCCTGTTTAGTCGACTAAAACCATGGTTTAGTCGACTAAATCGCGGGCAAATTTTTTTTTTGAAGACTCCCGCGATTTAGTCGACTAAAACACTCATTTAGTCGATTAAATCATTAAAAAAAAAAGGCTAAAACTTTGGAAGGCCATAACTTCTAGCTCGGGAGTCCGAATCAAGTGCTTCTTTTTTTGATTCCATATAACTTTTTGAGATCTATGCACTGACATAAAAATTAACTTCTAGATTTAATGAAGAGAAAGGAGGAAAAATAAGCGATTCTTTATTTTGCAAGAGATACTAACAATTAATTAAATATAATCAAGTGATTTTTTAATTATATATATATAAAATTTTGTTAGAAATTGAACTCCAATAAAAAATTTCTTTATTCATCCGTGATTTATTCCTCTTAAATGAGGTATACTTATACAGATGAAAAATTAATAACAACTAGCAATAAAGCAGGAAATAATCCTAAATCAACAACTACTAGCTAGGAAATAGGAAACAACCCGTTTAAATAGAAATAATTAAAATAACAACTTTCTTTTCTATCTATCTATCTATCTATCTATATATATATATATATATATATATATATATATATAAAAGAAAGTTGTTATTTTAATTATTTCTATTTCAAAGTTTAAATTTTGAATTATTGTTATTTCCTTTCTTTTAGGAATTTCAAATAATTAGCAGGTTGTTAGGGTTGTTTCCTACTTCCTAGCTAGTAGTTGTTAATTTAGGATTATTTCCTGCTTTATTGCTAGTTGCTGTTAATTTTTCATCTGTATAAGTATACCTCATTTAAGAGGAATAAATCACGGATGAATAAAGAAATTCTTTATTGGAGTTCAATTTCTAACAAAATTATATATATATATATATATAATATTAAAATTGCAGGAATAAAAATGCAAAAGTAAAGAGCAGAAAGATAAAACTGCAGATAAAAGAGACTGAGAAATAAAAGCGAGATAAACAGTAATTGTAAATCTCCCTTCAATCAGTATCATCACCTTCAGGTTCCATAGGGGTGTGTTAATTAAAAATCCATCAAGACTCATGACCGTATTTGAGTATATCTGTGATCCGCATAATCGTTTTCTGTTTTTTTTTTTTTTTTTTTTTTTTTTTTTTGAGGATAGATCTAAGAACACATAATGAAGCGATAAATTACTAATCTAGTTCTAAATCAAACAGAATCATATTACGAAATCTGAATACACAGACCTCAATTCAGGCATTATGATGTCTTCAGTTAAGACCTTCTAATTAATACATCTCTACTTCCCCTTCTGGCTCTGATACCAATCAAAGCCAGGTTAAGATAGCAGAAAAGGAAAAGGATAGGGTAGAGAGAAGGCAGAGAAGGGAGGTAGAGAGAAGGAGTGGTTCGAACTCCGCTCAACCGAATGGAGCTTCACTTTTTTATAGGCGGGGAGTGAAGCCTTGTTTGAACAGGTTTCCATCGGGGTGGTACTGTGTTCGGTAAACATTTGAATGATTAACTACGGTGTCTCCGCCGACACTACAAGAACCAATTTTGTGACCTACGAGCTACAGTTTTTGGTGCTACGGTGAAAATACCTAGCACTACTATAGCGCATAATAGGACGCTTTATACGAGTCTTATACATGGAAGCTACTTTATTTGGTGCTTCCGTCAAAATCGTAAGTTTAGTCTTCACCCAAATTGACAACGAAATCTTCATCATCACTTTGGTCCAATCTTGATTTTTTGAAGAACTTGCTTGATTCTCAGTTTCGCTTTGCTGGAGTTGCTTAAGCATAACACTGAGTTGTTGGATGTAATCCTTTTTATTTGACATCGCAGCAAGGGTAGTTTGAGCATGGCTCTTTTGAATTGAGGTAAGGCATTATGATGTCTTCAGTTAAGACCTTCTAATTAATACATCTCTACTTCCCCTTCTGGCTCTGATACCAATCTACTTCTCTGTCCTTATCCAGGCATTATGTTTGTGCTGATCTCCCAAATGCCTTCTGGAATAGGAAACAACATTCTGTAGATCTTCCTTACGAACCAAATTTCTCTGAAAAACACATCCCAACAAAAGCCCGACCCATCCAGATGACTCAGGAACTCCTTGACACCTGTAAAAAGAAATTCAAGATCTTCTTGACAAAAACTCATCCGTCTGAGTCGTAGTCCATGGTCTTGCGCCGCTTTCTACGTCAATAAAAATGCAGAAATTGAACGTGGAACACCTGTGCTTGTTATCAACTACAAACCTCTAAATGAGGCTTTACAAAGGGATCCGATATCCGATTCCAAACAAGGCTGATTTACTAAAGCATTTGCATTCTCGCAAAAATCTTTTCAAAGTTTGATATGAAGTCTCGGATTTTGCGCATCCAAATTTCGAACAAGATAGGTATAAAACTCGCTTTTCTGCTCCATTTGGTCAAGATGAGTGGAATGTTATGCCTTTTGGCTTAAAAATGCCCTTCAATTTCAAAGGATTATGAACGATATCTTTAATGATCAAGGTCAATATATTATTGTTTATATTGATGACGTCTTAATCTTTTCAAATTCCCTAGAAGATCATTTCAAACATGTTTCAAAATTTATTCGAATCGAGAAATAAATGGTTTAGTGGTTTCCAAACCAAAAATTAGTCTTTTCAAACCAAGATTCGTTTTCTTGGACATTGGATTTATCAAGGAACCATAAATCCCATTGAAAGAGCAATCCAATTTGCGGAAAAATTTCCGATCAAATTCTTGATAAAAATCAACTTCAAAGATTTTGGGATGTTTAAACTATGTTGCCGAGTTTATCCTCAACTTAGCAACTTTGTTAAACCCTTCACCAACGTCTAAACAAAAATCCTTCTCCCTGGACAGATGTTCATACTGAAATTGTCAAACAAATCAAACGACAAGTTAGAGAACTTTCCTGTCTTAACCTTCCCATTCCATCTGCCTTCAAAATAGTCGAAACAGATGCATCTGAATTAGGCTATGGAGGTATTCTTAAACAGCGTTCTGACGGAAAAGAACAAATCATTTCTTACACGTCTAAACACTGGAATCCTGCCCAGCAGAATTATTCTACGATCAAAAAAGAAATTTTGGCCATTGTTTTGTGTATTTCAAAATTTCAAGCTGATCTTTTAAACCAAAGATTTTTAGTCCGCATTGATTGTAAATCTGCAAAAGATGTTTTACAAAAGGATGTTAAAATCTTGCATCAAAACAAATTTTTGCCCGTTGGCAAGCCATTTTGAGTGTTTTTGATTTTGATATTGAATTTATCAAAGGCACTTCTAATTCTCTTCCTGATTTCCTTACCCGTGAGTTTTTACGGGGTAGTTCTTAGGATTGAGAGTAAAGGAGTCATCCACTCCAAAAACTGAGTCTCAAACCCAAAGACTCACTTCCTCCAAACCGGGCAGAAAAACTACTGACTCCTATGCTAAGCAACCTCCAAACCAAACTTGGGAGGAAGTATTGGCCAAAAAGGATAACAAAACACAAGCCCTTGAACATGATAGAGCACTTGCTTTATCGTTAATTGCCTCTTCTTCACAGCAATCAATAAACAAGAGTATGATTTAGCCAATGCTAAATTTGCTCTTGAATTAGCCTTAAAAGGCCTCCTCAAAGTTCCAACACCTTTATTGGTTACTCCACCAATAACCCTTTGGACACTCCTTACATTGCAAAACTTGCTCAAGTACAAAGATGTCCTACAACTTGAACTCGAGTTTTCTTTGGAACACCCAACGAGGTAGCATTGAAAGTTTTCCTTCAGATTTCATTTCATTCCTACCAACTCACAAAAACCAGAGAATACTATGAGCTAATATTGGTTCATTCTCAATCTATCGAGTTAACTCGGTACATTTCAAAAGAGGATGAAACTTTAATAACTCATTCTACTCTCCAAATTGTAAAGGTCCTCACACCTTCCCGGTGGGACAAGATTTATCAAAACCAAAATATTTTGACATTAAATACGAACCTAAAGGATACAATTACTGGGACTATAATAAAGCCTGGTATTATGTCTTTTGGGATCAGAATAAAATTTTCAAACATACTTGGTTCATTTACTTTAAACCAAAAACCAAGTACATTTTTCCTCAATGGTTTCAACATTGGTGGGCTTTTTATGGACCAGGTTCTGAAATTCTTCCACCAACTGTTCGGGACAAGATTGAATCTTTTTCGTAAAAATTCAATCATAGTGGTGATCCTTTTCCAATTGATCTTCACTATTTTTCCAAATTACTTGTATCCTGGATTTTCTCTTGGCAATACAGTTTTCCCATAATAATAGGAGTTCCCCAATTTTTCCAGCCCTACAAAGAGTACCCTATGTACGATGGTGGGCAAAATTCAACCTGTCCAAGGTCGACTCTAATGCAAGAGAACGGTGGTTCAAAGACAACCCAAGTTTTCACGCTTCCGAGGAAAGTAGGTTCTTAAATCAAAAGAGCCATGCTCAAACTACCCTTGCTGCGATCTCAAATAAAAGGATTACATCCAACAACTCAGTGTTATGCTTAAGCAACTCCAGCAAAGCGAAACTGAGAATCAAGCAAGTTCTTCAAAAAATCAAGATTCAGACCAAAGTGATGATGAAGATTTCGTTGTCAATTTGGGTGAAGACTAAACTTACAGTTTTTGACTAAGCACCAAATAAAGTAGCTTCCATGTATAAGACTCGTATAAATCGTCCTATTGTACGCTATAGTAGTGCTAGGTATTTTCACCGTAGCACCAAAAATCGTAGCTCGTAGGTCACAAAATTGGTTATCGTAGTGTCGGCAGACACCGTAGTTAATCATTCAAATGTTTACCGAAGTGCACTCACCACCCCGATCAAACTGTTCAAACAGTGCTTCACTCCTGCCTAAAAAAAAGCTGAAGCTCCATTCAGTTGAGGCAGGTTCCGAACCACTCCTTCTCTCTACCTCCCTTCTCTGCCTTCTCTCTACCCTATCCTTTTCCTTTTCTGCTATCTTTCCACTTTGATTTTCCAAGCTTTCGTTTGTAAGTTTTTCATTTCAATAAACTCCGTGTTTCCTTTTATCATGTTTTCTTCGCACGTTTATTTGCGCTTCTTTACTCTATGCTTTGATCCAGCTTATCTGGTCCTTATCCAGCTTATCTCGGTCCTTACTTTATTTCTTCTGCACATCTATTTCCAGTTCTTTACTTTATGTTTTAATTTATCCAGTTATCTGGTCCTTACTTCTCTGTCTTCAACATCTCCCCCTCCCCTTTCCGATCCTTTCGGGGTCACTCCCGTATATTGGTATCAAAGCCAGAAGGGGAAGTAGATTATATATATATATATATATATATATATATATATATATATATATATATATATATATATATATATATATATATATATATATATTAAAGAATCACTTGATTATATTTAATGAATTGTTAGTATCTCTTGTAAAATAAAGAATCGCTTATTTTTCCTCCTTTCTCTTCATTAAATCTGGAAGTTAATTTTTATGTCAGTGCATAGATCTCAAAAAGTTATGTGGAATCAAAAAAAGAATCACTTGATTCAGACTCCCGAGCTAGAAGTTATGGCCTTCCGAAGTTTTAACCTTTTTTTTAATGATTTAGTCGACTAAATGGGTTTTTTAGTCGACTAAATCGCGGGAGTCTTCAAAAAAAAAAATTTTCCCGTGATTTAGTCAACTAAACCATGGTTTTAGTCGACTAAACAGTGGCAGATTGAGAAATAGTTTTCTGACAGGGGCAAATTGGGAAATAGTTTTCTGACAGGGGCATTTTGGTAAATAGTTATTTAATAAGGGACAAATTAGGAAAATAGCCTAGATTATCGTATTCTGCAAGTTTTGTACTCATATAGTACCAGTTCTCCAATAGGTTCTTATCATCAATAGATTTTTTAACAGGGTGCTTTTCCTCAACTTTCCCCAAACAGTTCTCATTATTCAAATGCTAAAGTAACTAATTTTACGATATGCCAATATTCAAAAAACATCATCATTCTATATTTCAAGTTACAAGTTCCACAGAAAAATAAAAGGAAAAAAAGAGTAAAAGAAACAATGATTACAATTTGATTTAACAATTATTCAAGTAGTTAGTGGTGTCACTAACATTTTTGATAAAAGAGGTCTTGATTTTGTTAAATTTTACCACCACATCCTTCATATTAATTCTCGCTCCAGGTAAATAAATGCAGCAATCTAAGGCCAACTCAAGAAGTGGAGATATATGTGACATGTGACAATATGATGTCAATATTTTGATCATCTCTTGGCAACAAATTGGCATCTAGAATATTAAAAGATGGAATGAGGTGTTGATTTGCTAACCCAATCTTTCAAACTCGACCTTGAGCAAACATCTCATTTGTTGGTTTCTTTAATTTCTTGTAAGAATTTCCATCAAACAAATGCCATAACTATATATATCTCCTTTAAATGAAACAATTCCTTCGATCCATACTCTGTATGTCAAGTTCAACCATTAATAAAAAAACAAACATCATGACAAAAAACAAAGGATATATGTTTGTGGTTTTTTCATTTCAGAAGTGCAGATAATCACGTGTAAATATTTGTTGATAATATATAGAAATAAGGTTTCATAAAACATGGAGCTCATTTCAGAAGTGCAGATAATCACTTGTAAATATTTGTTGGTAATATATAGAAATAAGGTTTCATAAAACATGGAGCAAAAATAGAAGCTAAATAATTAATATTATGTTATAAAATAATTATACCTGGTGCCAATAGCCTATTGTAGCCAAAGTCTTGGTATAAATTTCCATCTGACTTTCACCCAACAATTTGGCAATACCAAAATCACTGAGGTGAGCCACCATATCTTCATTCAACAATATATTGCTCGGTTTTATGTCACAATGAACAATTGGTGTAAGAGAACCATGATGGAGATACTCCAAAGCAGCGGCCACATCAATCATTATATTCAACCTTTGCAAGATATGCAAATAATTGTTATGAGAGTGCAACCATTTGTCAAGACTCCCATTTTCCATGAATTCCATCTCCAAAACTTCCCCTTCCAAGAAGATTACTTTCATCAAAATCATTTGTTCCACGTAAAAGCTCATAATAAGATATCCTTATGGTTGTCTCAAAATTTATTAAATCCCCATTAGTTGAATCATTAACATGACCTTTCTTATGCTTTAGAAAGACTATGCATAGAACACTAACCAAAAGGACAACCAAGATAGGCAATGAGCATTCTATCAACAACATAACTTTACTTGAGTTATGCTTGTTTCCTTTCCTACATGGTTGAACAAATAGTTGAGGCTTCCCACAAAGACCTTCATTCATCATAAAAGAATCAACTGAAATTTTTTCAAAAGAACCACCATTTGGAATTTCTCCTTGCAATAAATTGTATGAAAGGTTTATGTTTTTCAAATAGAAAAGTGACTCCAGTGATTTCGGAATCACTCCAGACAAGTAATTCTTAGAGAGATCCAAGTACTCCAAGCTTACCATGCCACCAAGTGATTCAGGTATAGGCCCTTGTAATTTGTTATGAGCCAAAGATAGGTTTGACAAAGTTTGCAAGCCACTCAAGGTTGTAGGGATGTTTCCTACAATTTGATTTCTTGACAAGTTCAAGAGTATAATTGCTTTCAAGTTTGATACCTCAGGAGGAATTCTTCCACTCAAAGCATTGGAGGATAAATCTAAGACTAATATATCTTGGAGACTCCAAAGAGAAGAGGGTATCCGAGAAATCAATTTGTTAGAGCTTAAATCCAACTTCCGCAAATAAGTACTTGTGAAGCAGCTTGGAATCATTCCTGAAAACTTGTTGTTGGCTAATAGAATGTTGTCTTATAATTAGGACCAAAATAAATTTTTAAATGTTGTCTTATAATTAGGACAGGAGGGAGTAGTAGATTAGTTATGTACATAGGTGTAGTTTTTTTTTTTTTTTGATAATAATAGGTGTAGTTACCTAACAGATGAGGTTATTGGTTTAGGACAATAACATTGGGCCTTAAAGCTATTAAGCCCATACAGTATATATATTGCAGGAAACATATTACTCCTCCGGTCCTAATTATAAGGCATAGTTAACTTTTTTGGAGAAATTAAGGAAGCTAATTAAATTACTTTAGAGTATTTTTATTTTTATTTTTTTCTTCAAAGTAATTAGTTTGACTAATAAACTAGTATATAATCTAAAGATACACAACATATAAAATGATTAAGTAACTTATTTAGCTTCCTTAATTTCTCCAAACAAAGTCAACTATGTCTTATAATTAGGACCGGAGGTAGTACATTGTATTGGATTCTACCCATAACTTCAATATACTAAAAGAGAGTTTTTTGGGTAAGTTGAGTTTTGTGTATTTTGATTCTTCCAATATATCCAAAGTCTAAACTGAAAATTTGTTTATGGTACGAGTGAGAAAGTAAATTTGGAAGCATTGAAAAATAAAGTTGAATTATTTAGCATGAATTAAATTGGTTACCAAACCCAATTGAGTAAGAGTCCCAAAATCCGGGATATGAAAAATGTCAAAATAGTGTTGTAAGTAACACTTTTATGCTAGGGAGTTAGTCCCTCGGTTTCATAATGAATTTCCCAAATACTTCTTTTACATGTTTCATAATAAGTGCCATTCTTATATTTCAAAAACATATATTAAATGATTTGTTTCATAGTTTGCACCTTATTAACAAAATTCTGACTTACGAAACTTGGACCGCGCATTGAACCAACCGAAATAGTGGATCAAAGGTTAGAGGGTCAAACCGCAATCAGCTCGGAATTAGATTGGGAATAAATCAAATAATTTAATTTAATTAAAATATGTAAATTTATTCATACTTTGGTTATAAAAAAATAACAATAAATTTTATTTTACATAACTGGTGAAAGACTCTTTGTGTGTGTGCATAAAATTCTTCCTTTTTTGTTCTTTATTTTTTCCCCTTTTCTATGTTGTTATTATATCCCCACGTGATCTTCTGACTTCGTCTCGGTTTACCCCTCTATTCCTTTTTTTATTTTTTTTTTATTTTTCAGCTTCTTAATCTTTAACCTCTCCTGTCTTTAGGAACCTGTTTCAGTGCCGCTCTATTTAGATTTTATTTTTTAAAATTGGTGAGTTTTTAATAAAAATTATTTTTAAAAAAATATTAGTTAAGAGATTATCTTTATTTTAGATTTTCTATCAATTAAAATCAATTTTTAAAAAAATTAAAAGTTAAAATATAAAATATGTTAAAGACAAACAGTGAACTTCTGACTTCCTCACTCTCTCTTCTTTCGTCTTCACTTATTTTGCTTGTTCAAAATTTAAATGTCTTCCACATTGCCTTCCATGTGTAGCCCCCATTGGCTTGAACTTCCAGCAACGTCAATGTACAAACCTGATTTTCTTGAAGCATCTATGACATTGGGGAGGGAGAACCTTCTAGAATGGAAGAGGGAAAGAATCAGCAGAGAATAGCGACGAAGGAAGACCGACTGAGGAGAATGACAGCAACGATGATGATCTGGTGAGTGAGACGAGATGTTGAACTAAAACTTTATTTTTTGTCCCAGTAATTCGTAAAACCCTATTTAAGGCAGTCATGATTGATTCATACCGAGTTAGGGCGGTCCACACTGAGTTGTTAATCTTTTGACTCAGGCCACGAACTAGACCAAACAAGTGGCTGGTTTTGTGGTTTTCAGTTTGAATTGGTTGATCCGATTCGGATTTCACAACCATGCTTATAAATGCACTATTAGTAGTCAAATAATATTTAAAAAGCACTAAGTTGATTAATAAAACATAGATTATTTAATAATTTCCTTGATACACGTGAAAAAAATTATAACACTTTTATGTAATGGAGAGAGTATATAATTAATAAAATACGTATTGTAAAGAATTCGTATAATATACAAATTCATATTAAGTTATGTCGATGCCTAAATGAACACAAGCATTATGAAATTGACAATATCAAAAGGCACAAAATGTACTATGACATCAAAATCGTGTGTCTTTTATAGTTTTATACAAAACTCTGCAAAATTAAAATTAGTGGTTGAGTGTTGTTTCAAAATTTAACCTATTTACTTGCACTTAATCGATGGATATTTTCATCACAACATAAAATTATTATTTCATTGTTAATGTAAAAAACACATGATCTTATAGCATTACTTGGTTTACCTCTGTTTTACTATTCCAAAAAACATATATCTTAACATCCACCATTTTTTATTAGAATGAGTAATCATATCTAAAGAATCTCACACCTAAAAAATAGATGACCCACTATTCATTATCAATTTTAAGTGTAGCCAAATATCAGTAGAATTTTTCTTAATAGTTTATTACTTAAAAGCTAAAGTACACACTTGGTCCTTTAATTTTACATCCCATTTCAATTTAGTCTCTGAAATTTATATAATGCAGTTTTAATCCTTAATGTTAACACCGTTTGTCTCATTTGTAATGTGGATTCAATAATTTTAAATGTACTTATATAGATTTTAACTCTTTAACTTGTTTATATTTTTAAATTAAATCGTACAATCAAATAGGTGTGTGGTGTTAAAATTTTGAATTTTTAAATATGGAAAATGAAATGATAATAGAGTCGCTACCAAAAATTTGAAGAAACACCGTCCACTAAAACTAGAACATAATTTGGGAGCTGGTTAGTGGTTATGCGGAAAAAATGTGTTAAGATGATATTTCTCGTTAGTCCATTATTTGAGGAATCAGAGAATGTCCGCGCAACGCTCCAACTGTGTTGAGGTCTTCTCCTTTTCTGGTCAGCCAAACTTCTTCTTCTTCTGCTTCAAACGACGTCGTCTCCTGGGTGTGCGTGAGCCACCTTCATCCTCTTTATCTTCTTCAGCACACACCAACCATGATTCCTTCAACTCTGTTCTTCAGTGCTCTGTTTGTGTCGGTGTGTTCGAAAACTTCTCTCCTTCCTTGCTTCTGTGTAGCTGCCGTGTGTTTATTTTTCTGGTGTTGTTCTGTGGCCTGTGCGTGATGTAGGAGGGAAGATGAAAGTTTAGACAAACTGAAGTTGAAGTTTTAGGAGCTTATTTGGATAGGAAATTTTGTTCTAATTGTTTTGGTTGTTGTAATAGGAAGATTGATTTAGGTTATGTTTTCTTGGGTTTGAACTGAATCTTGGTGATGAATTAAATTTGGAAAGGGTAGTAATTCCTTTTTTTAATTACAAAAGCATAGTAATTCTGTACATGGGTGTTTGGAAATTGTTAGACAAGAGATTTGAAGATTAAGAAGTTGATGAACTTGTTTGAATGTTAATGCACACAAGGTGTTTGTGAAAATGTGTAGAGGAGGAATTTGGTTGGATTAAGATTGTTCAACTCTATGTTGAAACTTAAAAGGGCCTAGTTATTGTTTGAATATATATATGCACACACATATGACATAGTGGTAAAGGTTAATAACTTTTGGGAAGCAGAGGGCGATAGAGTATGTCGTGTGTGATTGATCCAAGTCTTCTTTCAGAATGACATTTAAATGGCCAGTACAAGTGTTATTTTGTTTAAATGCAAGTTCTTGTTAGTGAATCTTGGGAACATCATCGTTAATTTCTCTCATGATAATAGTGGATTAGATAGGTATTCCAGTACTGCATTATGAACTTCCTTGTAAATAATTTTGAACTTTTTACAGTTTCGACGATCTTTCTTTGTTAAGCAATTAAGGATAGAAACTAAATCAAATATTAGGATTGTTTGAGACTGTGCTTGGATGTGAAGAGCGTGTTATTACAATCTACATCTCTTGTGATGGGATGGGACTAATGCTTTTGAGGATTGTTCACAGTAATTACCACTTAAATGCTACTACCTCCGTCCTAATTATAAGAACACTTTTATAGTACAATTTGCACTACAAAAGTGTTCCTATAATTAAAACCAGAGGGAATACTATTTTTTTATTCTTGAACAGTTATGTTTTGTATATCTCCGTGAACTGAAAGGCAATTTTAAACTAGTATTTACTAGCTATATATGTATTATCCAAATTAACGTTGTTATGTGCATTGCTAGACACGTTGTTCTGTATTATTTTATTTGTATGGCACTCGCAAAATTGAGTAATTGTTGTTACAATTTCTTAATAATAAGGCATTGTTATTAAAATTTCTTAAAAACCAAGAGCTTGATCGATTTGTTGAGGAGGTCAGTCACTTTAAAATTGACACTAGGTTTCTTTCCCCTTTTGTCTATAGTTTCTAACAAATAATTAATTGACAGGATACAACAGAGAAGTCAAAATTTTAATAACTCTTACCATTCGTGTTAGGCATTTGTAGCCAATCGTTTTTCAACCTGTTACCTCCGTTTACGCTTGTCCACCTTTTACTTGGTTTACTTCTATTTTTCTATTCCCAAAAACAGAGTATATTCTAATTACTCATAAATTATATAAAAATTTGAAATAATATTTATATATTTATTATAAATTTTCAATATAAATTTATTTCAAAATAAAAAAATTTAAATATTAAGTAAATCTTCCTATAAATATATGAATTTGAACGCATGAATATATGTTGTTTGGAGATTGTTTGTTTATATATGATAATTAATTTATTTATCTATGGAGCTTGCTTAATGAATATATTATAAATTTCTGATCAATTATTTGTTGAAATGCTTGAAAGAAAAGAGTTATAACTAAAGCTAACACCTTGCTATGAGTAATGTAACCTTTATTAGATTTCACTCTATGGTGTTATTAAATTAAAATAAGAGATATTATTTTAAAAGCTTTGTTGGAATAGTTATTTAAGAGTCAAATAACAAGAATCAAGTTAAAAATAAATTTCCTTGTTATTTATTTTACATAATGATTTAAATATATGGAGTCATTGCAAGAAAATTTGAAAATGTTACTTATGAAGTCTTCATGTTAATTCCATACATGATTAGAAGTGTTTACATAGGGAAGCAATGAACTATCATCACGAAGCTCTAAATTTTAATAGGGTATTTATAAATCCAATTGTCTTATTGACAAAAACTAAGTTCAGACATTGATTCTTTTAATTGTAAATTTCAAAAAACGTAATTATAAATATGATATTGTTGAGAATCCTGTAACATCCCGACTTTTCACAAGCAGTATAATTTTTTTTTTTGTCAAACATCATTTCAAAATCATCAGAGTAGAGCATTTGAGCGGAAGAGTAACTGATATATAGATTCAAAAAGCCAACGGTAGTGTATCTGGCTGATTACAAGGCGGTTCAATAACCGAGAGTTTTCGAAGTAAAAGACAACATCAAAAGGAAGACTCTGTAGGAACAACGAAATGAAGTCTTGATCGGGTCTTCTACGCAGTCGCTTGCCTCCATCCTCGGTCCTTGGTCCTCCCGAAACTGACGCTATATTAAGGGCTGAGACCCGCACCGGATCTCAGGTAAGATTAACCTCATGTATACATACACACATATGGGTTACCAAACAACAACATGTAAACCACACCCAACCAATGCACATGTATCGCTCCCAGCATACAGATATATCGCTCCCAGCATTACAGATGTATCGCTCCCAGCATTATAAATGTATCGCTCCCAGCATTATAAATGTATCGCTCCCAGCCTTACAGATATATCGCTCCCAGCATGCATACAGTTATATTCTAACATAATATGCATTCCCACAACACACCACATATACACATACCATACTCACATCACATACACGCATACTATATGCATCAGATTAGTGTTACAATACACGAACGTACATACTTCCGTAAACCGAACAGAATGGCCAGGTAAGTGTCTACCATGGGGGCCTCACCGACTTATACGGCGACTTATGGCACACCCATGTAGACTAGCCTTGCCTTCGGCACCAAACTGTTCTAACATATTTGTATTCAATAAACATACCATAACAATACACATAGCACATATATGCATACCATAAACATAAGAGTTAATGTTACAAGACGCGGACGTACATACTTCGTAAACCGAACAGAATGGCCAGGTAAGTGTCTATCATGAGGGCCTCACCGAGTTCACGGCGACTTAATGGCTTACCCACATAGACTAGCCTTTCCTTCGGCACCAAACTGTTCTAACATATTTGCATTCAATAAACATACCATAACAATACACATAGCACATATATGCATACCATAAACATAAGAGTTAATGTTACGAGACGCGGACGTACCTTCGTTGACGTTATACGGTATTTCGGCGAATACGGCACGGCGAAGAGGTAAAAACGTAATCGGGGATATCCTATCAACATAACAATGTACTTGTTAAGGATCTATCATTACGACGGACACTTTTAGTCAAAATGACTATTTTACCCTCGACCCCCTAATCGGCGGAATTTCGCGATGCCGTTACTTTGACTCGACTTTCCAAAATTTTGCCGAACTCGACCCCATCATGATTTTCGAATTTAATACTTAAAATAAAGCTAAAGATCTATCTAGCATTACTACTAAAACTACTGAAAGCATTAAAAGCTAAAGACCAGAAAAATTACCCAGAGCTTCGCTGCAAAATTCCCCGGGCTCCTTCCTCCTCCAGAGCTCCTCTCTCTAACTTCTCTCTAGGAAAGCTCAACTAGAGAAATGATTTTGGTGTGAAGAATGCAAAGGGAGAGCCTCCTATTTATAGGGAAAGTTGTGTGCACTATTCACACTTTGTCAGGCGGATTCTGGACCGTCGGATCGCACTTTGCCAAATGTCAAGATCCTCACCATGCCACTTGTCCAAACCATCCTCTCCCCATTAGTTGGTGGTTTGTCACATCAATTAATGTGATGTGATGCTTTTGCTTTATGAACTTGTACCGATAAAGTTCCCGATCGGTGTCCGAATCGCGTAATCTCGGAAAAATCTCAAAAATCCGGAATTACCATTTTGAAGCCCCTTTCCTTCTCATTAGGAATATCTAATCTAAACTAATTTTTGATTCCATCCAGGGCTCCAAAAGTCAGTCCGAAGTTTACGGGAAAGCGTGCCAGTTTCGGAAGAACTTTCTGGGATCATCAATCTCTGGACAAAAATTCACTGATTCCAAATATGTCCAGATAAATTCAAACTCATTTCCAAATGTTGAGTTAGAATTTATTTTCTTCAGATCTTTAAAATGTGACTATCTGCATTTCTCTCTATTTCGTCTTATTAGGAAAATGCTCTAGGCCTCGGAATCAACTTAGGAAAAGGCTAGCGAAGATAAAAATTCACCGATCAATATTTTACTCGACATTGGAAAACCTATTCTGGTACTCTAGGCAGGATCCGTTTCCTATAAATCGATCACTATTCATTGTACTTGTTTATACAATTTTACACTTCAACTTGCAAGTTAAGGCACCATGATTTTTTACCAACTCTTGTCCTTATTATTATTATTTTATTAATTTTCGTTTTAATTAATTATTTAATTAATTAATAATATATAAAATAATTATTTAATAATTTTTTTATATAATTTTTTTACAAAATTTTCCTATTGGTCCATTCTTGTATTTAGGCTTAAAAATATCTAAACTCAACTATTTTTCTCCAAAATTTCCAATTAATTAACAGATATGTTTATACTAATTTTAGGCCACAAACCACTAATTTTAGGGTTTTACATAATTATTTATGAATTTCCCTTGCCTATGCTTAAGTAATTAGCCAGTAATTACTTAATTACTTTCTTACCAATAGTTGATAATTTTCTTAATTAGAACAACTCATTACCTCATAACTTTTGAATTGACATTTGTGTTTTCATGTCTCATTCATTATATTAGCATTTACGGGGGTATTTCGGTCATTCCAATACTTTTTGAACAATCCTTCTCAATTTTTCCAAGTTTATAATTTATTAAATTACTAAAATTAGAGATAATATACTCTCTTAATTTTAATAATTATTTTACTGCCTTTTAGGACTTTCCACAATTTTTCCTAAGTTATCTAAGCATCCAGGGGTACTTTGGTCATTTTGACCCTTCAATCTTTTTCCCCAATTCCTAAGAGATTTTCCCCTTATACATATGATAAATATAACATAAAAATCGAGACCACATATTCACCTATCATAAATGGCCATTTTATTTATCCGGGTTTTACAAATCCCATAAGGGATCTTCCAAATGGGTTTGTTTCATTTACACAACGTTATATGGAATGAGGAGTATACAATATGCATTAAGCTAAACTTCTCTAAAAAAATTAACTTCAAAAGTTGAAATATTTTTATTGAATAGCAAAATGGTGTGGTAAAATGGTCATTTTAGAAGTCACCTTTTTTATTAGCTTTTTAAAATCTTGACCCTTTCATTTTTCCTACAATTCACAGGACATTTGATAGAAGGAGAAAGAGTGATTAGGAGAAAGTCAAGATAATTTCAACTAATTTTGTTTCCTTCTTTCTTGTTCTGGTATTATGGTTTATTGGTGCAATTATGCTTAAAAAAGAACGTAATGATTCAATCTTTCTTGGACATTTGAAGCCTCCATTGATGGTCTCTTCTGTAGTTTCTAATACTATGATGCTACTTTTGTTTGATTAGAACCTAATAGCAGCTACTTTTCTAATTATCTAAAAAGAAGAGGAGTAATAAAGAATTGCAATGGAATATAAAAAATCTCTCAACTTGTGCAATAGTGCTTAATTGCTTATTCCAATACATGGGGAGAGTATTCTTAAATGTCCAACATGGTCGCATGATATCTAAATCTACATTGTAAAATAAGCCATTTGGAAAATTTGACTTGTAAAAATAGAAGGTATGACAGAAAAATTATTTAATTTCTCCAACAAGATACAATTTAAGTGGATTTTTCTATAATATCAAGACGTTTAAGATACAATTGCTGCTGCAGCTACCCATGACAATGTTGGAAGAGTGATATCTCATCTCAATGTAAGAATTCAGACACATGCAATGCTTTTAGACAAGAAATATTTCTTGCTTTTAAAATTTTGTGTTTTCTTGCTCGTGAGCTTTTATGAATTTTTATTTTAAATATTTTTTTCCAGAAGGGCATAGAGGAGGAACGGTACACTGATGCAGCTTTTCTTAGACATAAAGCTGGTGCTGGACTTGTGAGTTCTCACAAAATGTGTTGCATGAAAATTTTCATGAATAGCTTTTGCCTTTTGGTTGATATGCAATTTCATGGGGTGAACTTAGTAGTGCTAGCATCTGTCCTTCAATTGCTATTACTTAAGTTGGAATAGTTTGGGTGTCTTTCATCTTGAATTTCTCTGGTATAGTTATTTGTTCTTCATCCTATTTTACAGCAATTTCATGTAACTTGTGACCATGAAAGCCAATAGGGATTAGGGACTGCCTGTTTCTTGGCAGTTTCAATGTGATCATTGGAATTTATGTCCTAATTTATTTGTCCTACTGAGTTGTTTAGTCTATGATATGTTACCGAGCTCAAATCAGTTATGGGAGTTAATTTTAGGAGGGTAGCAAATATGGAATTCATTTATGTTCACGTTTGATGTGATTACCATCCTGTAATTAGGCTGCGTTTCTCTTATTTCTTAGTGAATATGAAAGGTGAATATAAGTGGCAGGTATCTATTTTCTACTTAACTTCCATATCATTGTTTGCTCAGATATTACAGTAACTGCAACAAGCATTCAGATGAATATATATGTTTTTATGTGATGATAAAAGTATCTTTAATCATTAAATTCATATATTATGTTTTGGTTGCAGGTTTGTTTGTGCCATTATTGCTGCAATTAAACATAAGAACATGTAAACTCTTTACTTCTATTATTGTCATGGCCATGTGTTCTATGTGATTTATTTCACATGCTGAGTTATTTACCATGTATTATATACTGAAATATTGTTATTGCTAATAAGATTCCCCAATCTCACCCTTCTATGTTTTAACCATAGAAACAATTACATCCTATTCCTTGGGACAGGAGAAGCTGGTGGAAGCTTAGGTAAGGTGGACCGAAGAAAGCATGACATGTTTTGTTACATTAATTTTGCATTAGTGTGGCTTATTATAATTACTTCGGCTTGTAAGCTTATAGTTTTTTTGGGTTGTACATAACTCCATAAGGAGTAGTGGGTGAGAGTTGATATCCAAAGAGAGTTAGTGCCAGGAATTCAATCCGGCAAAATTATAAGTTATATCTAGTTTATATTTTTGCTAAAACATCAATCTTGTGATTGACTTTATACAGCCTAAACGTTTTATCTAAATCATGAAATTTATTATAATTACTTCGGCTTGTAAGCTTAAAGTTTGTTTTTTGGGTCATAATTCTGAAATTTTTGCAGAAAATTCCTTTGTACAGTGTGATTTTTCGGCAAGTTCCAGACCTAATGGGATGTTGTTGAGCCCGCTTCTTAATTTTGTCATAAAAAGCATTTGAAGAGATAAAGATAGAGTTTTGAACCACTATTTTTGGATATGAAACGATTTATTTAAGAACTTTTGAAATTTTAGAAAACTTTATTCTAGAAAACTTTATTATATCATTCCCCAATGTTTTAGAAAAGTTTTAAGTAATTCGTCCATAAAAGGATACTGATTGAGCTACAAGTGTTTCTTAAGTGGCCAAATAATTTTGATAAGTAACTCTAAAATGAGGTGTGACATTCTCAATGCACAGTGTTAGTGAATATCCTAAAAGCACCCTTCGCATAAACATATTAGTTGTTGGTTTTTGTTTATTTACAATAATAATTTATTTTTTTTTACATCTTACATGTCTTCTAATTACTTTTAAAATCAATCACAATCAAATAACAAAAAAATAAATAAACTACAAACAAAGTAAAATATAAATTTAATTGAAATAATTAAAACTAAAATGAGGCCTGCATCTACTTTGAATTTCTTTTTTAAATTATAGAGGGTATTAAAAACCAAGAGCTTGATCGATTTATTGAGGAGGTCAGTCACTTTAAAGGAAAATCTCTTGGAAACTAGAGAATCTAAGGGCCAAAGTGCCAAATGACCAAAATGCCCCTAAGGGACATAAATGATTTAGGAAAATTGTGAAAGCTATAAAAGAAGCAAGTAAAAATCTATTTGAAATAGGGAAGAATATTGTCCCTAATTTAGGTAATTTAATAAGTTACAAACTTGGAGAAATTGTAGAAGAATACTCAAAAAGTAAGGAAATGACCGTAATACCCCTGTAGGTGCTAAGATAATGCAAGAGACATGAAAGCAAAAATGTCAATACAGAAGTTATGAGGTAATGAAGCATCCTAATTAATAAAATTATCAACTAATGATAAGAAAGTAATTAGGAAATTATTGGCTAATTACTTAAGCTTGAGTAAAGGAAATTCACAGGTAATTATGTAAAACCCTAAAATTAGTGGTTTTTGTTTTAAAATTAGTAAAAATATGTTTACTAATTAATTGGAAATTTTGGAGAAAAATAGTTGATTTTAGGTATTTTTAAGCCTAAATCAAAGTAATGGGCCAATGGGAAAATTCTGTAAAAAATTATGTAAAAATAATTATTTAATTAATTAAATAATTAAAATAAATAAATAAATAAAAACGAAATAAAAAAAATGGGCAAAAAAAAAAGAAAAAAGAAATGGAAAATAATTTTACAACTTGCAATTATTTTAATATTATAATTAATTAAAGTGAAATATTGTGAATAGTAATTTAGAAATTAGGAAACGGATCCTATCTAGAGATCTAGGAATAGGATTTCCAAAGTAAGGATAAAATATTGATCAGTGGAATTTTATCTTCCATTAGACTCTTAGGAAGTTAACTGAAGCCGATTGTGCTTTTCCTAATAAGACGAAATAGGGAAAAATGCAGATAGGCACATTTTTGGATATGAAGGAAATAAATTCTAACTCAACATCTAGGAATGAGTTTGAATTTATATGAACATATTTGGAATCAGTGAATTTTTCTGAAGAAGTTGATGATTCCAGAAATACGTTTCGACATCGGACACGTTCGGACACGCTTCTCGAGAAAACTTCAACTGGACTGTTGGAGCCCTATATGGAATCAAAATTTAGGTTAACTTGGAAATTTCTAGTAAGTGAGAACATGTCTTCAAAGTTGTAAATCCAGAATTTTGAAAGTTCTCCGAAATCACGCGAATCGGGTACCGATCGGGGAAATTCTATTAGACCGGGTTTAAAGCAACCCAAGTCACCATTTTTGGACCACTCCAAAGCAGCCACATCACTCCCTAATTTCGGCCAAGATGTTTCCATGGGCATGAATTTTACACCATTTCATGTTTGAATTTCCAAGGTTGTAATCAATTTGGAAAATTCCTTTTGTATCCCTTGAAACTTCTATAAATAGGTGCCTTCTCTTCATGAATTCTTCACACCATTCTCTCCTTCATCTAGCCGAAATCTTAGAGGGAGAAAGAAGAGAGAGAAGCTCTGGAAAAAATTGTGAAGAAAGTCTTCAACGGGTAAGTCTTTCGGGCTTTAGTTTTTAAGTTCGAGTTTTTAGTTCGGTAGTTGGTATAATTGTTGGTTAGATTTAGGAAGTAGGGAATGAGATTCCTACTATTGTTTTTAGGCCTCATTGCATTGAAAAATGCCTGACGAGGTAAAAACTTGGTAGGGATCGAGTACCTGAAAAGTTGAAGCTTTTATAGCTCTTTCAAAAGTAGGGGTTATAATGCTAGAATAGCCTTTAAATTTTCAAGTATGATTGGATATCATATGGGAGGGCTATTTTAGTCTTTATTTTCGAAAATCAAAATGGCGTCGAAGTTCTGGAAAAATTTCGAGAAGAAAATTTGTCAGAGTAACGAAGTGCTGGCGAAATTCCGCCAATTAGGGGTAGAAGGGCAAAATGGTAATTTTTACCTAATGTAATACTGACTTTGATGCTTATAGTCTGCTTATATATGGTACGGATAGTTTCATAAGCCATGGGTGGAATTCTGTTCTGGGCCATGCACAGTGACTAAGGTAATAAACTTAGATAATCACTTACAGCTTTACGGGTTATAGTAAATATAATGCCGTTAGAGTTTTCCTAGCGCTACGGACACGACTGTACATCGTGGCACACAATTAAAGTGCAGACAAATAACTTTGCTTGTAGGGCAGTTGTTATTAAATGATCATGTATCATTGCTGTAATCATAGAAATATCTGTTGAACATAAAGTATTATATAAGCATGAGGTTAACCGTTACCTGAGATCCGACGAACGTTGGATCTTAGCTCTTACTATAGCATCACATCAAGGTCTGGAGAGAGAGACCATGGGCTGAGGATAAGAGTAAGCAGAGCAGACATCACACATGAAGATGAAGACCACGTGAAGACCGAGTAATGATCGGCCGATGAGATGTAAAGTCATAATCAGATAATGTATTAATCTTTATGAACAGGCGATTACGCCACTGTTATTGTTATAATCAGTTACTCAACGTTTTGTTCCAATGCTCTACTCTGATTGATTTAAAAAAAAATTTGGCTCTGAAATTGGGATGTTACACTTTATGGTATCAGAGCAGTTTTCCTGGCATGGATCTGACTATGTTATTACGGATAGTTTGGTGCCGAAGGCAAGGCTAGCCTACGTGGGTGTGCCATAAGTCGTCGCTAACCCGGTGAGGCCCCCATGGTAGACACTTACCTGGCCATTCTGTTCGGTTAACGGAGTTAGGTTCAAAGCCTTTGAGCATATTTTGAAAATGAGTACTGATAAAATTCTAGCGTTATGTTCTAGAGATGTACAGAAACGAGGTCCTTTGCATAAAATATTTAGGTTGAAGAAAGTGTACCGTGCATATATCCGTAAGATAGGGTTAAGATTTAACCTAGAATCGGTGTATTCACCGCCTGGACTTGAGCCGATATCAGATATCTCTGATACCACCGAAAACCCGGATATCTCCGATACCTCTGATAATCCCTATATCAACATCTGATAGTCCCGATAACCCTGTTATCAATCTCGGATAGTTCCGATAGCCCTGATATCAGTCTTTGATAACTCTGATATCAGTCTCTGATAGCTCTGATATCAGTTTCTGGTAGCTCTGATAACCCTGATATCAGCCTTCGATAACCCTAATAACCCTAGTAATGTCGCCTACCGACGACAATTTGGACTACCCAGGAGATCATAGACTTTGAAAATCAGTTCCGACACGAATTCTGATAACTCACTCTGATAACTCTGATAGTCGCCAGTTTGTACTGGACGATAGTTCTATCCTAGCACAAAGTTTGTATGTGGTGCTAAGCCACGCCTGATGAAACTCTAAGACCGACGAATAGAAATACATGCGGTATTCGACCAATGTTAAAAACTTCTATCAGAAGAACCTTTACAAAATTTCGTATCTTTCTAGAGTTTGGACTAGATCCACACCTCATCATTTTTCTTTGAAACCGCTTTTGGGTGGAAAGCACAAAAGAGCTCTTAGGAGAAGGACTAGCCAAAGTTTTCATCTGTTCATTCGTCATTTCAAGTGGCGGATAACCACAAGATATGCTACGAGTGTCAGAAGCCTGGACACATCAGCTGGAATTGCCCTTGAAAACTGCAAAGAAAGGGCCGCAGAACCTAAGCCAGACTGGACAGAAGAAGCAGAAGCAGAAGCTCCATCCATGCTGGAAATGCGGGAATTACCATCCCGGTGTTGCCTGTAATGTGAGGCCGATTTGCTCTAAATGCCGAGAACCAGGGCATATTGGCAAAGACTGTCCCCAGATAGTTACGGAATTCGAGCCACAGAACATAGACCAGATGTTAGCATCGCTCGGAGCAGAAGTCGGAGAATCCTCAGAGATGGTTCCGGATGCTATCGTTTAGTTAAAACTATTTCAGTAGATATTATGAATCGATCCAAGTGCTAAACCGATCAATTCCTTTTGATGCTTGTACGGATCCTTTTGGGATGCATACATATATTTTCCTTACGATGTAATAGTAGCTACACAATTGGGTGTAAGCTTTTAGCTTGTAAAGCGTGTTTTGAACCCAGTTTCGGATATAATATAAATCCTCCTACGACTTCATAGCGTCGACGACATTCTCAATAAGCGTTAAACTAACGGTGATGAAGAACGGTGACAAAAGAATATATGATTCTCACAAGCAGAGATAGAACTGATGCGGAAACCGAATCTTTATTCAAGTAAATTTTGCGTAACGTGCCAATAAACAAGGCGCTGCAGCATGAAAGTGTGATAACTTACCACTCTCAAGTCTCTTAAAGTCAAACCAATCCACACATAACATAGTGATAAGTATTATCATATTTCTTAAGTAACTATAAAACATATCACGATTGTATCACTAAGTATAAGGTATCTTATGTGGCCACGGTATATGGGAACCATGGGAACATAATATATCGAAGTACGATATGATATCCATGAGTACGAGATATATGGTATTACCACGGTGTACGGGACCATGGGGATACAAGATATATCAAAATACGACATGATGAATGTGTAGTACGCGGTATTATGGGTGCCACGGAAACACTTATGTACGTGGTGTTATGGGCGCCACTAAACGCTAAAACACTAAAGCACGCGGTGTTATGGGCGCCACGGAAGCAATATATATAAAGTACGCGGTGTATTGACGCCACGGAAACACTATATATCAACCTAAAACATGATAAAAACTTTATAATCAAGTCGACACGAATTTTCGATCACCGGGAGGAGAGACTCAGGTTTTCGACATTAGTATCAACTACCATAAGTTAAAAGGGGTATAGATCCAAAAAAAAAATACTCACTTTCCAGGATCGACAATCCACTCCATTATCTAAATCTTTCGAATTACCCTACGCCGAACACCATCAAGGTGAACCAAAACTAGCAAAGGATGAAGAAAATTGGTAGCAATCGGATAGAGAAAACTACCAAGAAGATACTCTCTACAGAAGAATGTACCGGTATTTCACATGACGATTCAAGGAAACAAAAGTCGCATGGATATGAAAACTTGATCTTGATAAAGGAAATTCCCCGCGAAACTGTAAATACGCCTGATGAAGCCGAACTTCTAAGTTTTCTTACAATCAAGATGGCACAGATTGACGCCTTGAATGGGCGAAGTGTAAATCACTTATATTGCTCGATAAAATTATCTGAGCGAAATTTTCGTAGTTGGGATATGATTGATCACGTCTCCTGATAGTTAGTACAAGTCACAAAAGATCATGAGAATCTTTGGTGATTGAGATGATCGTATATTCCCAGATGTCGGTGACAAAAGAACACCTCACAGACGAGCATGTACTTCGCATCACATGAGATCATTCGAAGTATATGTTGACAACAAACAAGTCGCTATTAGATAGCCTTATCCCCGAACCTGTTTAGACTTCCATACGATGTGACAAAATCATTGCAGTCGGATTTGAGAGAGAGTAGAGATCCGAAGTTAACAGTCCAAAGTTTAAGATAGTACGGAGTTTAGAGGATAGAGTACAAATTTCGAGGACGAAATTTTGTTTAAGGGGGAAGAAATGTAATACCCTAAAATCAATATCATAATTTGGTAAAGATAAACCTATAGAAAGTAGGTGAATATGGGATATCAAATATTAGGTTATAATTATTTTATTTTCTAAAGGAAAATCTCTTGGAAACTAGAGAATCTAAGGGCCAAAGTGCCAATGACCAAAATGCCCTAAGGGACATAAATGATTTAGGAAAATTGTGAAAGCTATAAAAGAAGCAAGTAAAAATCTATTTGAAATAGGGAAGGATATTGTCCCTAATTTAGGTAATTTAATAAGTTATAAACTTGGAGAAATTGTAGAAGAATACTCAAAAAGTAAGGAAATGACCGTAATACCCCTGTAGGTGCTAAGATAATGCAAGAGACATGAAAGAAAAAATGTCAATACAGAAGTTATGAGGTAATGAAGCATCCTAATTAATAAAATTATCAACTAATGATAAGAAAGTAATTAGGAAATTATTGGCTAATTACTTAAGCTTGAGTAAAGGAAATTCACAGGTAATTATGTAAAACCCTAAAATTAGTGGTTTTTGTTTTAAAATTAGTAAAAATATGTTTACTAATTAATTGGAAATTTTGGAGAAAAATAGTTGATTTTAGGTATTGTTATGGACCTAGTCAAGGCCCACTATCCCACTATCACAACCCACTAACTATGGGACCCAGCCATGACCAGGGCGGTTTTGCACGATCCTTGGACACGCACGACATGGGAGCCATCTACATATAGAGCGTGAACCTAAGGGATCAGGGGGCACAGATTATCTATCCATTATCTTCTACATCCTATCTTCTACAACGGTCTACGCTCCGGCTATTCACATACAGCCGTCACCGAGCACACAGACCCCTTTAGGCTAAACGCCTCATCCATCAATCCTCGAACTACGTGGACTTTGATCCCTCTTCAGGGTACGTAGGCCCTAGGAATCTCTCCTAGGTCAAGTCCCAATCAACATCAACATCCTAGCCCCATCAGGGTTAGGGTTCTGGTTCTACGCCAGAACAGTGGCGCCGACCGTGGGGAACGATAAACTTCGATTCCCGTGACCAACGATGGTCAATACTGTATAGCAGCAGTTTATTCCGGTCCTCGGAGTCCATTCAAGGATCTATTCTTCGCGCATTCAATTTTGGATCATTCCAATTATAGCGAAATTGACGATATCCCAAAAAGTGATGATACCCGGTTATAACTCATGCAGAACGGATCATTCAATTGTGGATCATTCCCTAGTGTATCAGTCCTTCACACCCTCCATTCAATTTTTGAAGGCTGAAGCTATGGTCTGAACCAGTTTGGATTCTTCCTTTACTTTCACAACCCCAACATGAGTCCTACTCCGAATCTCAAGTAGCACCCACATCATATCGCCTCTTGATTCGGGCAAGGTTGCAGATGATGTAAGCCGCATATCTCGTTTCTTGCTTCCTCTTGCGTTCTGAGATTATGCTTTTGGATTCCGCTGGTCCAGCATCATCAAGGTTGTGTGAAAAGAGCATGATTAGTGATTCAGAGATCATTGCTTCGCCTTTGCCAGGTTTTATCCTTCTTTCTTTATTTTCAGTTTGAGGAGGATTTAATATATATGCTTTCTCATGGTTCTTGGTTGCTACAAGATTACTCTTATTTTAATTCATGGAGGCTCGACATTTCCTTGGGTAACCTTTATGTCCACCATGGCCAGTGTCGACCCTTTCATGGTTTAGTTATTAAACAAGGGCGGTGGTCAGGGAGAAAGAAAATATTGTGAGCGTATTCCTGTGACATCGATCTGATTTAGAGTAATGTACATACTCTCACTGATATCCCTGAGTTGGATCAATTGGTGTCCTCTTAAGCATGTGGGCCCATATTTCCCTGTGGTATTCGTTTGGGGCCATGCTTAATTATTATATTATTATTCTCTTTTTCCTCTTGGTGGCAATCGGTTGAAAACAATGTTGTTGCAATATGTATTGCTAACCTGAAGGTACGACACAAACTCGGACAGTAAGAGAGGCTTGCAATATCATTATATAATGCAGATCCAGATGCAATGGCGGGCTTTGACCTGAAGGCATTGAAGGAAAATCACCCACGAGACTTATCAAGAATGGTGACGCCAAATCATCAAACAGGATGATGAATTAATTCAAACAAGCAGAGAAACTGCAGATTTCTTCGCATCAGACAAAGTACACAGAGGACTATATTCTTGGAGGTCGCATCACAACAAGTCAAAGAAGCTCCCAGCTATGAAGTTAAACCACCATCCTAGATTCCAAGAAGCTGATAGTAAGGGCACGAGACAAACGTGACCAACTGCTTGGTCATCCTTTATGTTTGATTTCCACATCGTGCTATCTTTCTTTCTATTGGGATGTACTTTTGCTTCAAGCGGCTATCAGACGCAACAACTTTTATATTTTGCTTCTGAGCAAAACCAAATATATGAGTTAAAAGGACTTCAACCTCACTCAAATTCAGAAAAGAAATGGTGGTAGGTTTGCTTGTTACACATACAGCTGCAACAAATCAAATACATCATCTATTTAATTCTTGCAGATAGCAATTTTTGTTGTTCGACTCGGGGAATTGTGGTGTACCACGAAGACTACAACAATCCCTGCCAAGCCAATTGCTCTCACTGGTTTTGGGGTGTAATATGAATGGCGGACCCAGTTACACCAAATCCGGTTAAGATCCCGGCTCTGCCGAAGTTTTGACGACGGACCCCGTTACACCAATTCTGGTTAAAATCCCGGCTCCGTGCGAATTTTTGAAGGCGGACCCCGGTTACACCAATTCTGGTTAAAATCCCGGCTCCGTCTAAAATTTGAAGGCGGCCCCCGGTTACACCAAATCTGGTTAAAATCCCGGCTCCGTGTAAAGTTTTGAAGGCGGACCCCGGTTACACCAATTATGGTTAAAATCCCGGCTCCGTCTAAAATTTGAAGGCGGCCCCCGGTTACACCAAATCTGGTTAAAATCCCGGCTCCGTGTAAAGTTAAGAAGGCGGACCCCGGTTACACCAAATCTGGTTAAAAATCCCGGCTCCGTGCGAATTTTTGAAGCGGACCAGGTTACACCAAATCTGGTTAAAATCCCGGCTTTGTGTAAAGAAACTCTCAGTCGAGAGCATTGATTCAATCTCCTCAAATTGCTCTAACGACAAAGACATGAACGAAAGAGCGAATACAGGGTCACTGAACCCGGTCGTAATTCAAATATGAACTGAAGACTAAAATCCGGCTTTTCAGTCGGAAGAAGTTGTCTCCGAAGAGCTATCACAGCCCGGACGCTTCCTAACTTACTCAGGGATATCAAGCGGAATCTGTCATGCCGACCACCGATCAGGTCAAAATGTTCGGACGCTTTGGTGAAAAACCAAACCCGGGCAGGTGACAACTTCCCTTTATCCTAGGATGACCCGGTCAACGAACCTGGAATTATACGAGACAGTTAGAATACTGACCCCTCACCACTTTACGGTTTCAATACGGATGCACTTTCGCACTTTCGCAGATTCTGCATATCACATCTATGACTATTGTTATGGACCTAGTCAAGGCCCACTATCCCACTATCACAACCCACTAACTGTGGGACCCAGCCATGACCAGGGCGGTTTTGCACGATCCTTGGACACGCACGACATGGGAGCCATCTACATATAGAGCGTGAACCTAAGGGATCAGGAGACAGATTATCTATCTATTATCTTCTACATCTATCTTCTACAACGGTCTACGCTCCGGCTATTCACATACAAATGGCCGTCACCACAATACACAGAGACCCTTTAGGCTAAACGCCTCATCCATCAATCCTCGAACTACGTGGACTTTGATCCCTCTTCAGGGTACGTAGGCCCTAGGAATCTCTCCTAGGTCAAGTCCCAATCAACATCAACATCCTAGCCCCATCAGGGTTAGGGTTCTGGTTCTACGCCAGAACAGGTATTTTTAAGCCTAAATCGAAGTAATGGGCCAATGGGAAAATTATGTAAAAAATTATGTAAAAATAATTACTTAATTAATTAAATAATTAAAATAAATAAATAAATAAAAACGAAATAAAAAAAATGGGCAAAAAAAAGGAAAAAAAAAAAAAAGGAAAAAGGAAATGGAAAATAATTTTACAACTTGCAATTATTTTAATATTATAATTAATTAAAGTGAAATATTGTGAATAGTAATTTAGAAATTAGGAAACGGATCCTATCTAGAGATCTAGGAATAGGATTTCCAAAGTAAGGATAAAATATTGATCAGTGGAATTTTATCTTCCATTAGGCTCTTCCGAAGTTAACTCGAAGCCGATTGTGCTTTTTCCTAATAAGACGAAATAGGGAAAAATGCAGAAAGGCACATTTTTGGATATGAAGGAAATAAATTCTAACTCAACATCTAGGAATGAGTTTGAATTTATATGAACATATTTGGAATAGTGAATTTTTCGAAGAAGTTGATGATTCCGTAAATACGTTTCGACATCGGACACGTTCGGACACGCTTCGAGAAAACTTCAACTGGATCATTGGAGCCCTATATGGAATCAAAATTTAGGTTAACTTGGAAATTTCTAGTAAGTGAGAACATGTCTTCAAAGTTGTAAATCCAGAATTTTGAAAGTTCTCCGAAATCACGCGAATCGGGTACCGATCGGGGAAATTCTATTAGACCGGGTTTAAAGCAACCCAAGTCACCATTTTGGACCACTCCAAAGCAGCCACATCACTCCCTAATTTCGCCAAGATGTTTCCATGGGCATGAATTTTACACCATTTCATGTTTGAATTTCCAAGGTTGTAATCAATTTGGAAAATTCCTTTTGTATCCCTTGAAACTTCTATAAATAGGTGCCTTCTCTTCATGAATTCTTCACACCATTCTCTCCTTCATCTAGCCGAAATCTTAGAGGGAGAAAGAAGAGAGAGAAGCTCTGGAAAAAATTGTGAAGAAAGTCTTCAACGGTAAGTCTTTCGGGCTTTAGTTTTTAAGTTCGAGTTTTTAGTTCGGTAGTTGGTATAATTGTTGGTTAGATTTAGGAAGTAGGGAATGAGATTCCTACTATTGTTTTTAGGCCTCATTGCATTGAAAAATGCTGACGAGGTAAAAACTTGGTAGGGATCGAGTACCTGAAAAGTTGAAGCTTTTGTAGCTCTTTCAAAAGTAGGGGTTATAATGCTAGAATAGCCTTTAAATTTTCAAGTATGATTGGATATCATATGGGAGGGCTATTTTAGTCTTTATTTTCGAAAATCAAAATGGCGTCGAAGTTCTGGAAAAATTTCGAGAAGAAAATTTGTCAGAGTAACGAAGTGTTTGGCAAATTCCGCCAATTAGGGGTAGAAGGGCAAAATGGTAATTTTTACCTAAAATGCCAGATATAGTATCAAATCACTAATAAAAGTGATATTACTCTTATAGGACGTCAGAAATCCTAATTTGCTGCCGTTACACTGTCCGACGAGCCGCTGTTGGACGTTTCCTTTACGGGTTATAGTAAATATAATGCCGTTAGAGTTTTCCTAGCGCTACGGACACGACAGTACATCGTGGCACACAATTAAAGTGCAGACAAATAACTTTGCTTGTAGGGTAGTTGTTATTAAATGATCATGTATCATTGTTGTAATCATAGAAATATCTGTTGAACATAAAGTATTATATAAGCATGAGGTTAACCGTTACCTGAGATCCGACGAACGTTGGATCTTAGCTCTTACTATAGCATCACATCAAGGTCTGGAGAGAGAGACCATGGGCTGAGGATAAGAGTAAGCAGAGCAGACATCACACATGAAGATGAAGACCACGTGAAGACCGAGTAATGATCGGCCGATGAGATGTAAAGTCATAATCAGATAATGTATTAATCTTTATGAACAGGCGATTACGCCACTGTTATTGTTATAATCAGTTACTCAACGTTTTGTTCCAATGCTCTACTCTGATTGATTTTAAAAAAAAAAAAAATTGGCTCTGAAATTGGGATGTTACAAGTTAGGAGAATTGTTAGTGAATTGAAGCAAATATGTGAGTATAAGATAGGTGAAATGATGAAGGTTGGTTTAGGTACTTAGGTAGCCACAAGGGTAAACTCCTATTTAAAAGTCTACTATGATCGCAAACTATGATGCACCGAAACCGATACAGCATTTTCAAGACGTAGCTGATACATGACATCGAAACGCTACTTGAAAAATACTGATATTTCGAGACGTTCCGAAACATCTTAGTATTAAATAAAAGAATATTACAGAACACAAGCTGACACTAGTTTTTCCCCTAATTAACATGTAAATATCGATCCCAGATAAATGAAATTGAAGTCTATTTCAATTCCTTCCTTAACATATCAGCTATCAGCTATGTATTGTACACTAATACCTTAGCAAGCAAAGAATCTAGCATTTAAAGTAGCATATAATACTGAATATCAACATAGGAGAAGGAACACAACTTCATTCCAGATCTGGTAAATTATTGTTTGGCAAAAAACGAAGTTACAAAATGCCCTCTGTTTTTTAAAATATTACAGACACTACTAAAAAAACTGGTTTTTGCGGCGGAAAAATTCCCTCGCAAAAAAGCCATTTTCCGTCGCAAAATTGGTTTGCAGAGGAATTTGCGGTGGAAAAAGTTCCGTCGCAAATCATTTTTCCGTCGCAAAAATGAATTTTTCCTCACAAATTGATTTTGCGAGGGAAGAATTTTCCTCGCAAATCATGAAATTTGCGAGGAAAAGTTGTTCCCGCAAAATTCGAGATTTTGCGAGGGAAACACTTTTCCTCGCAAATTTCAATTTATTTTTAAAAAAATATAAAAATCAGAAAAAATAAAATAATTACAAAAAAATACTAAAAATTAGAAAATAAAAAAACTTGTATATCAAAGCCAAAGTAGATCCCTCTACATACCAGATATATATACAGAGAAGTTGTGCTTCACACGTATGCATCCAAAAAAGAAAAAAATAATTCATGGTTCGAATTCTAATATCGTACACAGAGAATAATTCATGGTTCCAATTCTAATATCGTACACAGAAGTTGTGCTGCGCTTTACGGGAAGTTGAGAAAGAACATCCTTTTAAGCCTTTGAATCATCATTGTTGCCTTAATAAAATTGTGCAATTCTTCATGGTTACTTGCACCTTGGTATTGTCCAAATAATCCCTGGAAGACCAATAAAATAACAAAATGTAGACAATAACAAACATAAAATTAATATTGATAATAATGAATCTCGCAAGTTACAAACATGAAAGGTAACTTCAAATTTAATGTTTTAGCAGTTATTTTACGAATCATCACATAGATATATGGAAGAAATTCTTCTATTTAGAAATATTTTTACTTTCTAAAAAAAAGTTAGAAACAGAGTTCCAGTGAGTCAGAAAAATGAGATAACTAGATGGCTCTAACCTTAAAGTCAGATGCCATAAGCATGCTCTGTAGCTTTGGAACCAAATCATACGAGATGATGTTGAACACTCCATCTAGATTGATGCTGCTTTTTGTATTAGAAGATACTATAGTGAAGCCTCCTTTATTTGATCCACCACTTTGAGATAGCACAACCTACTCAATATAACAAATCAGTAGAAGAGTCCTTACAAAATCGCATATATCTATAGTTTGAGATAGCCTCCTTTATTTGATCCACCACATGATTTTGGTTCAGAACTCTCTCCACAGCAACGGGCGATAGGATGGACATGTATTCTGCCACAAATTTGCAAGCACTGCATTAACAGACGGTAAATCTAAATTATAATCAGACAATCAAACTATCAAGATCAACTTAAACTGGTTTTCCAACATGTCCTTGCTTTCCGCTATAATTGTTTTGAGTAAGAGGGACAGTGATCCCCTAATTATGGGCCTGGGTAACCCTTCCACACATTGTTGAAGCCCTAAGATAGATGACGTTCTAGAAAGATCAACATAGAAGACTCGAGTAATTTTCACATATACTGTTCCTGACTACAGTTGAAAAATGCTTTCAAGCTACTTCCAAGTTTGTTCTTGTCGTGTTTAACCATTCTTCTTCTCAATCTATTCCTTTCATTCTCCCATTCTATTTTTGCTTTTTGGTTTATCTTTCTCTTTAGACTAAAAATTAATCCATAAAGATAGAAAGACGTTCTAATGGCATATTTGAGATACAATTCTAAATCTCATGACAATGTCATAAATCTGAACAGGAGTTAGATGAAAGCGCTAACACTTACAGTTTGTCATAAGTCAACCAAAAACAGAACATTAATAGTTACCGTTTTGAATTAGAACTTTATCCTAGATAGTGAAGCAAGACTCCATCGTTCCCCAATACAAATCCCTTCTTATCGTTAATGAACCTGCAACACATTCAACAAGGTGTGTAAATTAAACCTCAATCCTCCCACTTTGTGATATTACCATAATTATTTATCAATGAAAAGGAATGAGAATGTTTACTGACTAGAGGGTTATTTATAAGAAACAGAAAGAATTAATCCTAAATTCTTATAATATACTTTCATCAACAATCCCTACATTCAAATGTGTTTAGTGATAACAATTACTAATCCTAAAGTTAGCCGATCAAGTAATAATAAGACCATACTTATCCCGATTACTAATGTAATTCATTCAAAGAATCATAGTTTTTCCTTATCACTCAGCATCAATGGGTATCATTTTACTTTTCTACAAGTCTAGTTATGGGCAAAATAGAAGAGAAATACACACCCATAACATAAATGTAGCTGTCATACAATTTAACAACTAAGGTATCTTCAGCTCACCGTACCATGACCCCTAACAGCTCTCTATATTCATGGACTTGCTTGAATAACCAAATCCACAGGTGCTCAGTAACTATTTTAATCACAGAAGTGATGATAATACCAAAAGAAAATATGAATATTTTATATAACCTTCTAAGGCAATCAATTTTGCATGAGCTAATTCTTTAATAGTCACATAGTGAACTTTTTGCATCAAGTGAGAAATACATGATGAGACTGATGTGCAAGAAACGGTTAAACAATAAGGCAATTCTCTGAATGCAGGAATTCATTACCTCTGAGCGATACCCCACATCAAGAATACCAAAACCCCGGCTTAGAACAGGAACCTCCTCAAATTCTTCGGTTATCTAAAATAATGATGGTTCTATGCAGTTTTTCAGAAAAAACCAAAACACAGCAAGACAGAAAAACTACAGAGTGTAGAGATGACATACAAGTATATCTGATGAAGGAATATCCAGCCATTGTTGAATCATCTGGATGAAAGCAATAATGTAAATGCATCTTTCACAAACACACCTTTTAGAAGATGATAAATGAAGTTATACAACAATCCTTACAGAAGCCCATTGCAATCGTAATGAAGATGGTGCGAGTATGAGCACAGGCCATGACTCAGAAATGCATAAAATTACAGCAATGGCTTGCAGAAGACATAGTTAATTAGACAGAAACAATAAAGTACGGTTATCCCCCAATATGCCCAACTTTCATTCTCTAAATGTCCACATTTAGGTTCCTCAATTTTCCTTTTTAAAAACAAAGCCTAGAACAAACTGAGGTTTTCAAGTTGAATCCCCAGAACACAACGCGATAATGAGGTCTATCTTTTTTTTAAAAATCGTGTTTGACACCAACATGACCAGAATCATAGCAAATTATATATGGGCACAGATTTCACCTGATGGTTCCCAAAAATAAAATAAAAAAAATAAAAGTGAAAACGCCGATGGTGGCCATTAAAGAATGCAAAACAAACCTCTTCCATCCCAAATCCGAAAACTCATGTATACACACACACGTATTCGGATCCTAAATAATATTCATATCGGACAAAGAGGCAGACCAATACATGATGCTCGTAACTTTTCCAAATCATTTTCCCAATCAAACTGTTGAAATCGCATCTCATGATTGAATATCCATCAATTCAGGAAAGCAAACGTAAATTCTGAGAAAATTCAAGGAGACGATAAGTGTGTAAATGCTATTTAACTAACTAAACTTCAAAAGCATAAAGCTCAAATTATCTTGGTTGATCACCTCCGAGTCACACTTTTCACACCGAAGGATTCGTTCACCGACGACCTTCTCCGATCTAGGACAAACCTCTACCAGCCACCACAAACACAGGATACGCCGGAGTAGGGGAGAAGAGCGTCGGACTGAGGGGGAGGACTAGACGGAGGTCACCGGACTCGCAGTGTTTGGCGGAGAAGAAGCGGCTAATCTAAGGTTGATCGAAGGGGAGAGACGCGGACTTGATGAAGAGTTGAAGGAAATGGCCAGACACTATTTGGGGATAAACATTAGGGTTTTTTTTTTGAATACTCCCTCGCAAACTTACACCATTTTGCGAGGGAAAGAGGGATCCCTCGCAAACATCACTCTTTTTTGCGAGGGGCATACTAAATCCTTCGCAAAACTGGGGCCCTTTTGCGAGGGAACTAGGTTTCCCTCGCAAAAATAAGGAGCCTGGCGCCATTTTGCGAGGGAATTTGGTTTCCCTCGCAAAAATGACTTTTTAGCGAGGGAATTGTAATTCCCTCGCAAATTATCCTAAATTTGCGACGGAAATTGTGTCCCTCGCAAAGTCCGTCGCAAAAATTGATTTTTCTTGTAGTGAGAAATGACATTATGAGCATTTCATCCATCCGATTAGTCAATTCAGCGTCTCCCTGTGTCTTCGACTGATTCGCGTTTCGGAAACGTTCTAATCTTGAAAATTAGCGTTTTCGTGCTACATAGATCGCAAACCGCGTCGCTATAATACTTACTATTAGTTTGGGCCAAAAAAAAAAAACTTATCAAGTTAGTGAATGATACCTTACTCTAACTTCATATATATACTGGTTAAAAAGAAAAAGGAAAAAAAAAAACTTCATATGTATGTGAGGCCTTTTCGATTATATTCAAATTTGATGCTCAAATGAGTTTTCTTCATAAGAAAGTTTTGTGATATTAGAGGATTAGTGATAATAGTTTCAATAAATCTAAAATATTATTTATTTTATATAATTTTCCTTGTTATTTATTTTACACAATGATTTAAATATATGGAGTCATTGCAAGAAAATTTGAAAATGTTACTTATGAAGTCTTCATGTTAATTCCATACATGATTAGAAGTGTTTACATAGGGAAGCAATGAACTATCATCACGAAGCTCTAAATTTTAATAGGGTATTTATAAATCCAATTGTCTTATTGACAAAAACTAAGTTCAGACATTGATTCTTTTAATTGTAAATTTCAAAAAACGTAATTATAAATATGATATTGTTGAGAATCCCATAAGGGATCTTCCAAATGGGTTTGTTTCATTTACACAACGTTATATGGAATGAGGAGTATACAATATGCATTAAGCTAAACTTCTCTAAAAAAATTAACTTCAAAAGTTGAAATATTTTTATTGAATAGCAAAATGGTGTGGTAAAATGGTCATTTTAGAAGTCACCTTTTTATTAGCTTTTTAAATCTTGACCCTTTCATTTTTCCTACAATTCGCAGGACATTTGAGAGAAGGAGAAAGAGTGATTAGGAGAAAGTCAAGATAATTTCAACTAATTTCGTTTCCTTCTTTCTTGTTCGGTATTATGGTTTATTGGTGCAATTATGCTTAAAAAAGAACGTAATGATTCAATCTTTCTTGGACATTTGAAGCCTCCATTGATGGTCTCTTCTGTAGTTTCTAATACTATGATGCTACTTTTGTTTGATTAGAACCTAATAGCAGCTACTTTTCTAATTATCTAAAAAGAAGAGGAGTAATAAAGAATTGCAATGGAATATAAAAAATCTCTCAACTTGTGCAATAGTGCTTAATTGCTTATTCCAATACATGGGGAGAGTATTCTTAAATGTCCAACATGGTCGCATGATATCTAAATCTACATTGTAAAATAAGCCATTTGGAAAATTTGACTTATAAAAATTAGAAGGTATGACAGAAAAAATTATTTAATTTCTCCAACAAGATACAATTTAAGTGGATTTTTCTATAATATCAAGACGTTTAAGATACAATTGCTGCTGCAGCTACCCATGACAATGTTGGAAGAGTGATATCTCATCTCAATGTAAGAATTCAGACACATGCAATGCTTTTTAGACAAGAAATATTTCTTGCTTTTAAAATTTTGTGTTTTCTTGCTCGTGAGCTTTTATGAATTTTTATTTTAAATATTTTTTTCCAGAAGGGCATAGAGGAGGAACGGTACACTGATGCAGCTTTTCTTAGACATAAAGCTGGTGCTGGACTTGTGAGTTCTCACAAAATGTGTTGCATGAAAATTTTCATGAATAGCTTTTGCCTTTTGGTTGATATGCAATTTCATGGGGTGAACTTAGTAGTGCTAGCATCTGTCCTTCAATTGCTATTACTTAAGTTGGAATAGTTTGGGTGTCTTTCATCTTGAATTTCTTTGGTATAGTTATTTGTTCTTCATCCTATTTTACAGCAATTTCATGTAACTTGTGACCATGAAAGCCAATAGGGATTAGGGACTGCCTGTTTCTTAGCAGTTTCAATGTGATCATTGGAATTTATGTCCTAATTTATTTGTCCTACTGAGTTGTTTAGTCTATGATATGTTACCAGAGCTCAAATCAGTTATGGGAGTTAATTTTAGGAGGGGAGCAAATATGGAATTCATTTATGTTCATGTTTGATGTGATTATCATCCCGTAATTAGGCTGCGTTTCTCTTATTACATTATTGGTTTTAAAATAATAGTCACTTTCGAGTAATTTGGTTAAATATGGAATTCATTTCTAGCTCTCTGGAATTAACTGTTGGTGGTTTACTTCGACCCTAAGAATATATTGGGCTTTCAAGTTGGCTGGTGGTCTGGCATTTCAAAGGATGCTAATGATCCACATGGTCCAATTATTCGTATAACTCCAGAGCATGGAAGATATGTGGCAAGGAGTTATAGTCCTAGGTATTTTCCTTCTCTTGATGATAGTCTGTTAGGAATTTTTCCATTCATAAAAATAGAAAACTAGTTTTTGTTTTTTGGGAAAGGAGATGCTAGTGCTACTACTTTATCAATTGCGTTATGGGTGAATGAGTTATGTGAAGGTGTGAAAATCAATTAGTACTTTAGTTTTAATTTATTTGTTTTTTAAATGATAGGTTTTTGGTGAATTATTTCATACCATGTGTTGGTGACTACTTAGGAAATATTTATCTAGCTTGTCATTATTCCTTCCGTTAGTGTGTGATTCACGTGTGGCAAAGAAACCTTGATCATGGTTGGAAACTAGGTGCAGTGATCATCCATCATCCATGACTGACTGTAGTCATCGAAAATGCAGGCTTTCTATCAGAAAAATAGATGACAAAAGTAAATTACATTTTCTCTTATGTTATAGATATACCTGACTTTTGTTCCTGGTGCCATCTGTTTGAATTAATGGAACCTATGAAGGATAGGCATTTAAAAAATAAGCTTCTCGTGTCTGAACTTGTGTTTAGCCTTCGTATTGGCCATGATAGGACACTCACAATTTTATATGGTCACTTCAGATTTTGTAATGTTGCTTGGTCTGTGTTGGTGTCCATGCTCCCTAGGTTGAAACGCAGCTTAAAAATTCCATTCTTTTAGTTCCAAGTAACCTATGATTTGGTTGTCTTGGGATTCAATTGGACATTAAGATGTTTTTCTGAACAAACTGTCGATTTTTCTTTTGGCAATCCTGCTAAATTATGAGGCCTTTGGTTTTGAATTTTTTTTTGCCATATTTTTCCAGGCAACTTGCTACCTCTGCTACTGGTGTTCCTTTGTTTGAATTTTTTCTTAGTGAATAAGAAAGGTGAATATAAGTGGCAGGTATCTATTCTCTATTTAACTTCCATATCATTGTTTGCTCAGATATTACAGTAACTGCAACAAGCATTCAGGTGAATATATATGTTTTTATGTGATGATGTATTATATTCTTAGCAAAATTCATATGATTTAATGAATTTGTTAACCGTTAGGGGTTTCATATGCATATTGTAGTTAAACTAATTAATTGCATGCAAAATATAAATAAATAAAATTATTAATTGAATATTATTTCTTTATGCTTTTATTATGTTCCTCAGTATTTCCTAGTTAATTGAATATTTTTAAAAGAAATTTCTTTATACTTTAAACCGCAACGAGCAATCTGGCTCTTGCCAGACAGTCATGAAATCCTGGTGGTTTTGCATTTCAACTTCCACACAAACAATTTTTCCTCATCTGCACCTTTTAATTTAGTTATCTTATTGAATGTTACCGTAATCTATACATGCATCGCACCAATTCATGAAATCTGGTTTTCTAATTGCTGTGTCTTAATTTATGAATTCAGATACGGTTAGTTACTTATTGAATTATTCTACTGTATTATATGGCATTCTGTGCATTCATTTGTGTGCTAGCAAGAGGATGCCGTAATGTTCTTGCCTTCTTCAGGGAATAGGGGATCAAACCCTGTTTGTGTGTTCATACATGCCAACTTACACTGATACTGTTATATCAAATGTAGCTCTATGCTAGCATTCTCATTTTTAACTTTTGGTTGATTCTTGCTTGTTTTCTACTTTATATTTCCAAATAAGTGCACATTGATCATTGTGCATATATAAATCTTATGGTTGATGCTTTTCAGGATGTTTACTTAAAGCGGGGAGGAGGTGCCCACACCTCCCTAATAGCATCCTCTAAGATATCAAACCCTACTGAGAGATTGAGCTCTGTGGAGTCACATGAAGGCAGAAGTGAGCTATTTGTTATGAGTACCGAAGATCCTGAGAGTGGCGACAATAAGGATGATGGCTCGAGATAATTGAAGATGAAGAGGAGGAGGTAGACAAGGATCTAATATCTAAGGTGATTGAACAGATAATTGAGGAAGATGAAGATAAAGAGGAGGAGGAGAGGAGGATGAGGAAGAGAAGGAAAATGAAATAGAAAGTCTGGAAATCGAAGATGCTAAGTCTGACCAAGAGGGAGATGATGATATTGAAATTAATATTGCTCCTAGACGTGAGGAACAGAATGAAATTGCATTTAAATTTGTCATTGGTGGTCTTGCTCAGAAACTTTTAAGTAATTTTTCTACTCGAAAGTTCCATCGGGTTCCCGCTAAGCTGGAGAATGGACATGGTTTATTTTCGTTCACTGTAGAAAAAAAAAGCCAACCAGCGGGATGGTGGTGGCTAAGGGAAATCTTCATCAGATAAATCAACTAAGATTCGAGGTCAATGCCCGGTTGATCGTGTTATATTTGATCTAGCTAAGTTTATTGGCAGGGAAAAGGTGCCGTCTAAGGTAGGTCTAAGTTTTTACTTTGACAAAATTTTATTTACTGAGGCATCTTCTGATAGAATTGAATTTAGCACTAATTATTCAGTACTGAATATTTAACTACTGAGTTTTTTATGTTGAAAATACTTTTAAAAAATTGAATTTCTTTGACGAAGCTGGTTCTCCTTGATATTGTTTTTCTATAATGTTCTGCATTATTCTTTTAGGTCTTGAAAGATGTAGGAGAATTAACAAGTCAAACTCTTAGTCAAGCTCAGAACCACCAACCATTGTCTGGGTCTACTATTTTCAACCGTATTGAAATATCAGCCTTTTCAGATCCATCAGATCTTGAGTTTTATGAGTATGTAGAAGCATTTAAATTAACTGGGGATCCTTATGTACCAGCTGGCCAGGTATTGTTTTGGACTTTTATATGTTTGACTTTATCAATCTATTTGTTTTTTGAAACTAAAAGTAATAATTGATGTATATTTTTGGCCTGGGTTTGTTGATCTGGACAAATGTATATAACCGAAAATGATTCGGTGGAGTTATTATTTCTTTATCCAAAGATTTGATTTTAATGGAGCACAATAGCGTTGTGTGATTCATGTAACCAAACCCATCTAATGGGATAAGGATTTTGGGGCTCTTGCTCAATTGGGCTTGTTAGCCAATTTAATTCATGCTAAATTATTCAACTTTATTTTTCAATGCTTCCAAACTTATTTTCTCACTTGTACACTAAACAAATTTTCAGTTTGGATACATTGGAAATATCAAAATACACAAAACTCAATTTAATGACAACTGACCTAGAAAACTCTCTTTTGGTATATTGAAGTCATGTGCAGAATCCAATACAATGTAATATGTTTCCTAGGCAATATATATAATGTATGGGCTTAATAGCTTTAAGGCCCAATGGTATTGTCCTAAACCAATAACCTAATCTATTAAGTAACTACACATATGTACATAACTATATGGGCTTAATAGCTTTTAAGGCCCAATGGTATTGTCCTAAAGCAATAACCTAATCTATTAGGTAACTACACCTATGTACATAACTAATCCACTACTAAAATACAACAACAGAAGTACAACAATTGATAATCTCAATACAACTTCTCACTGTCCTATTCTAGCTGTGGATTTTAATCTAAGGGAAGCAAAGTGATTTTGTAATTCTCATTCCATCAACAAGTTGATTACCACTTTCTCAACATTAAATTATACTTAAATCATCCTTTCCGAATTTTCTATAAGATTGGAGAGCATTTCCCCTTTATTTTCTTGCTTCCCAAAATTAAAAAAATCCAAGAATAGTGCAGTCCATAGCCTCTTTTTTGATACTACAGTTCATAGTCTCATCACAACAACCAAAATCATCAGTTACCTAAGCCTTAACTTGGTTGCCTTGAAATTCCTCTCTTGAATCCTGGGCTTCAACTTCTCCTCTTGCTAAAAACACACCATAAAGAGAAGTTTTAGAGACCATATAGAGATGATCCTGGATGGAAAAACTAGAAGAGATGATGAATTTGGAACAAGTTTTACCTATTATCACTTCCCCTTCCTCCTTCGCTTCTCTTCTCTCTTTTTGCCTCACTTTCATTTTTAATGGCAGAAAAGAGAGCTCATGTGGTCTTGAACTCATCTCTTAAATTAAGGAAATTTTATGTCCACCTCCATCAAAATAATTATTTTATTGCTCCTTTTTTATCTAATGGTAAACATCTCATTAAGCTTTCTTCCCACTTTAAAATCTCACCACCTTTATACTTTTGAAGGAGCAAGAATTGCATCTCCGAAAGCATAATCATCCTCTTAATTTTCACTTATTAGTTGATATGGGATTAATCTTCCAAAAATGCTTTTGGAGATTATTGAATCATATGATCAATGTGAAACCATCAATAATTCAAATTTTTAGGGAATAATTCCCTAATTTTTCTCAAGCTCAAATTTAATCCTTAACTAATTTTCCCATAATTTCCAATAAATTACCTAATTCTTGAATAAAATGCCCATAGAATATTCTTTAAGTTAAACTTTCCATTTCTAGGGCATGAAACCATTTTAATAAGCTCACATTAATCTTAAAATAATATCCCCCATTTTCCCCAATTATTTGAGGCCTCATTGTATTTTTCATGATTAAATTTGGCTAATTGTCCTTTAATTAACCAAAAGTGCAAGGTTATTAAACCGTAGATAACCTAGGACTAGACTAGTGAGGAAGTGAACTTGAAAGATAATATTTTTTGGAATAGTTTTAGAATTTGATAATTTTTGATGATTAAATGATATTATTTTTGAGTGATTCTTTTGACATTAGAAAGTAGACATCTCAAACTTTCCATAGAGTCTTAATTTGTAATTTTTGGAAATATGTTAAATTATATATGAATTTTTAAAATTAGAAAATTTTAAATGAATATTGAACTGGTTTAACCGGTCGACTGCACTGGTTAGATGACTGGTTTGACGGTTTCGTGGTCGAATAGGCCGGTCTGATTTTAATAACATGGAAAAATTGTAATTATACTGTAAAATTCTTTTTTGAGGTAATTTTCTCCTTTATACCTCAATCAAGCCTCAAATATAAATTAGGAAATTACTTTGTATCTGCATGTGCCTTTGGAGAATTTTTTGAAATTCTGGGCATAATTTCCAAAATTACCATTTCGTACCTATAATTATCATAAATTACGCTTTAGCCCAAACTTGGTACGCTGGATATCCAATATTACCTTGGCGAGTCAACTATTTTAATTGGCCCTTGGATAAACTTTAATGACATATTTATTCTTTATTTGTGAAAGCCGAATGTCACAGAGTAAAATTAAAGGACAAGTAGTCAAATTTAAATTAATTTATTATGTTCTTGAAATATGAGAATAACACTTATTATGAAACATGCATGTAAAAGAATTTTTTGTAAGATTTATTATGAAACAGGTAATAATATAAAAAATAAAAAGATAAGGGACTAAGATCATAAACGAGTCAAAAATTTAGGGATTGAGTTGTGAAAAATCATAGTTAAAGGATTAAGTTACAATTGAGTCAAAAGTTGAAAGACGAAAAGCTTAAGTTTGCCTTAAATTAATAATGCATATATTAGGTTAAGAAATTAACATGTGTGTGTGCATGCTAAAAAAAGTAACATAAAGTTGCTTCTTATTTTTTTCAATACCCTCCTTTTATTCATTCGTTATTTTAAAATACTAAAAGAATTTTGGAGGCTCGAACCAGAGGATAGTACAACTTTTGCAAGGGTCATACCATATATATTGTAGGTTCTCTTTGGCTCAACTAAGGTGTGCGCGGGTATGAGTAGGAGGCACGTGGCAGCAAGAGGAGGGGACGAGTGGCACACTACAATGAGGTGGTCTTCTACGGATGTGATACGTGGCTTCTCCTGAGTAGGTCCACATGGCATTTTAAATTAAAAAAAATTCCCATCCCCTTAATTGTAAGGGGGAAAAAAAGGACAGGATGACTAAGAATTTGGAAAGGGGCATTGAGTAGATTGTTGACTACTTTCATATGTACTCAGCCCCTTTTGCGACCAACACCCCTTTTCAAATTCTTGGTCATCTAGCCCTTCTTTTCATTGTTGTTAAATTTAAATTTGATATAAAAATAAGGACCATTTGGAGTTGAGGTGGAATCAATTTTTGCCACATAAAATAACTTAAAACTGAGTTATAGACAATGTTATTATAGAAGAAAATGGGTAATAATATAAAAATGAAAAGTGACTAAGTCATAAGCGAGTCAAAAGTTCAGGGACTGAGTTGTGTCGAGTCATAGTTGAAGGACTAAGTTACATTTGAGTCAAAAGTTGAAAGACTAAAAGATTAGTTTTTCCTTTAATTAATAATGCATATATTAGGTCAAAAAATTAACATGTATGCATGAGCATTTTGGAGGCTCGAATCAGAGGATCCCTCTATATCATAAGCCCATCTAAAATAGGAAAACACTTGAAAATGGATTGGGCTGCACTGGTGGAGACAATGTAGTAATCTTCATACCGATAGGTTTATTATTGAGTTCGATTATTTGATACAACTGTTAAGAACTATACACACAAAAAAAGGGGAAAGAACCTATTGTCAAAAATTCTAAAGCGACCATCATCGGGGAAAGAACTACTAAATTGTCAATTTCACACACACTAGTTTGAAATTGTCTTTCAGTTCACAGAGATGTACGAAATATAACTATTCAAGAGTAAATTTAGTAGCATCGTCTCCGTGGTAATTAGTATGAAAGTAAAACTGTAAAGGTAAATTTAATGGCGGTAACAATATATTGGATGGAGGTAATGGTGTTGGTAGAAACCACTCCAATTATTAATAGCTAACTTATAAACCACACCCATAAGACCCAAAGACGCATTTAGTATTTGAATGTCATAGTATGATACTTTTATGGGAAAAACACTTCTCATGTTGTAGGAGAAGTGTTTTCTCATGTCACACACACATAAAATGGTGGGACCCACATATATATATAATTAGCATTATATATATATAAGGGTCCCACCATTTCATGTGTGTGTAGGAATCTTCTTCTTCTCATGTAACATGAGAAGTATAAACCCCTACTTTTATTGCTCACAGTTATGAAAATAAAAATAAAAATATTAGCACCCTTATGATGTGTGTCCCTCCTAATGTCGATAGTCTTTGTTAACATGCAAATAAATAAGACCCAAAAATATACTCATTAGGTCCTACAGTAATAAATAATATCTCCATTCTAAAAAGATTTGATCTCATTTTATTTTTCTATTACACGCTTATTTACTCTAATAACAACAAAGCAAAAAGCAAGTGTAAATGAAATAGGCAAAAAAGCTTTAATTTTTACTCAGTCATGGTGAAAAGCTAGAATATATAACTTTATTTTATATGATTATATATTTATATAATTACCAACACTACTACAGAAAATGGCTTTTACTTCCCTAATTGGCGTCCTATTTTAAAACTTAGAAGTAAAAAAGAAGGCGGTGGCATTTTTGTAATTATCAGTTGACTTTTAGCGTCTAACTTTTGGCCTTAGACGCCCAAAGTGTAGCTCTGGCGCCAAAAGTGGACAGAGGGAGCACTTTTGGCGTCTAAGTAATAAATTAGACTCCTTAAGTCTGACTTAAGGAGTCTAAGTATTAGAATTAGACTCCTTAAGTCTGACTTAAGGAGTCTAAGTCTGGGATTAGACTCCTTAAGTCAGACTTAAGGAGTCTAATTCTCATAGTTAGACGCCCAAACATGCCCTTATTATCCCTCCACCAGCTCTTCATCATTCGATCCAGAGAGAAAAAAAACATTCATTCCGTCGATCACTCGCTTTTCTCTCCACCACTCGCGAACCCTCTCCCATTTGTCCCTCTCTCTCCCACCGTCGCCGCCGTGGCTCAGCCTTGCTTCCCGAAATCCGTCGTCATCTCTCCCTCTGACTCCCTCTCTCTCGCTCTCGGCGTTGGCGACGCCCTCTCTCACTCCCGGCGTTGGCGACTCCCTCGATCTCTCGCTCCCGACTCGTCTTGAAGGTTAGTTCGGTCTCCTTGGTCTCTTCTCCCCCTGACTCTCCCATTAGCTAGATTCTTGTTGCTGCTTGTTGATTATTCGTCTTGAACACTTGGGTTTTGAGTTTTAATGCTTGATGATATGATTTGGGGTTAAAACTTGGGGGTTTTTCTCTATGGGTATAAGCTAGATGCACGAATCGGATTTCAGTTGGTAAACGCTCTCCACACCATTAATCTTACAAGACAATGACACGGTGGGGACGAAATGGGCATTTCTAACCAACAAGGGATTCCTCCTACAAATAATGTGGGTGGTAGAGGCCATGATGCATTCTGCTTTAGGTCAAGCATAAGCATATGTGTTTTGAGTTTTGACTATCTTTTATGCTTTTTCAATTCTCGGTTGCTAGTGCCTCAAACAGGGGATCCACATGAAATTTTTAGTTAAGATATAGCAGTACCCACTGGAATTCTTTTTTCCCTCGTTACACAACGTGGATATACTTGAGCATGATGGCAGGGAACGGAGAAATCTTGCTCAGACCATCTTAGCATCTCTCAAAAATTCAAAATAGAGAATCTTCCAAAGTGCAGTGGTGAGGCATGAGATGAGTCCCTCCTTCCCTTTCAATTGACATTTTTGTTTCGACATGCCTTATCATGATTTTTATAGTTCCTTTGCAATATATCAAGGATTGTTTTCATACTCGAAGCAACCAAAGTGTCACAACTCTACCATATGTTGACAAAGGTAGTTGGTCAACTTTGTATTTGTGCATTTTTCCAAAGCGGTTTATTCTTTCTCTTACATTTGTTCAAATGGAGGTTTTTCATTCTGCAGTAGTGGTTTTGTTTGAAAAACAATGTAATTGCGTATATTGATTTTGTATTATTTTGTTTTAACAATATGAGTCAAGAACTTGCTGTACATCATTACTTCTTTAATGGTTTTAACCCCGAATTGTGAGTTTTGAATTTGTGTTCTTGGCATTATGATAGTTTATAATGAAGGAGAGGATGTTTATGCATTGGTAATCAATTCAACGAGTTCATTGTTGCTGAATTTAACTCATACATACATAGAAAGCACTGTGTTACCCATTTATAATTGAATATAAATTCAATTGAACCCCTATAAATGTGAATGTCACATGCTATTGAGAAATGCTAATTTGAGAAGTTAAATGTAGATTTGTGGTGGTGTATGGAATTTTCGTACCGATTGGATTGGTTGGAAGATTATGCTAGACTTTGATATTTGGTTTCATGCTTTAATTTTTTTAATACCCTTGATGTGAATGTCTAAATTCATGTTTCAGCCAAGTCTCTGTCATAGCTGGAGGTCTTATAGTGTATGAAACTCCCCTTAATAGTAGGTTCTTTTCATTAGGTACTGCACTTTTTTTTTTTTTTGCATGAAAACTAGGGTATTATCAATGGCTTGAACTTGTAAACGGTTTTTGGTTTCCCAGTACTTAGAATAATATTTTATTCTAGATCATTGATCTGGTTTCAAGATGCTTGGATGTTTTAAGAGTCAACCACCGAGTTGTTTATATGCATGTCATGGGTTCACTCACTTTAAACATGTTTATCCTTGTTATTGACATGGCATGAAATATGGTTGCTGGTTGTATACATTCGGATTATTGATTTGTATTGCGAGATAGGTGAAGGGACAGGTTGTTGTAGTCCATAGCTCTCTATGCATACTGCATACTTATCTGAAACTCCTATATGAAAATTCATAGGAACATGCACTATTCATGGACTATTCAATATCTTTGTAGATTTAATCATGCTGCTTGTCAAAAACATTGCTGAACCTAAGTGATAAACATTTTATTTTCTTTTGATTTGACATTTATGTAATCAATACATAAAATGTTTGCTCTAAGCTTGTGTCTTATGTGTCTTGTGGACTTGAAGGTGTGAGAAATGGAAAACTCTCTGTTGTGGTTGCAAAGAGGGAGAGACTGCTAGTGCTAAGGATGACAATGCATCTACCTCAGGTTCCCGAAATTCAATACCATACTTCAAGGTCCTGGCTGATTGTGTTGCATCCATGGAAGTGGGCTACATGTAAGCTTGTTCACTAAGAAACCCATTTTTTTCCTATGAATTGTTTTGACATTCAAATCAATAATAAAATTTTATAAAAAAAATTATTCTTATTTTTCCAAAAATTGCTTTTCTTGGGCCTGGATCTTGGTCTGTGTGCATCAGAAATAGGGGAAAAGAGAAAATGATTTACGAAAAACTTCCAAACCCTTACTGTGTTAAGAATAGATTTACACACGAAGTAAGAGCTAAAATACTTTACATTCATAATGCTTTACCTAGCTAGACCGTGCTTTTTTCTCATATATATGTTTCTTTATTACCTATTCCAATATTAAAGTAGACCCTCTACTTCTTGTACAGAAGTTGCATGTGGTGTTGCTTTCTCACGAAAAAGATCGAGCCCATAGTCCATATTTTCATTTATTTTTATTCTTAGTTACATTATAAGGAACTAGTACATTGCTACTTCTGTACAAAAAGCAAAGAATATGTTTTGATTCTAATATTGTGCCTAGTCTTTTCTCTTTTCTTCTTTTCTTCAACGTGAATTACCTGCATCCTAATGTTGTTCTTGCAAAACCATTTGGAAAATTCTGCACCTACTCAATTTTTGTTTGGAGTTGCCCTTGCAATTAGTGTAAAGTCTTCATAGTATTTTCTCCTATTATCACTTGTATAAACTTAACATGCTCATCTGTTGTCTACTAATAGCCTTTTAGCCATACATATTGTGTCTTATCACATAATATTTGAATTCTAATCGAGGATCATCTCTACTAAAGATAATCCTCTTTTCCATCCCATTGGTATGTTAATCTGAACTCTGAAGCTCCAATGCTAATCAACCGAGATAGAAATAATGACAAGCAGCCTTTCTAGAACTTGAATAAAATGAAAGAATCTGCTTGGGAACTAGAATCTGTTCTATTGCGACATCCAATTGAAAAGGTCAAACCGCTAGGCAGGAGATCAATCTAGCATGTATAATGTATAATCAGTATAACAATATGTATAATCAGGAGATCAATCAAGCTCACATTTGCCCCTTATAGTGTTTTGTTACTACTTTGCTACCTCTATGTCCAACTCATCATGAACTATATATGTCTTGGGATATTTGTTATATATATGCAACTCATCATAGCTAGGTGTTGTTTTATTTTATCATTGTTGCCTGCTGATGACATGTAAGAATGTTTTTTTGTAAGGGATTGTGGGGCAGTGAATACGAATGAACTATTTTTAAAAAAAAAATCACTTAAGGAGTCTAAGTATCGGAATTAGACTCCATAAGTCTGACTTAAGGAGTCTAAGTATCGGAATTAGACTCCTTAAGTCTGACTTAAGGAGTCTAAGTTTTGGAATTAGACTCCTTAAATCTGACTTAAGGAGTCTAAGTCCGGGAATTAGACTCCTTAAGTCTGACTTAAGGAGTCTAAGTTTTGGAATTAGACTCCTTAAGTCAGACTTAAGGAGTCTAATTTGGACTTAGACTCCTTAAGTCATGACTTAGGGAGTCTAATTCCCAAAACTTAGACTCCTTAAGTGCGCCTTGCACTGGCATTTGGGCCTTATTTAAGGCGTCCTATTTCATTTATTAGACGTCTTAAGTCATACTTTTAGGCGTCTAATTAAAAAATAGGACGCCGTAAGTTTACCCTACGGCGCCCCCCAGATAGGCGTCCCCCAGAAAAAGGACGTTAAATGTACAAAAAATAGGACGCCGTATCCCTTTTTTGTAGTAGTGCAATTTTCAAAAACTATCCTTAAGTGGACATTTAATTATCGATTAACCAAGAAAAGATAAGATATCAATGGTTGAAGTTTCAACCTTTGTAAGGCCCGTTTCAGAATAAGTGTCATTTTCATATTTCAAGAAGAAATTAAATGATTTGTTTTTCTTCTTTACTCATTAAACTTATTAGTGGTTAAACAATATTTATTTAAAGAGCACTTGCCATATAGGCACATGACATGTTAGACTTTTAAAACATTAAGTTGTCCTCTAAACAAGTTGATGCAATGAAAGACAAAGAAAATTATGTTAGTGATGAGAGAAAGCTTTGATTCGAACAATGATTGATATTTTATCACATGCACCAAGGACCACATATTCATTATCATCGTATTTTATGAATCATAGAGTAACCCCATAAAGCACATTAGTAATGAAGAGAAACTTTGTCCCTTTAGGAACTACATTTTCATATTCGTTGTATTATTTCATTTATGGTTACTCTCGTGGGCCATACATAGAGAGAGTACTCCCAAAACAACATTAATAGAGGGAAGAAACGTGCATGAATATTATGTTTTTGTTACCCTTCATATTCATCTTCATAGCATTATTTCATTCCAAGTCTGTAGGTCCACGCACAAGTCAAGCACGTCATGTACAAATAAGCCAATCAATTAAAGTCTGAAGACTTTTGATAGATATTTTTCACGCTAGTTGCCATGAAACAAGTAGTAGTTGGACTCACCGCATTTGAGAAGAAAAATTTGGGTGATGATGAGTTTTTAGCAGACAATAATTAAATACTCCTCAAATCCTATTTACAGGACATTTCTAATCTATTTCACCGAAACTAAGAAAAACTTTAAACTTCATTAACTTTACCTATAAATTTAACAAATTTCTAACTTTATTTCTATTTAATATATATTATTGTAACCCTACAAGAACAAATTCTACACAATAATAAATGAAAGATAAAGTTGTATCTTCATATGAAAAATGTAACGATGTCGTTTATAAATAAGACAGAAGAAGATATTCTCTCTCTATCTTCATGTGAAATTTTCATCAATGCCACTTTGCATATGGACTTATGATTAGACAAAAATGATATAATTTTAAGAAAATGATTAAGGTATGCATCTTATAATTCATTATTTACAACTATTGTTTTTTTATCTATTTTCTGAATGCATATACATTCATTTTTGTGGATGTATTTCCATTTTGAAATTCCCTATCTTAAATAAATTGAAGTCAACATTTTATTAAATAGACGTTGAGAGATAATCTTCCAACTCCTCACATATCATTAAAATGAATGTGTAGACTTTGTACAACTTGAAATATCTTTTTTAGTCTTATTTATAAGTCACATCGTTACATTTTTCCTATGAAGATACAACTTTACCTTTTATTTATTATTGTGTAGACTTTGTATTTGTAGGGTTATTATAATATATATTAAATAGGGATAAAGTTGAAAAGTTATTAAATTTATAGGTAAAGTTAATAAAGTTTAATGTTTTCTTGGTTTCAGTGAAGTAGATTAGAAATGTCCTGTAAATAGGATCTGAGGAGTATTTAATTATTCTTCGCTGAAAACTCTTCTTTAGCTAGATTTTTCTTCTCAAATGCAGTAAGTCCAACTACTCCTTGTTTCACGACAATTAAAGTGAAAAAATATCTATCAAAATTCTTCAGACTTAAATTAATTTGTTTATCGGTACATGACAGGCTTGACTTGTGAGTGGACCTACAAACTTTGAATGAAATAATGCTATGTATGGCCTACGAGAGTGACCATAAAAGAAATAATGCAACTAATTAAGATGAAAATGTAGTTCCTAAAGGGACAAAGATTCTTCTCATTACTAATGTGCTTTATGGGGTTTCTCTATGATCCATACAATACCATGATAATGAATATATGGTCCTTGGTGCATGTGATAACATACATCCTTTGTTAGAATCAAAGCTTTTTCTCATCACTAACGCAATTTTCTTTCTCTTTCGTTGCACCAACTTGTTTCGAGGACAACTTAAGGTTTTAAAAGTCTAACATGTATTGTTCGTCTGGTTCTACGTGTCTGAATTGGTTATTTGATTTGCATTATTTGGGATCACTTTTGGATACCCAAAAATGTTTATTAAAGTAAATTGAGACAAGTCTCATATCACATACTTATCTAGTACCACTCTGATTCTATTCGTAAATCTAAATTAACTAATTTTCATATACCAGAGAATTAGTTAACTAATTAATTATGGGCTAACTTTTCAATTTTTCCTTTATCTATAATTGGTTCTAAGTCAATATCAATAAATTCTTTTTGTTTACTGCAATTAAAAGGGACAAAAAAGTAAAAAATGTATTTATTATTCTAAAACTGAATTATAGTAAGGATCAAAATTTTTAATCAAAATGAACTTATGAATAAGATCATAGTGATATACTGTAAATTATAATTAAAAGAACTGTTTTTTAAGACCAATTCACTGATCTAAAACAAACACATTGTTGTTCTCACTGGAGCACGTTAATCGTGGGGCCGTTAAGCTGTGATGAGCTGTAATGAACTACACATTTTTTTTTTAAAAAAAAAAATCCTATGCGGTGGTGGATGGATAGTCCCAGCTTGCAAAAAGCATAGTTCTTAGTGGAGCATCTTACACAGTTATACGCTAAACGTATGGAATAATAATGGTAGTGGGTGAGAATAATAATTAATATGATATTAGAGTTTAATGTAATTAGTAGAGATAATATCGGAAATTACTTCAATTTTAGAACAATTTTATTGACTTTAACTGTTTTTACTGATTTGTAAAAATTGTTAGTTGCTTTGTAATAAGGATTAGTGCAGTGACTTCGGGGTCTCCTGAGCTGGGGTCAATGGTTTAGATTAAAAATAATTGGATTGGGCTGTCCCAATTAAGAACGGGCCAATCCATGGGCCCACTTTACTCACAGTGGTCTCCGACGCATTGGTCACGGCGGGGCAACTTCCCTATCATGCAAGGCCGGGTTGTCGTTTAATCAGAGACTAGGTCTATCTGTCTATCTATTTTTAATCAACGCGTATGAATTGAAAGGAAACCCATTTTTTTTTCCCAAAATTACCATTACGTAATTTTGGGGTATCATAGCAAGTGCTCTTTAAATAAATACTATTTAACCACTAATAAGTTTAATGAGTATAAAAGAAAACATCATTTAATTTCTTCTTGAAATATGAAAATGACACTTATTCTGAAACACGCTTTATAAAGGTTGAAACTTCAACCATTGATATCTTATCTTTTCATGGTTAGTTTATAATTAAATGTTCACTTAAGGATACTTTTTGAAAATCGGTAATTATATAAAAAATTTAAACATATAAAATAAAGTTATATATTCTCGCTTTCCACCATGACCAAGTAAAAATTAAAGCTTTTTTTCCCTATTTCATTTACACCTGCCTTTTGTATTGTTGTTATTAAATAAGCGTATAATAGAAAAATAAAATGAGATCAAATCTTTTTAAAATGGAGATAGTATAATTATTATATGAACTTTTCAACAACGCCACTTTGCATCCGGACTTATGATTAGACAAAAGGGATATAATTTTAAGAAAATGATTTTGACGTATGCATTTTATTATTCATTATGTCCAAGTAATTTTTAAATTTTTTTATCTAGTTTATGAATGCATATACATTCATTTTTGTGGATGTATTTCCATTTTGAAAATTCCCTAATTAAAATAAAATGACGTCAATATTATATTAAATAGATGATACACTCGATTTCTCAACAATTGCAAATTGAAACTACATCGAAATTAATATTTAAAAATTTAATATTGGTTTCCAGTCCTAATATTGAAATTGTACGTTAATCTGTTCTGATTTATTGTAACATCCCAACTTTTCACAAGCAGTATAATTTTTTTTTAAACATCTTTTCAAATCATCAGAGTAGAGCATTTGAGCGGAAGAATAACTGATATATATGTATTCAAAATGCCCACCGGCTAGATACAGAAGTGGTATAGTACCCAAGAGTTTTCAAAAGTAAAGGACAACATCGAAAGTCTTGATCGGAACCATGACCTGCTTGCTTTCCTCTCTCCTTGGTCCTCGATTCTTGACACCACAAGCTATAGCCGAGATCCAATTTAACACATTGGATCTCGGTAGCGGTTAACCTCATATTCATATATACAGTATATATTCCACAATCATTCATATTATCAGTATAACTGATGTGTCACACGGAGTGCATAAAGATGTATCACACGTAGTGCATGTAGATGGGTCACACGTAGTGCATGTAGATGTGTCACACGTAGTGCATGTATTCAAAAGCTCATAACAATACTCACAACATATCATCAGACCCTCAACCACAATTATGCATATAGTAAACATCAGAGTTAGTGTTACAGTACGCGAACGTACCTTCGTTGACGGTATTCTGGCACGTTTTACGGAAAACGATCGTTTTGATGAAAACAATAAGCGTCTGTCAGACAGCGTAACGACAGCAAATCAGAGTTTCTAATGTCCTATAAGAGTAATATCACTTTTATTAGTGATTTGGTACTATATCTGGCATTTTGGGTAAAAATTACCATTTTGCCCCTATACCCTAATTGGCGGATTTCGCCAAACACTTCGTTACTCTTACAAATTTTCTTCCCGAAATTTTGCCAGAACTTTGACGCAATTATGATTTTCGAAATTCTAGACTAAAATAGCCCTATCATATGATATCTAATCATACCTTGAAAGATAAAGGCTATTCTAACTATTGAAAGAACTATGGAAGCTTAAAGCTTACCATTTTAACTCTCAGCTTTCGGGACTCAATCCCTACCAAGTTTGACCTCTTTAGGCATTTTTCAATGCAATGAGGCCTAAAACAATAGTAGGCTGCAGGATTTCGGCCGTCGGATCAACTTTGTGAGAAACGATCTGGACCGTCCAAAGCAACTTTTCAAAAAAAACCCTTCCTTCCCTTTTTGCATTCACACTAGGCCGAATTTCAAGAGAGCTTGGCCAATGGGAGGTGGCCACGTGTCACCTTCCAGAAGCTTCCGGTCCAATTTCCCCGATCGGTACTGATTCGCGTAATTTGAGAGAAATCTCAAAATTCGGTTAACTAACTTTGAAGATCTCCTATTACTTACTAGAAATGTCTATTCTAATCTAAATCTTGATTCCATACAGGGCATTCCGTGTTCAGCCAAGTTTCTCGAAAACGTGTCGTGCGGTCCTGATTCGACACTCGTTTTCGAATCATCAATCTCAGAAAAATTCACTGATTCCAAATATGTCCATGAAAATTCCCAATTCTTTTCCAAATGTCACAACATAACCTTTTCCTCCTCTTGGCTATCTGGCATTTTCTCAGAATTTTCCTATTTCGTCTTATTAGGAAAAAGCACAACGGCTTGAATTAACTTCCGTAAGAGTCTAACGGAAGATAAAATTCCACTGATCAATATTTTATCCTGACTTTGGAAATCTCATTTCTAGATCTCTAGATAGGATCCGTTTCCTAATTTTTGAATTACTATTCACATTTTTTTTGCTTTAATAAATTATATTATTAAAATAATAAAACTTACATACTAAGTTTTCTATTTTCATTTTCATTTTCATTTTTTTTTCTTTTTCTTGGGCAACATTTCGGCTGGCCCATTTTTTTATTTTTTATTAATATTTATTTTTTATTTATTTCATTATTTAATTAATTAATTATTTATTTTTTCCAAAAATTTCACAAAATTTCCTAATTGGTCCATTCTTGTATTTAGGCTTAAAAAATACCTAAACTCAACTATTTTTCTCCAAAATTCCCAATTAATTAGCAAATATATTTTTACTAATTTTAAACCAAAAACCACTAATTTTAGGGTTTTACATAATTATTCATGAATTTCCTTCACTTATACTTAAGTAATTAGTCCAATATTACTTAATTACCTTCTTATCACAAGTTGATAATTTTCTTACTTAGAATACCTCATTACCTTCATACTCTTGCATTAATATTAGGATTTCCATGCCTTTTGCATTATTCTATATTTTACAAGGGTATTTTGGTCTTTTTATTACTTTTTGAACATTCTTATACAATTTCTCCAAGTTCATAATTTATTAAATTACCATAAGTAGGGATAATATATTCTCTCAATATTAATAATTATTTCCTCACTTTTTAGGATTTTTCATAATTTTCCTAAGTCAATTACCCTTTGCAGGGGCATTTTGGTCAATTTGGCACTTTGGCTCTTAAATTCTCTAATTCCCTACAGAATTCAACTTAGAAAAATAGACTATATTCACATAAGTCTTAAGACCATAATTTCACTTATCAGAAATAACCCATTTATTTATCCGGGTATTACATTTATGTTGTGGTATATTATGGTGACAAAAGATATTATTAGTATGTTATTTTATTTAGCTACAAGAATATCTTCTCAAGTACACAAGGTATCAAAGATGACAAAAACACATTGCGTCGAGTAAAAATAAAAGATTGACAGTTTTGTTTCATTTTTTAAGCATAAAATGTAAGTACCCATCAAACTTCTGATAAATGTTCTAACATTAGCAACAAACTTCGTATTTAACTTGGGTATTAAGTTATATTCTCAAACTAAACCAACCACTTCATTTTGTTAGGATCTTATCATTCAGCATAATTTTTCAAAATTTTTTCCTTTTAAAACTACAGAAAGCAAGTCCTATTGGTCTCGAGCTTAAAAATGGATTATCGTATTGATAATTGTTCTTTTTGAAATATACAGACAAAAAGGTATACTTTTGGTCAAAGACAAGAAATCATATTTTGAAAAATCCTGCCTAATTGTTTTTTTTTTTTTTTTCAAACGTCCCCAAAATATTATAAGAAACGCATATTCTTAACTTCTTTTCCTTGTGAATATTTATAGATTGATTATGTAGTGAATGTATCATATGTCATATTAATTTTAGGGTTAAGGTGCAAAAATAGACAAATGCTTTTCTCAAAAGAGCGTCCAGTGGCAAATACTTTTTTTTGGCGCAAAAGTAGACACGTGGTTACAAAGTGGAGCAAAATTAGCGTTTGACCGTTAGTTGACTTTTTTTGTACTGAAAATGATGATGTGGATGAGGACGTGGATGATGACGTGGATGTTGATGGTCTCTGGGTTGTTATAAATTACGTTTAGCCCGGACACATTTCAGATAATTTCAAGTTAGTCCCTCCATGAACTTTTAAAAGTTTCAAGTTAGTCCCTCCAGAACTTTTACAAATTTCATTTCAATCACTGGTCAAATTTCATTTCAATCCCTGGTCAAAAGCATTTTGACCTTCTTCTTCCCCAACGATGAACCAGAGCACCCCACCTCCGCGCGCGATACATTCTTCCTTCTTCTTCCCCGTGATGAACCGAGCCCCCACCTCCGCGATACATTCTTCCTTCTTCTTCCCCAGCGATGAACCAGAGCCCCCACCTCCGCGATACATTCTTCCTTCTTCTTCCCCAGTGATGAACCAGAGCCCCCCACCTCCGCGATACATTCTTCCTTCTTCTTCCCCTTTTGCCTCCGCCTTGTTTTCTTTCTCGCAAGCAGGCTTATCGTTGCCCCCCTGATTTATTGTTTTATCGATGCACTTATAGTTTAATGGGATTTTCTTGCATAATCGTTGGAAGCCATAATCGTTACGGGATTTTCTTGATTCGTTCGGGATTCTTTGATCGTATTATTGCTTTTGAGTTTTAGGAATTTGATGAAATGAGTGTATCAGTGTTCTGGGATTTTCTTGCATAATCGTTGGAAGCCATAATCGTTCTGGGATTTTCTTGATTCGTTCTGGGATTGTTTGATCTGTATTATTGCGTTTGAGTTTTAGGAATTTGATGAAATGAGTGTATCAGTGTTCTGGGATGTTGATCTGTATTATTGCGTTTGATTCGTTCTGGGATTCTTGAAGTTTTGAAGGAAGGAAGGAAGGAAGGAAGAAAGGAAGAAAGGAAGGTGTGGATTTTTTTAATTTCTTCTTTCTTTTTTTTACCGCCAAGTAGGATAAAAATTGCCGAGTCGCATCCATGTTAATGATTTTGGTCAAACTAACAGTCAACTAACGGTCCATGTCTACTTTTGCTCCACTTTGTAACCACGTGTCTACTTTTGCGCCAAAAAAAAGTATTTGCCACTGGACGCTCTTTTGAGAAAAGCATTTGTCTATTTTTGCACCTTAACCCTTAATTTTATGCAACTCTTTTGCGTTTAGGTACATATCTATTATACACAGAGTTGCTTTAATTCTTTTCATGTTGATTATGTGATATGTTTTACTTCCATTTAAATTTATTGTATACACATTTCTTATTTATAGCTAGAGTCTATATCAATACCCATCATCAATAAATAAATAAATAAATGGTGTCATTTCTTTGTGCTGGTTTTTTTGTGAACATTTTGTGTTAATTTCAAGGTGGCTTGGTTAGTGGATCAATGGTGTCATGTGTTTGCCTTGGTTTCTTGAATTTGAATTTGAGCTTATTAATTTTGTTAGCATTGGATTATAGTATCATTAATAATCTTAATTTTTTTATATGGGTGGCAATTGTTAAATTAAAATTAATGAGAAAATCAAGTGGTAATGCGAGGTGGTTCGATTATTAGATTAAAAGCTAAATACAATTCTAAGTTCATTAATTGCTTGAGTGCTTAATCAATCTAACTTAGAGAGATTAATATGCGAGGTGGCTCGGTATTAATCAATCTAAGTTAGGCCTAGTTTAAGAGGTGACCCTTAGAGTCTTTTGAAGTTAGCATGTTTAATCTCTCATAATCATTTGAAGTGAGGATTGCTTGTGTCATTGTTATGAAGGATTGTTCATCCCATTATTGATCTTGTTATTTTTCTTATTTCATTAACTCCATCATTCCATTTCATACTTTAAAGAAAAATCACAAAAAGAACTATTTTGTCAGGTGTAATTAACACCCTAAACATGTTGAGGCATTCTCTTTCTCCTCCTCCTCTTCTATGTGTTTACCACTATTTATTGCAATTTCTCTCAATTTCATTGTCTGGGTTCTGGTCGAGGTATTTAGATCTATGGGTATTATTTTATTGCATGATGAAATTCCTCTGCTGCATTTGAAATTTCATTGTATGGGGTCTTAAATCATGACACCAAAATCTATAAAAAAGAACATCTAAATATATTAATAAGTATTAATCTTCAGAAATAATTTTGGCAATTTTTTCTCGAGAAAATGTGTAACATCCCAACTTTTCACAAGCAGTATAAATTTTTTTTTCCCCAAAACATCATTTCAAATCATCAGAGTAGAGCAACAGAGCGATTGAGTAACTGATATGTATATATAAAACGCCGTAAGTCTGGCTGGTTACAACAGCGGTACAGAAACCGCGTGGTTCTAAAGTATATAACAAAAGAAAGGCTTCCGCTGGAACAACAAAAAGGAAGTCTTCAGCCGGGTCTTCTACTCGGGCTGCTTGCCTCTCTTGAAGTTCATTTATAAGAGCCCTCTGCTCTTGCAGAGTTCTCCGCATCTCCTCCATTTCATTCTGTTCTGGCTGGTCTGGTATTGGATTTACCCGAGGTTGTCTACCTTGTCCCCCACCTCGGCCTCTGCCTCGACCTCTGCCTCGGCCTCTGGGAGTTCCGGCTCCTCTTAACTTTGCCATGTCTCGTTCTTTTTCCTTCATTTAGGGAAAACGTTAGATTTAGGAGAACAATGATTCGTCTATCGTAGATTTTATCGCACTACAAAAGAACGGACACTCGTGATATTTCCCCTCATTCAGGGTTTCGTTGATTCGTCCTACTCAGAAAGGGGTATGGAATTTTCGTATCAGGAGTTCCTCTACATGAGTCAAATACTGCATGTACTTATCTTTGGAGTTTTATCCGGCGTGGCCTAGCTCCACATATAAGCTCTGTGCTAGGATAAAATTTTCGTTAAGGACAAGCTGGAGATTTTCAGAGTTATTTGATACAGATATCGGCCTAACTTCGGGCAGCGGATACACTGGATCTGGGTTCAATCCTAACCCCACCAACTCGGGAACTACACGCGCTGGGTTCAATACTAACCCTACTAACTCAGGAACTACAGACATACGCGCTGGGTTCAATCCTAACCCTACTTACTCGAGAACTACAGACATACGAGATGGTACGTTTTCTTTGGCCAGAGGGAACATCGTTTCTGTCCCTTTCTAGAACATAACACCAGAGTTATCTTAGTACTCGTTTTCCAAAATATGCTCTTTTATAGAAAGGCGTTGATCCTAACTCCGTTACTCAAACCTATTGGCCAGGTAGGTGTCTATCATGGGAAGTCTCACCGAGTTCACGGCGACTGAATGACTTACCCACATAGACTAGCCCTTCCTTCGGCACCAACGGTTTGTTTATAACATAGTTAGAGTCATGCCAAGTAAAATGATCTGATGCCAGGAGAAAACGCTACGATACCAAAATGTAACACCCGGTTTTCACAAGCTGTTTTCATAGCGTTTCGATCGAGTTTTGAGCGACAAATTTTTTTTTCATAATAAAGAGTGGCTGAATAACATTGATAACAGTGTATCTGGCTGTTCATAAGGCCGTACATTCCTCCGAGTGTTTACATCTAACGTAAGTACAACAAAACTAAAACGTCTCCATCTGATCTTCATGCTAGCTCTCTACCTTTGTCCTCGATCTGCGTGGCCTGCTTGCTTCTCTCCTCGACCCTCGGTCCTCCGGACCCTGAAGCTATAGCTGAGATCCAATTTAGCGCATTGGATCTCAGGTAATGGTTAACCTCATGCTTATAAACAGTATATGTACAACAGGTATTTCTAATTTCATAGCATTGATCAATCCAGTACAACAACATAAAACTGTAATAGTGATCTAAGTACGATTCCTTAATCACAGTGTGTCTAAGTACGGTTCCATAGGCACAGAGTATCTAAGTACGGTTCCATAGACACGTGGAATCTAAGTACGATTCCTTAGACACGGGGTATCTAAGTACGGTTCCATAGATACGGTGCATCTAGCACCGAATAGAATGGCCAGGTAAGTGTCTATCATGGGGGGCCTCACCGACTTTACGACGACTAAATGGCACACCCACATAGACTAGCCTTGCCTTCGGCACCAAACTATTCACATAACATATTATCACATATAATCATTCAATAATCATCAGATTAGTGTTACGATGCTGCGAACGTACCTTCGTTGATGTTATTCTAGCACGTTTTAAGAAAAACCGTACTTTTGACGGAAACGGAAACCAAAGACGTCGACACGGTTCGACGGTAGGTCAAAACGTAATCGGGGATATCCTATCAATATAACAACGTACTTGTTAAGGATCTATCATTACGACGGACATTTTTAGTCAAAATGACCATTTTACCCCCGACCCTAATTGGCGGAATTTCGCCAAGACGCCGTTACTTTAACCCTAATCTTCCAAAATTTCAACATAACTCCTACTCCAACATAATTTCGAAATATATATCATATTGATTAGTGATTCACTTCATAACAGGCATTTTAGGTACAAATGACCATTTTGCCCCTATTCGGTACATTAACTCTGATAACCCTGATATCAGTATCCGATCACTCTGATCACTCTGATATCAGTCTCCGATAACTCTGATATCAGCCTTTGATAACTCTGATTTCTGAATGCGTTAACCCACAGGTCCCAGGATCAGAACTTGGCTCTGTCGGATTTTAGATAGCTTTACCAAACCTCCTTAACGTTTTCTACGTTTCTTAGTAATTCGACCGTGATCGTGTCATTGAGTAGGAGGTATTTTGTGTTATCATGGTGTGTGGGAACCATGGAAACATTTAAAGTATCTTGTGTTACCATGGTGTTGTCCAAGGAGACATTTTGGTATTTGTGGTGTTGACCGCGGTGTATGAGCCATGGGAGACACTATATATCAAGGTACGATATGACAGGATCTTTATGGTCAAACCAAAGCGAATTCTCGATTATCAAGAGGAGCGGCTGGCAGACAAAGTAAGGATCCGATGCGTGGAGTCCAAAGTCCGAGTAGGACGAAGTTTAGATAGTACAAAGTTTAGATGGTAGAGTACAAATTTCGAGGATGAAATTTTGTTTAACGGGGGGAGAAATGTAATACCTTCAAATCTGACTTAGGGTAATCTCCCTTGAAATTAGATAATTTGCAAATAGGTCCCTAAAACGTTTGAGAATTTGCAAATAGGTCCCTAAGCACATTGTGGGTTATAAATACCCAGTGAAAGCTATAAAAGAGGCAAGTAAAAATCTATTTAAAATAGGGAAGGATATTGTCCCTAATTTAGGTAATTTATTAAGTTACAAACTTGGAGAAATTGTAGAAGAATACTCAAAAGTAAGGAAATGACCGAAATACCCCCGTAAATGCTAAGATAATGCAAGAGACATGAAAACAAAGATGTCAATACAAAAGTTATGAGGTAATGGGGCATGCTAATTAAGAAAATTATCAAATGTTGATAAGAAAGTAATTAGGTAATTATTAGCTAATTACTTAAGTATAAACAAAGGGAAATTCAAAGATAATTATGTAGAACTCCATAATTAGTTATTAATGGCTAAAAATTAGCATAGATATATTTGCTAATTAATTGGAGAAGATTGAGAAAAAATATGAGAATAGGTAATTTTAAGCCTAAAAACAAGTATGGGCCAATAGGGAAATTTTGTAAAATATTATATAAAAATAATTATTAAATAATTATTTTATATAATATTAATTAATTAAATAATTAATTAAAACGAAAATTAAAAATAAAAGACCAGCTGCATTGACCGAAAATTTTGGATCAAAGTGGATAGGAATTTGAAAATAAATATCTAGATATTATTCAAACAACTTGTAATATTTTAACATATAATTAAATTATAGTGAATAGTAAAAAAATAAATAGGAAACGGATCATATCTGGAGAGCCAGGAATAGGTTTTCCAAAGTCAAGGTAAAATATTGATCAGTGGATTTTTATCTTCCGTTAGACTTTTCCGGAAGTTAATTCTGAAGCCAATAGCGCATTTTCCTAATAAGACGAAATAGGGAAAAATGCAGGTAGGCACATTTTTGGATCTGAAGAAAATAAATTCTAACTCAACATCTAGAAATGAGTTTGAAATTATCTGGACATATTTGGAATCAGTGAATTATTATCCAGAGGTTGATGATTCCGAAAACGAGTTCCGGCACCGGACGCGTTCGGACACGTTTTTCGAGGAACTTCAGACTGACAGTTGAAGCCCTATATGGAATCGAAATTTAGGTTAACCCGGACATTTCTAATAAGTGAGAAAATGTCTTCAAAGTTGTAATTCCAGATTTCTAAGATTTTACAAGATTTCACGATTCGAACACCGATCAGGGGATTTTATCGGTAAAATCCCATAAAGCAAAATGAAAGGAGCGAGAAGAGGCCAACAAGGCCATACTCTTGGCCAAGTATTTTGCATGGAGGAGAATTAGCCACATAGAAACCCTAGAATGTGTGGCCACAATTGAAAGAAGAAAGTTGGAAAAAGACCGTTTTGCCCTCGCGTATTTGCCTATAAATAGGCATGCACCCTTCTTCATATTTTCACACCAAGAGCTCTTGCTCATTTCGAAATTAGAGATAAGGTAGAGAGAAGGAGGAGTTCGGGGAATTCTGCAGCTGTGGCTCGAGTAAGTTTTCGGTACTTAAGCTTTCGTAGTCCTTTCGGTAGTTAGAGTAGAAATGCTAGAATAGTCTTTAATCTTCCAAGTATGATTAGATATCATATGTTAGGGGTATTTTAGTCATTATTTCGAGAATCTTGGTGGGGTCGAAGTTCTGGCAAAATTTTGGAAGATTAGAGTTAAAATAGCGAAGCTCTGGCAAAATTTCGGCGATTAGGGGAATAGGGGCAAAATGGTAATTTGTACCTAAAATGCCTGTTATGAAGTGAATCACTAATCAATATGATATATATTTCGAAATTATGTTGGAGTAGGAGTTATGTTGAAATTTTGGAAGATTAGGGTTAAAGTAACGAAGTGCTGGCGAAATTCCGCCAATTAGGGGGTCAGGGGTAAAATGGTCATTTTGACTAAAAATGTCCGTCGTAATGATAGATCCTTAACAAGTACGTTGTTATATTGATAGGATATCCTGATTACGTTTTGACCTACTGTCGAACCGCTGTCTGACGTGCTGGTTTCCGTTTTCCGTCAAAAGTACGGTTTTTCTTAAAACGTGCTAGAATAACATCAACGAAGGTACGTTCGCGTACTGTAACACTAATATGATGATTATTGAATGATTATATGTGATAATATGTTATGTGAATAGTTTGGTGCCGAAGGCAAGGCTAGTCTATGTGGGTGTGCCATTTAGTCGCCGTAAAGTCGGTGAGGCCCCCATGATAGACACTTACCTGGCCATTCTATTCGGTGCTAGATGCACCGTATCTATGGAACCGTACTTAGATACCCCGTGTCTAAGGAATCGTACTTAGATACCCCGTGTCTATGGAACCGTACTTAGATACTCCGTGCCTATGGAACCGTACTTAGACACACTGTGATTAAGGAATCGTACTTAGATCACTATTACGCTTTTATGTTGTTGTACCGGCTTGATCAATCTTCGTGAAATTAGAAATACCGTTGTACATATACTGTTTATAAGCATGAGGTTAACCGTTACCTGAGATCCAATGCGCTAAATTGGATCTCGCCTATAGCTTCAGTGGTCCAGGAGGACCGAGGGTCGAGAGAGAAGCAAGCGTGCCACGTAGATCGAGGATAAAGGTAGGGAGCTAGCATGAAGATCAGATGGAGACGTTTTAGTTTTGTTGTACTTACGTTAGATGTAAACACTCGGAGGAATGTACGGCCTTATGAACAGCCAGATACACTGTTATCAATGTTATTCAGTTACTCTTTATTATGAAAAAAAAATTTGTCGCTCAAAACTCTGATCGAAACGCTCTGAAAACAGTTGTGAAAACCGGGGTGTTACAAAATGAAAAATAATTATACATCATAATAAGATGTAGTTATATACTTTGCAGAAAGTGAAGTTTGTTGTGGAATAGCCGGAGAGATCTGATTGGATATAACTTATATTTATATGATAGAATATCTGATCTCAATAATTTCACAATATTATTTCTTAGACTTTAAATTTAATTATTATCTTATATATGACCTTATTTTCTTTTAATGTATTTGTCTCTTTTTCTTTTATTTGATCAATGTTTCCCCTTTCTAGATTTAGCTAGAATGCAAAGGGTTTTTAACTTTTCCAATAAATATACTTTATGAGATTTGTTCTCTTCCTTAAAGCGTGAAGTCATTTAGCACCTTAATTAATAGCTTGTTGGTTGTCTCATTTCCTTTTATTTTTCTTTCTGGGTTATCATAATTTAATCAATTAATAGTGAGACGTTCCAAATATATTTAATTAATTTTCATATTTTTCATCTGTAGTGAAGGAGCAATGTTGTTTGACCCAAAAAAAAACGAAAAGAAGGAGCAATGCTTCAAGGTCATTTATTTAAATATAAAAGCTTTTTTTTTTCCAAAAAAAAAAACAATCGAGGCTTTTTCTCCAATTCCATTCATGTTTGCTCCGTCTATGGTTGTTAACCTTACAAACATAACCCCTAAGTTGAGAAGTGATAGATATAGTTAGAATAATATAGTGATAATATTTTCCTCAAACTTAATGTCATAGCTGAAGAAATTGAAAACTAGAGAATTTTAACCATAACCACGTATAATGAGAATGAGAGATTTCACAAAATAAAGATTTCTTTCATCTATTTAGATTTCAAGCATGGTGGTTTGATTTCAATACAAATAATATAGCAAAGCATTTTGTAGATGGTAAAATTTCTATATCCAAAAAATTATAAATGTCTAGTTAATAACCCAGCACCTCAGTGCAACATGCTAGTTTTAAAACGCATAGAGAGGGGAGATATCCAGATTCTTATAAGATGTCTTTTGTTCCACACCCTAGTCAATGTGAGATTTCACAATCCACCTCATTAGAGCCCAACGTCCTCGTTAGCACATCAACACAGATCGACCCAAACCTGACTTTGATATCCACAAAACTATCAAATCAAGGGATGAAGCTTCTTCTCATTCACCACCATACTTGACCATTAATAATACACCCGACACACTTATTAATTTTTATTTTTATTTTTCAATTTCTTCACTCTTATCACAAAATATGTCCTTTTGCAACTCCGCAATTTGTTAGTACGACTTGACTTGATTTGGAAATGGAGAAGTATAAAACAACGTGTGTGTTAATTGCTCAAGGCAGAAGACTTGAAATTCCGATAAGTGTGTATGCTCCTCATGGGAAAGCATTCTTCATTTGTATTCCTGCTTTTACTTCATTGCTTCATGGCCTCCTTAGCTTGGACTGATACAAACATTAGTATTGATAAATTTGCACTGCTTGCCCTTAAATCCTTTATCACTTCATATCCATATGATTTCTTAGCTCATTGGTCTATCTCTTCTTCTCCATGCAATTGGACTGGTGTCACATGCAATACTCGTCATGGAAGGGTCGATTCCTTGAATCTTCACGACATGGGTCTTAAGGGCTCCATATCTCCACAACTAGGAAATCTCTCATTCCTTGTTGAACTTGATCTTAGTGACAACAATTTTCATGGTCAAATACCAAAAGAGTTTGTTCAATTGCATAGATTGAAACTAATTAACCTGAGCTACAATGACCTTCATGGGCAAGTTCCAGCAAAGATAGGAGATTTATCTATGCTTGAGTGCTTGAGTTTTCAAAATAACAGTCTTAATGGATTTATTCCACCATCTTTATTCAATCTATCAAGGTTGGAGACTTTAAATTTGAGATTTAATTTCATTGAAGGAACCATTCCATTAGAGGTGGGCAGACTTGAGCGATTGAAGACTTTACGACTTAGCAATAACAAACTTTCAGGATTCATTCCCCGGACCATTTCCAACTCTTCTTCACTTGAGTTATTGAGTTTGTCTTATAACAGTTTGTCAGGTATATTTTGGATTATTTCAACATATACATTTGTCTTTGTTCTAAACTAGTATAATTGGTTAGAAGGATCTTATCCTTGAGGAATATGAATTTATCTCGATTGTTTTTTATTTATTTGTTTTTGGAACTTTTATGAATTTTCTTCTTTATTTTTCATCATATTTTTTCTACTCTTTTTCAAAGGAAAAAACATTCATCATAAAAAATTTGAAACAAATTATGTAATCACACCATAGAAGAAAAATTACTGTTATAATATTAATTAGTCCAAGTGGATCTAAAGGCTCATCACCAGTCTTTGAAAATAAATATTTATTATTCTGTCATTAAAAAACTTTTTGAAGGGTTTTCATAGGGAAAACCCTTAGCTCAATTTCATTATATCCATATGTCAAGTTCTTCAATCACACATGGACATGTGTTTGTGGATTTATAGTTAATTGATAATATTTTAAAAATATGATATATGGTTATATGTGATTGGATGACTTAAGATAATCGATATAAGAAACTTGTATTGTCATTTTTCATATTAAATAAACCTTACAACCAACATGTTCCGAACGTTTAATTTTGATTTGTACAATCTACGTTATACTTTAATTTCATTATTTGTTAGTAATTATTATTTTTAAAAAGTTTGTAGAGTCAACAAAAAGATTTTTGTAGGAGTCTCCTAAGAAACATGTGTTTTGATAGGAATGATGAAAAGGAAGGGCCAATTGAATTTCAATTTATCTCTTAGATTTAATCATATAGCAATTTCTCAACCAAACACAACCAATTGATTTAATCTATCGGTTTTAGCCCACCCTAATTAAAAGTGTTATAACTTTTATTGGGTTCTATTATTTACCAATATATGTGTCATATCTTAAAAAATGTGCAAGTCTTATGTGTTTCTATAGAATATTAATTTATCTCATGTACCTACACATAACAAATTTGTTACTGATGACATTGTTTTCTTTCCCACCCTCTTAATATATGAAGGAGGCATCCCAAATGAAATTGGTGATCTTTCACAACTGAAGACATTGTATTTCGGACAAAATCAACTCACTGGTTCTCTACCATCTTCATTATTTAACAATTCAGCGCTACAAAAGATTGATCTTTCAAGAAATCAATTATCTGGTAGTCTCCCAAAAAATGTGTGTTTTGGGCTTCCAAAACTTGAATTATTTTATGTGAATGGAAATGATTTGTCTGGCGAAATACCCTCCATTTGGCATCAATGCAAAGAATTAGTAGAGTTACAATTGGGTGATAATAGATTCGATGAAGGAAAAATACCAAGTGACATTGGAAATTTGACCAAACTCCAGATGCTATTTCTTAGGAACAACAACTTGCAAGGTAAGAGTTTTAATTATATATATCATTTTCTTAACTTCTATTCCATTATTTCATAAAACATGACTGCATAATATGCCCTCTCTCCATTTAAATAAGTGAGACACAACTTTAAATTAGAAAACTCTGAGAGAATATTCTTTCTCACAAAGAAAAATTAGGAAACTTTTCTTTTCTTTTTAATTTCATTCTCTCACTCTTTTCCTTCTTTCCTATTTTCCCCCCTTTCATTTCCTTTCTTTTCTTTTCATAAAATAGGAAATATATAAACTTTGGGCAATTCAAACATGGGTTTTTCTCCACATAGGAAAGGGAACCCAAAACCCAACATTTAGGTAGATCAAGTAACATATACAATAATTAAATAATTTATTTAGTTTTTTTAATCTCAACAAATCAGTCAACTTGGTCTTATAATTTTACCTATCTGTTATGGAATAAAATACTAGGCCCATCCAAGGTGTGGCCCATCAGGAGACATCTAATACATTTGGACTTGGAGGCACCAAAGGCCCAGCAAGTCCAAACCCTAACCCTAAGGTAGCCTCTATATATAGCTGGTTAACCTAAAGAGGTACATATCATCTTCTAAGCTCTCTCTCAATTGCATATACTGCACACAGAGCACACACACCACCCCCTTGGCTAAACGCCTCCAGTATCATCGAACTACGTGGACTTTGATCCCTATTCAGGGTACGTAGGCCCTAGGTATCGCACCTAGGTCAAGTTCCTTGTGCTTTGTGATCTCCGATCCTCTTAGGTATCTCATCCATGGATACTTGGGGGAGAGCTATTTGATCCTATATCCACATCCTAGCCCACCTAGGGTTAGGGTTTATGTTCTATGACAGAACATTGGCGCCGACCGTGGGGAATCGGTAAATTTCTTATTCCCGCAACCAAAGATGGTCAATAATTTCAATTCTGGGCTCACTAGAAACTGAAAGAAAATCAAGAAAAACTTGAGTCTTGCCTCTCAAAAGGTGGGATTCGGCCTGGCGGGTTCTTCATATCTGACCAAATCGATTAGGTGTGTGAGTTCCAAACTTTTGTTTCGATCACCAATCCTGAGTTCGTGGTTCTGCATCTCTATTCGTTGGAAAATACCCAAGTGTGCGCATAACCTTCCGTGGGTTTCCAAGTATGGGTTGGACGTCTCTAGAAACCTGCTTCGCATCACATTGGTTGGTTGCCTTCAACTTTGGCAAAGTCGATTAGGGAGCCGTTCATTCAGATCATCCTGGGTGAGTTCTTGATTTCTACCGTTGCCGATGGGGGTTTTGGAAGGAGGTCATATTTCTCAGGCTCCCAAAATCACGGAGGAACAACGTGGCGTTAGAGAAACGGTTCCAGAGCAAGGTGGTGAAACGGTTCCAGTGCAAGGTGGTGTTTCTCTACAACGTGGGCAGGAATGTTTTCAAACCTTCAGCAACGTGGCGTTGAGGAACATAAATTATTGGCAACGAACTTGCATAGTTTCATACCTCAGCAACGTGGGGTGAGTGTATGCTGAGGTGTCGACATGTTGAGGCTGGGATGCATGTTTGAAGTCCGGTTTGCAGTGAATCAAAAAGTCGAGGTCCAAAAACCAGAGAGTCGCACTGCTTGACCGAGATTCTTCATCCGAGGTTATTGGTAATAGCAAGGCCGGGATGTCTCCAGTGATCTCTGGGTTTCAAACACGGCCTAGTTATATTTGTGATTTCAAATCCGAGATCGTTACTTTGCTAGCTCTGGAGGATATTTAGAATTATTCACCGAGGTGCCTCAGGATCCAACGCAGAGATGCCATCATCTATTCAATGCCGGGATATTCCTGCCGAGATTACTGTTTGGACCAAGGTGCATGGTGCGTTTTGGGCACGAGCCTGAGATGTTACTAAACGATAAGGTTCGTTCCGAGATGAGTTCAAGCCAAGATACTAAGACCACATGTAATCCGAGATGATGATTTGAGGTCGTCTTGGTTGAGGTACGTGATATTCTCGCTTAACAACTAACCGCAGGAAGCAAATTAAAGCAACTTAAAACAGACTGATGACGACGACTCTCGAGGGAACTCTGTGATGTCGTGTTAGCTTTCTTTGGTTAACACCATGACCGTCGAAGAAACTTATGCCGTGACCTGCTGTGTAGTTGAGTATTTTGAAAAAAGTGGTGCTATACGGTATACGCTTCTGTAGAATGTTTTCCTCAACAACCCTCACTGTGGAAGAACTTTTTTACACCATGCCATTCTTTGTTGAGGTCTCGTCTTGGTCTTCCAAGGAATGTTCAATGCCTTATTGCCTTTGGTTGTGATTTGAACTCTATTACAGACGCTGGCGACATAGCTTTGATGACGTGTGAAAAATACAAACAAGAGAAGTGTCTCAAAGTACTCGCAATGGCTGGTGCCAATTTTGGCTTAGTCAATACTTGCACGGTCACGGTGCAAGTTGGGCCTTGCCGAGCCAAACCGAGATGCACGGGCTGAGATCCTGCGATGCCGGGGTAGCTCCAATGCTTGGGTTCCACAGAAGTTAGAACCGAGGTGAATGGTTAACTTCCTCCTGGTTGCAAGCAAGGTGTCTTAGCCGAGATTCTTAGACGCCGACTTGTAAATTTCAGAGAAGGGTAATGCCGAGATAATCGTCTGGAATCTGGTGACCCATTGTCGGAGTGCATCGAAGGATTTAACCGGGTTTGAATTATCAACTGCATCCGAGTTGATATCTCAACCGAGAGGTGAGAGTTGCTGAGGCAATGGGGTACCGAGATATATTCCTCGGAGAAGGGTGAAGTCGTGATGGAAGTCTGATAGAGAGGAACCCGGTTCCATATTCTGAAGGCTGGAAATGAAGCCACGGGATCATATATAACTGCTGCAACTTGGCTTGGAGATAGTGCTTGTGGTTGGAGTTCTCCGCTTGAGGCTTTTGCAATTGACCTGATTCACACTACAGGGAATAAAGCTTTGAGGGTAGGAGCTATTAAACCAGCTAGCACCCGATATGCCAATAGTTTTGCTACGTTGCTAGGCTTGCTGGATCGAGTTGATCCTAGATGAAGGTTCATGTCCAAGCAATGGATCTATACCGGGCATAAGGTACTCTATTTGTTTGGTGGTAGAGGACAATAATAAGAAAGAGCCTATCTGAAGCGCTTTCCTATAAATATATTAATTGCTGAATTTTTATCACAACCATGTATTCAATATGTGGCCGGTTAACTTCAGCTTTATTAATTCTTCACGGTATGCCTAGAAAAGATAGGTTTTCTTGGAGCACTATAATTTCAGCTTAGGCCCAAGGAGGTCATGAGAAAGCAGCTTGTGAATATTTATCGTGAATTCATGATTATGAATGCTCTGATTAATATGTACTCAAAGTGTGGGAGTCTTCAAGAAGCTTCAAAGAGTGTGGATGAAGCTCTGGCTCTGGAAACACTTGGAAGGGGATGCCAAAGTAGTTGAAACTATGTTGGATGCTGGATTTAAAGATGTGCATTCCGTAATAGACTCGTAAAAAAATGTGAAGAGCTAATGGAGTAAGCCAAAATGAAGAAAATTTGCATGTTTTGAATGTTTTAACTTCTTTTGGTGCAAGGCTCCATACCGAAATGGAGTAAAAGAGGGATATGGTGGGAAAATAAATGGTTAAATTGCAGAACCAGAGGCACATGTTTCAAAGGTTGAAGAGATCCATGGAGAATTTATTAGCATTGATTCACCTATCAAGAAATTGGTCTTCAGGCCAATTATTCCTGGTTTTTGCCACAATCTAAAGTAGCTGATGCTTCTGCAATAATTCCTACTGTTCAGAAGTGTCTCCCTCATATTCAGGTGGAGAATGCACTAAACTTATCCAAGCTCCCTCCTGGTTTGAAAGAGCACTTGAAAATGACTCTTACGTGCTGTATCATCATTGCAAGGTCTGTTATCCTGCAAGGCCAATAGATCTCTGATTGTTCCCAAGATGGCGGTTCCATATCTTGAAACAACCAAAATTTGAAAGTTTACCAAATCTTCTTGGGGATTTTCTCAGGAAATTATCTTTTGAGTTGGGAATGTCTTAAGAAGCTAACATGGAGAAATTGTCCCAGCTTGAGCGCAAATTCATTTCCCATCAATTTAAATTTTGCTTTGGAGAATCAACAGTTTCTTCTAAATACTAGTGACGATCTTCTCTCTAATATATTTATTCTCGTACATCTCTTTCAAACAAACCAGTGGCATATAGTCAGAAGATTTCAAATCTGCATATGATGATACTGTATCATGAATCGAGAATTATATAGTTAAATCCGTGTTTTATATTTGGAACCCGGTAAAACTGAGTTGGAAGAATATGAAGACGGCAATACCGCCAAGTCTATTTTAAATTCCTCTATTGGAATCATTTTTTGAAGGCGGACCCGGTTAAACCGAATATGGTTAAAATCTGGGATCCGTATAAATTTGAAGGCGGACCCGGTTAACTGAATCTAGTTTAAATCTGGGATCCGTGGGTTCATAAACATGAGGAATTCGAGGTGCACAAACCCGTTTTCGAAAATCATGTACAAATTAAACATGTAGGAATCCGAGGTACATAAACCCGGTTCCAAAAATCATGTTCAAATTAAACATGTAGGAATCCGAGGTACATAAACCCGGTTCCGAAAATCATGTTCAAATTAAACATGTAGAGGGCAGGGTAATCAAACCCGTCTTCGAAAATCATGTACAAATTAAACATGTAGGAATCCGAGGTACATAAACCCGGTTCCGAAAATCATGTTCAAATTAAACATGTAGAGGACAGGGTAAAGAAACCCGTTTTCGAAAATCATGTACAAATTTAAACATGTATGAAGTCATGGTAAAGAAACCAGTCTTCGAAAATCATGTCAAAGCTAAACATGTAGGAATCCGAGGTACATAAACCCGGTTCCGAAAATCATGTTCCAATTTAAACATGCGTGAATCCGAGGTGCACAAACCCGCTTTCATGAATCATGTCAAGTCTATTTTATACAATTAAATCCGCACCCCTTAATTGGATCCCGGATAAATTGTGGAGTCCGTTCCTACGCCAGAGATGAAGGCGGATCCCGCTTAACTGAATCTAGTTAACATCCGGGTTCCGTAGAAATAACGGTTAAAACGTGATCCCTCGAGACATGGTAAAACCAGATCTAATGGTTAAAACGTGCACCCTTTGGGACACGGTAAAACCGAGATAAGTTCTGTTTAAAAGTTTTGCAGGAAACAAAGACAGAAGGCGAACCCGGTTATAACTAATCTGGTTAAAATCAGGGATCCGCATTGAGGCGGCAAATCTATTTTGGATTTCCGTTATTGGAATCATTTTGGCAACAACAATGCCGCTAAGTCTATTTGATTGAATTTGGGTAAACAAACCAGAAATCATAGACCCGAGATCTCGGAGTTAAAGTAAATAACATCCGGAATCTCGGTGTTAGAATTTATAGACCCGAAATCTCGGAGTTAGAGTAAATAACATCCGGAATCTCGGTGTTAGAATAAATAACATCTGGAATCTCGATGTTAAAGTTTATAGCCCGAAATCTCGAGTTCAAGTATCTAAACAGAATCTCGGTGTTAGAATAAATAACATCCGGAATCTCGGTGTTAAAGTTTATAGCCCGAAATCTCGGAGTTAAAGTATCTAAACCGGAATCTCGGTGTTAGAATAAATAACCCGGAATCTCGGAGTTAAAGTATCTAAACCGAAATCTCGATGTTAGAATAAATAACCCGGAATCTCGGTGTTAAAGTATCTAAACCGGAATCTCGGTGTTAAAGTATCTAAACCGGAATCTCGGTAATAGAATGTATAACCCGGAATCTCGAGGTTAAAGTTTATAAACCTGAAATCTCAGTTTAAAATAAATAAACCCGGAATCTCGGGTCAACACGCACGGAATCCCAACAATCGCGAGCACCTCGTCCGGATTTGGAAAGCAACACATCCTGCCAGCTCAAAGACCTGAACTACCAGGCTGGGGGGCAACAGAGGTGACAACGATTTGTTAAGTGGAAAAGCGTGTTATCAAAAACCGCCATTAATGCAAACCAGAAAGTTTAATGCAAGCTCGGACAAATATCCGAAATGAGCACGTTGAACGGTTTGCACAAACAAGAAGTATTTTCCATTTATTGTGATTTTCTTACATGTTATTAAATGCAGGAATATAAACCAGACAATTAGCCTGGGAAAATTGCTACGAAAGCAAAGTCGGATTCAGGGGATCTCGGAAAGCAGTCAATTAATCTCGGCAGCTCAGAGACCTGAACTACCGAGCTTGGGGGCAACTGTTATGGAATAAAATACTAGGCCCATCCAAGGTGTGGCCCATCAGGAGACATCTAATACATTTGGACTTGGAGGCACCAAAGGCCCAGCAAGTCCAAACCCTAACCCTAAGGTAGCCTCTATATATAGTTGGTTAACCTAAAGAGGTACAGATCATCTTCTAAGCTCTCTCTCAATTGCATATACTGCACACAGAGCACACACACCACCCCCTTGGCTAAACGCCTCCAGTATCATCGAACTACGTGGACTTTGATCCCTCTTCAGGGTACGTAGGCCCTAGGTATCGCACCTAGGTCAAGTCCTTGTGCTTTGTGATCTCCGATCCTCTTAGGTATCCCATCCATGGATACTTGGGGGAGAGCTATTTGATCCTATATCCACATCCTAGCCCACCTAGGGTTAGGGTTTATGTTCTATGACAGAACATGAGCCATTTTATTTTTCTTTTAAAGTCCATTCAGCTTTTTTACAAGTAGTGGATGTTCATCAATTGTATTTCGATGCCGAACTCTTTACAAGCATGAGACTATTATTTTCTTATCATCGTTATTTCCTTTTCTTTTAATATTTTTTTATAGTAAAATAATTTCAAATGAAATTTTAAATTTTTATTTTCATTAATATTGTACATATTAGCAATGGGGTTAAATGTAGCTAGCAATTTACAATCACAAAAATAACAAAAATTCATGAATCGATGCTGTTCTATGATTTTCGATGATATTTTTATATAATTATCTCCACCACAGTAAAACTAAAATGAGATTTTATTTTTTTGTCATTTCCTTTAGTTTTTCATTTCATTCATTCATATATTGTTCATTCATAAATGGGTGTATTCTCTAGCGTTGTGACTCTAGCCTATTAAGTTGAGGCATTCTGTTTCTCCTCCTCCTCTTCTATATATGTGTTTACCACTATTTCTTGCCATTTCTCTCAATTTCATTGTCAGGGGTCTTGTTGAGGTATTTCATCTATGGGTATTACTTTGCTGCATGATGAAATTTCTCTGCTGCATTTGAAATTTCATTGTCTGGGGTCTTACATCATGACACCAAAATCCATAACAAAGAACATCTAAATATATTAATAAGTATTAAACCTCAGAAATAATTTTAGCAATTTTTTCTTGAGAAAATAAAAATAATTATACATCATAATAAGATGTAGTTATATACTTTGCAGAAAGTGAAGTTTGTTTTGGAATACCCGGAGAGAATCTGATTGGATATAACTTATATTCTATGATAGAATATTTTATCTCAATAATTTCACAACATTATTTCTAAAACTTTAAATTTAATTATCATCTTATATATAACTTTATTTTCTTTTAATGTATTTGTCTCTCTTTCTTTTATTTGATCAAGGGTTTCCCCTTTTGAGAATTAGCTAGAGCCCAAAGGGTTTTCAACTTTTTTAATAAGTGAGTTTTATGAGATTCATTCTCTTCTTTAAAGCGTGAGGTCGCTCACCACCTTAACTAATAGCTTGTTGATTGTCTCATTTTCTTTACTTGTTTTTTTTGTGTGTGTAACATCCCATTTTTAAAGCGGATTTTTTTTTTTAAATCAGAGTAGAGCATTGGAGCGAAAGAGTAACTGATTCATATTCAAAATATAAACCAGAGTGTAACATAGTGTTGATAATACATTCATTCTACTGTTTCAAAAGTAAGTACAAAAAACAGTAAAAGGGATCTTCGGCTATTGGCCTAGTCATGCTGCTTCCCCCGGTCTCCAACCCTCGGTCCACCGGACCCTGAAGCTACAGCTGAGATCTAATTTACCGCATTGGATCTCAGGTAACGGTTAACCTTATGCTCGAACAATACAATATACAGACAACAGATATTCAAGACAATACAACAGTATATCAGTACATATGCATACAGCAGATGCATGATCAGTATGACGACAGAACATAAGCACAGAGCAATATGTAAAGCCCCATAAGTAATAACAACAACAGCCTGCACAAAACCAGTGCCACGATACAAACACGTGTCCTCAGCGCTAGGAAAACAAAACGGTATTATCATGACTATAACCCGTGTAAAACTGTCTGTATATCGGTCTACGAACGTATCTATCACATATATGTACTTAAGCAGCACAGGATTAGTGTTACAGTACGCGTCCGTACCTCCGTTGACAATATACGGTACTTCTGGTACGTTTTGACGAAAACTGCACTTTTGACGGAAACAGCGGGTAGACAGCGGCACGTCAGACAGCGGAACGACAGCGGTATGACGGCGGTCCGTGATCAAATATTTCCTATAGAAATAATAACACATTTGTCATTATTTGACATTATAACAGGCATTTTAGGTACAAATTACCATTTTGCCCCTATTCCCCTAATCGTCGTAATTTCGCCAGAGCTTCGCTTTTCTGACTCCCAACTTTTAGAAACTCAATCCCTACTATGTTTTTACCTCGTCAAGCATATTTCAATGCAATGAGGCCTAAAAACAAGAATAGGAATCTCATCTCCTACTTCTTAGATCTAACTAACATTTCTACTAAAACTACCGAAAGAACTAAAGACTAAGGACCGAAAAACTTACTCAGAGCTTCGCTGCAAAATTCCCCGGACTTCTTCCTTCCTTCCTTGCTGCTCAAATTCGAAAATCTCAAGTGATTTTTGGTGTGAAGAATGCAATGAAGGCAAGGCTATTTATAGGAAAAATTCGGGCACAACTTGGTAATTTTTCCCCTTCAACTTAGTAATTTTCCCTTCCATATTAACCAAGCATTTTAGGGTTTTTTGAAGAATGATTCTTGTCCACAAAACACATCACAACCGGCCAGCTCCCCCCCATGAGTCACCAATTCTTTTTTTGCTTTTTGCCTCCGGTCTGATAGAATTCCCCGATCGTTGTCCGAATCGCGTAATCTTGGAAAATGTCAAAAATCTGGAATCACAACTTTGAAGATCCTTTCTTACTCACTAAAAATATCTGGGCTAAATAGAGTTTTGATCCCTTCCAGGTCTTCTCCGGTCCTGCTGAAGTTTTACGGAAAAACGTGCCGGTTACGGAAATAACTTCCGGAATCATCAACTTCGGTACAAAAATTCACTGATTCCTAATTGTCCAGTTGATTACCAACTCATACTCCGACGTTGAGTTATGATTTATTTTCTTCAAATTCCAATTTGTGACTATCTGCGTTTTTCACAGATTACCCTATTTCGTCTTATTACTTAAGTATTCTACCGATCACGGAAATGACTTCTGAAACAGTCCAGTCCGAGATAAAAATTCACTCATTAATATTCTTCTCTGACTTTAGAAATCTTGTCCATGGTTCTCTAGATAGGATTTAATTTCTATCCGTGGTCATTTATCCTATTTGCATCTTACATAAATTATATTAATAAAATAATACAACTTGCACCATATAATATCATGATATTTTCCTTTCATTCTTATCCATATTTTCCCCCAATAATTCGGCTGGCCCTTTTTAAATTATTATTAATATTTATTTTTTTTAATTCATTAATTATTTAATTATATATTTCAATTTTCTTAAAAATTTCACAAAATTCCCTTATTGGTCCATTCTCACATTTAGGCTTAAAATTACTTAATCTCACCAATTTTTCTTCATATTTTCCAATTAATTAGCAAATATATTTTATGCTAATTCTAGCCATAATCCACTAATTATAGAGTTTTACATAATTATCTTTGAATTTTCCTTTGTTCATGCTTAAGTAATTAGCCAATAATTACTTAATCAAATCCTTACTATTTGTTGCTAATTTTCTTAATTAGAATAACTCATTACCTCACAACTTTTGCATTGACATTAGTATTTTATGTCCCATGCATTAGATTAAAATTTACGGGGGTATTCTGGTCATTTCAATACTTTTTGTTTATTCTCCTCTAATTTTTCCAAGGTGATAATTTACTAAATTACCAAAATTAGAGACAATATACTCTCTAAATTTTTATAATTATTTTACTGCCTTTTAGGATTTTTTTCATAATTTCCTTAAACCACTATATGCTCCACAAGGGCATTTTGGTCATTTTGGCCCTTTACTATTTTTTCCCTAAATTCCAAGAGATTTTTCCCTTATAAATACGATAAATATAACATAGAAATTGAGAACACAATATTACTTATCAGAAATGACCATTTTATTTATCCGGGTATTACATTTTGGGTTATCATAATTTAATCAACGAATGAATAGTGAGATGTTCAAAATATATTTATTTCATTTCCAGACTTTTCTTTTGTTCTGAAGGAGTAATGCTTCAAGATCATTTATGTAAATATAAAAGTTTTTTTTTTCCAAAAAAAAAAAAACAAAGTTTTTTCTACAATTCCATTCATGTTTGCTCCGTGTATGGTTGTTAACCTTACAAACATAACCCCCAAGTTAAGAAGTGATAGATATAGTTAGAATAATATAGTGATAATATTGTCCTCATACTTAAATTCACAGCTGAAAACAAAGATTTCTTTCATCTGTTTATGTTTAAAGCATGGTGGTTTAGATTCCAATAACAAGTAATGAGAATGAGAGATATCACAAAACAAACAAAGATTTTTTATTTACTCCTATATCTTGATGTCAACAATTTTCAAGGTAAGGCTTTTAATTATATGATTGAACTAATTATACATTGTGTGTTTTTGTTTTAATCTATCCAGTGAAAAATAATTTTAAAAAGAGATTTTGCTTTTCATTTTTTTCATGCATTTTAAAGAACTGTAAGAAGCTTGTCAAATTGCCTTCATAGTAAAAAAATCTTAAAAAGAGACAATAGATAATTTTGGGTGATTAAAAATGACATGGAGTCCTATAAAAAATTGATCTGAAAGAATTTCATGACCTATCAATATTTGATGTGGTATAGTAATGTTAAAGATGAATGCCAAAGCCATTTAACTATTAGCTTACTTTGATATATCTTTTTTTTTTCTAAAAAAATCGAAACACGTGAAATTCCATCATCTCTCTTCTCTTCACCATTTCTTCTTTAAGAATTGTAAATGAAAACTAAAATTTTAGCCTTTTAAAAGTCTATGATGAATTCATAGCCAGATTTCAAAGTTAGAGCCTTGTAAATAATAAATAGATTTAATGCAAAATATAAATAACTTGGTTGTTCATTTTATATAGGTGAAATTAATTCCATAATCTCGATCTCTTTAGCATATCTTTTAAGAGTTTTAATTTCCAATTGGTAATTGATATTATTTTAGAAGAGTCCCTTTTAAATTGATTTCCAATAAAATTTAAATTATAGTCTATTATTTTAAGCCGCTAATGAACAAAATTACATGTATTTCTTATATGGTTGTGTGTGAATTAAGGAAATTTCTAGACTTACTACCAACAAAGAAATATTCTGTATTTTTTGTATAGGTGGAATTCCTTCCTTTCTTTGGACAATGCCTTCTTTGAGGCATGTTGGCATTGGTAGCAATCATTTAAAAGGGAATTTGTCAGAAGAAATGTGCGATCAACTCTCTTTACTTGAAGTCTTCTCTATTGTTGATAATCAATTAGAGGGAAGCATTCCAAAATCAATAAGCAATTGCACATCTTTAAAAGAATTATATTTGGGTGGTAACTCATTTATAGGTATGTACTTCACTTTTTAAATATTTTTCTCTAAAATTAAATTATGGTTTTTATCATTTCATTTATGTGAAATAACGAACAAAGTGAAGATCAAGAACCAATGGAACCTCATGATATTTGTAACATAGATAAGTGAAATTATTATATACTATTCAATGACACCAAAACCTTAAACCATACATAATGGCCACCATATGTTATGACTTATGCCAATACCTTTTTTCTTTTCAAAGATATTATCTTTCTCTTAATAACTTTAATTTTATGTTTTTTCTATACCCTGAATATTAAAATAATTATAATAATATTAAAATACAAACATGTTTAGAGTTGTTTCTTCTTATTTATTATATGTATAAACTGTAAAAATTCTAATTCTATATTGTTTAATTGAAATTTAAATTATACTTACTATTTTCTTAAAAAATTAAAAATTAGGAATTAACAAATGTACAATAAACAAAAAAAAAAGTGTTTTACATACGTGTAAAAAATCAAAGGAAAAAAATACTAAAAATTAAATCCAGGTCTATTCTTTTAACAATTTTCTCATGAGGACTTTTCTGTATATTTTCAAAAAGCCATAACACTCCTCTATAATTAAAAAGGAAAATTAAAGTAGATGCAGGCCTTATTTTAGTTTTAATTATTTCAATTAAATTAAATTTATATTTTCCTTTGATTGTAGTTTATTTATTTGTTTGTTATTTGATTGTGATTGATTCTAAAAAGTAATTAGAAGACATGTAAGATGTTAAAAAAAATATTATTGTAAATAAACAAAGACAAACAACTAATAAGTTTATGCGAAGGGTGCTTTTAGGAGATTCACTGATGTTATGCATTGAGAATGCCGCACCTCATTCTAGAGTTACTTGTCAGAATTATTTGGCCATTTAAGTACCACTTGTACTTCGGGTTCTTACCCGAATTGGCATTTACCAGAAGTCCTCCTGTACATCGAGTTCTTAGTCGGGACATCCAACTAAAAACAATCGACTGGAAACTACCGAAAGTCCTCCTATATGTCGGGTTCTTAATTAGAAGAACCCTAAGTCGCCTGAATGCAACTAGGTTAGCCATCTAAGGACTACTATCCATAGACCTTACACCTAGTTCTAACCACCAAGAAGGTACTCCATGATCAGCCCTTTCACTCAATCGAGCCACGAGTGGTGCTAGTCCCACATGGGACAGGACATGCATGTATATCATTCAAACAGTCATACACAATTATACAGAGCAAGTGAGATTATAGTTACTACCTGGACGCTTTGCCAATCCTCGTTTTGGCTCCCAATCCTTCGGTTGTCCCAGACAATTGTCGAGTCCTATAAACATATATTTACAGACGGCGGGTTATTATTTATCCAAACTCTTAACAATTTCTAATGCTATTGCACTAGGCTCAATGTAAAGCTATTGGACCTATATTAACTCTCCAAGAGTTCCTACTAACCCTTGAAGATTAAATCATTTATTTTGACCTTAACTATTCATTTTCGTCCATTTTGACCAAATTGCCAGATTTTCTTTCAAACTTCGAAAAATCATAATTGATTCCATAGAACTTCGATTGGGGTGATTCAAATTTTTATTTGAATATGTCTGTTTTAAGATAAAAATAATCATGAAACCAATATATGGCTGTATTATTCCTATAATTTCGCAAAGTGGACACTACTTAAATCTGAAAACAAGAATTTCATGATCAACTTTGATAATTTATAACTCGAGTTCTAGACCTCCGATTACCACGTTCTATGACTCTTTTAAAGTTTATGAGGTATATTATTTTCTGAACAAATTTCACAGAAAAACAAGGTTATTTGCTTGGTCAAATCCTCACATGAAAATAGGAACCCAAATCTGGGAGCAGAAACTTCACACTTTTCCTAGTCTAACTTTGGAGAATCACAATTCCCTTTATACACGTCCAATTCACATGTTCTTGAACTCATTTTAAAGCTTATCATGTGTACTATTTACACACCAAACTTCATAGATAGAAAGGACCATTTGCCCACTCAAAATTGTACATGAATATGGACTTCTATTATAGAATATCAGAATTTCATCCATTTTTTTTGTCCAAATTTGAAAATTCATATTTTGAGTTCTAGATATCCATTTATCATGATATAGGACTCTTTTTAAAGATTGACATGTTTACTATATGTCCACAAAATCTCAGGGTCACAACAGATCGTTTCTCTAGTTTTTCCTTACTCAAAAATCAGTGCTTAATTGCAAAAATTCAATTTTCAGACAATATGACAGCACCTCTTATGAAATTTACATATTCTTCCTCTTATCTTTTTCATTAGAGGAACCCATATAGACTTTTAACAAAACTTAGGTTCGGTTATAACCAAGGCAGGACCATAAACCACATACAATTACCCAAGACTTATGTTTATAGTGAGTCAATGCGTTTCTTTAAGGTTGTTGAACAACATTCCATTTCAATTCCAGATTCATAAGCATCGTCCCTACCATCATATAGTGTATTAATTTATGTTTCAGTGATCTCACATACGTGTTTAACATTTGGGGCAATAAAAAAGTTAAGTTCTAATCAATTCCCACACCCCAAATATCAGCTTTTAGCCTTTAGGAGCTTCAGACAACATGTTATGCTTCTGGAAAATATTACCATTCCATAAAATCATCATCCTCATAACCCAAACAATATGCAATCACTTGATAAATATTGGCACAACATTATAGCACTAATTTCATAATTATTGAAAGTTTATACTATCCTAAATCTCTTATTGAACGAATCAGATGCCACACACACCAGAGATACCAAACATAATCTTTGAAAATCCTGAATGAACACCAATCGCACATACAACATATACATACTCAAAAACAGCAAGCCCTTGGTTCGGTCAATACAGAACAGAAAAACCAAACCAACCGAAATGCCACATACAACAGCATACAAGCACATTTCCTAATAGATTTTGATTCAAAAATCCCCAATCTACAACTATCTTTACTTAATCATTAATCCCCTTCCCTTAGCTTCAGTTTCAATTGGTCTCAATCATCCCCAAACTGCAACAATAAAAAAATCAGTGATGGGAAGGGAGTGAAGAGGCTTACCTAAACCCAAATCCAAGCTTGCACATGGATTTCTTCAACTCCGCTTTCCTCTTCTCCTTCTTCGTCTCACCTCTCGATCTTAGCTCTCTCCGACTCTCTCTCACTCTCACGCTCTACTTCTGTTGAAGGCCGAAGGGAACTGATGAGAAGTATAGGTGTATGAGAGCTGGCCGAAAATGATCTCTTCCTCTGACTTCCTCCCACCCTTCCAATTCCTCTCGATCTCTCCGTCTAATCTCACTCTCGGTCTCTGTTCGCCTCGCAAGTGTACGAGATTCGCAAGTAATAAAATGATAAGTAAAGTATCGTTCCCACGAGGATTTGTTTAACAAATTGGTCAAGCAAGAGGCTTAGTGAATTTCATCAAGTTGAGCTAAAACAAAGTTTTGATTTGGAATGAGAATTTTAAAAAACTATTTCTAAAACATAAAATTGATAAAGGCAATTGATTCTTTAACTTCAAGGATAATTGAGCCTAGGGCTCTTTTTCCCCTTTTGCATTTCATAAAACTTGGTTAATTTCCTCTCTAGTGGCATTTCAATACATATATGTGTTAGTCTAAGGTTCTAAAACACTTGACCCGCTCTCTCGAGTCAAAATCAAGTTTCTCTTCTCATTAAAATGCACAATCTCTTGCTACAATTAATGAGAATCAATATTTAAGCAACAACCCTAATGTGACAATGCAAGGTTAGTAAATATATCTCTATTTTACCAACAAACCATCCATTCATCAAGTAAACTTCAAGACAAGCATGATTTCAATCAAGTTCTACACCTAGATTAGCTCTCTCAAGTCAAAACCTAAGTGAATAAATCATCTAAATGGAGGCCAATCACTTAGAAGCATTAAGCCAAGGTTAAAATCAACACACATATATATTAATCTACCAAAAGAGAGGAATATTCAAGTATTAATCCATACAAAGGGTCAAAAGAACCCTAGAATGAAAGATTTAGCTACTCATGTTCAAATACAAAGAGAGTCTAAGCAAAACTTCTGAATACATGAAGAACTAAGAAGAAAAGAGGAGAAAAGATGAAGAACCAAGGTGAAAACTCCCAAAATCTCTTCTAGGTTGAGCACCCAAGCTTCCAAAGCTCCAAGATCTCTCCCCCAAGCTCTTCTCTTGTGTGCCCACTTGTTTCCTTGTGTCCAGAATGTGATTTTCGGCCCTTCCCTTTAGGTTAAGTAGGGTTTTTTTTGCTTCTGAAATGTAAAACGCGTAGCTGTACTTTCTGCACTTTTTCGCGACTTTTCTTAACTTGCTGCGGCCGGTCTGTCAACTTCTTTGCGGCCTGGTTGTACAGTTCCTTCTAGCTTTGCAATACTTCACTTCCTTTGTTTCTATCCTTGTTTCCAGGTTCATATAGAGCTTCAAAACTTATCTCCATCCTCCTACAAAAGAGGGAGGATTTATCAATTCTCAATTGAATCACAAACTCTATAAAATTTAACAAGAATATTTTGATTTGTCTGATACTTTGATATGCACATTTTCTCCTATATACTTCATTTGCTATGCATATTTTTAACCAACAATGGGTAAAAGAGAGGGAAAATGTGCTGGAATGTTGTCAATTTCTAAGAGTTAACACACCCCCAAACTTAAATATTTGCTTGTCCTCAAGCAAAAACACGTATGTTCACTAAATTTCTCAATACTTGCCATTGATGCATGAATGAATTTGTCCTCATCTACTGCTCAAAAATTATGTAAAATAGGAAACCAATTAAACATGCACAAATGAACACTTCATAGATTTAAAGCATGCCTTTCAAGAATTTCCAAATGTGAGTGTGTGAATGGAGTTGACATGTACTCTTTTGCACTTGCTAAAGTTAGAAGCAACAATTCAAGTCATATAACTATATTCAAACCATCAATTCCATCATTCTCTAATTTCTTCCTCTTTTCTTCTAATTCACTTCACTTGACTTAAAAATCAAAGGGACTTTTCAGCTTGTAATGGGGCTAGGGGTTAAGGTTCTCAAAAGAAAAGGTAAAGGATAATCAACAAATACCTCAAGATAGATGATAACCACTCAAGGGGCTTCTTCCTTTTCTCATTAGACATATTCCCCCAAACTTAAGACAAATTGATCTTTTCCATATCAAGCCTTCTTGGACAACTACTTCTTTTTTTTTTTCTTTTTTTTTTTTTTTTTTTTTTTTTTTTTTTTTTTTTTTTTTTGCTTGATTTCTATACATTGTGAACCCTTTTACTTTCTACCCTCTTTTTTCTGATCATTTGAGTTTCACACATCACCAAATTCCACATCCCAATCAATCATCATCTATCTCAAAGCAAGGGAATCATGGTTTTTCATATTGGCTAAGGTAGGTAGATGTTAGGTCTTTCAAAAACAATCTTTAATTGGTTTTTCAATTAGGCTCAAAATAAGGGTTCAAAAAGGAATAGAATCAATTAGGTAGGCTTGAAAGGCTCAATCGCATTTTATGAAGTGCCCAAATCCTTTCTTTAAATCTTATGAAACAAATCAAAAGCTTTGAAGAATTCCAAAGATTATTTTGAAACTAACAGTTTGAAACAAAAGGCATATAACCTAATTTGCCACAAAGCCCTTCAACAAGAACATCCGAATACAATTAACTCCAATAAGTGCTTTCTAGTTCAAAATTCCTGAATGACATGATTTATCACTACAATCCATCCATCAATGCACATCAAACATAATTTCCCATCGATATAAGAGATTGAGCAATAATTCTATCATCGGACCATTCAAGCAACTTTGACAATTAACCTAGAATTTCAATTCATTTGTAACATTCTTTACAAACAAAAATTTAAGCATGAGAAATTTCAAACATTCCAACAATTCTCTTTCAACAGTTGATTCAAAATTTGCACTATGCACTCAATTTTCACCATGCAGTCATCAAAGTTTCACAATCAGAGTTGCACTCTAGCACCCCCAAACTGAACACTGACTATGTCCACATTGTAAACGAAAAGGATGGTAAAGTAGAGAACTCGTACCTGGTCCTGAGTCAACTTATAAGTACAGCACTAACAAAGAAAATCATGCACACAATGGTCTGAACAACACCTGTCAATGATCAATGGCTGGACATGAAAGTTTGAGAGTACCAACAAAGAAAGAAATATAGCTACCCACATGGTAGCTAACAAGAACTGATTGAGGTTCTTTTTTTTTTTGAACAAATCAATGCTAGATTTAATCTCAACAGTGCTAGACACAAACATTCCAAAAACGCAGAAAACAAGTAAATCAGTCAATCCAACAGAAGTATGTTAATGAGTTCCCAGGGCAAACATAGCAGGAATGATCACAATGACCATCAGGGGTCACCACAAAAAAAAAAAAATATATGCCACAACAAGTATAGAACCATCACGAGATCATTCATGACTTGATACAACAAAATGAAACATGCCAAGAAAGAACTCCTAAATACACCACAATAAAAATAAACTCAAGTGGAACATCCAAAAGAGCTGTTAGTAAACAAAGCATCAATCATCATTGTCAGAGGGTTCATAATCCGAGTCCGAATGTTCTGTGGATGCCTTTCTCGAACTAGAGCCCGTCTCCCCCATCACCTCATCATCATTGGCACTATGCTCAGCTTCTGTACTGCATAGTTCTTCTGTACTGCAAATTTCATCATCAGTATTCTCATCTTGTCGATCACCATCCGCATTGGTCGTCCCGTGCCCACCATGAGGCACACCGAGCGTTATCCCCTCCAACCCCGTGAGTATTGGTCTCATGCAAATTAGTGTAAGGAAGTGCAAGGACATTCATGGGTAGGCCTTGATGATAGGCAAAGTAACAAGGGCGGTGAGGTTGGTAATGGCGTACTAAGTGTCTTTTCCAGCCTATCAATGCGGCCCGTCAATGCATCAAACTGTAGTTCCAACTTAGAGGGAGGCCCTTCATGTCGAGCCCTCTTTTTCTTTCGTTCTTCAGGGTTCTGCTGTGGCCCCAAATTTGAATAGGTAAATGGGCGATCAGGCTCTTCAAGGGGTCAAGCGGCAATTGTTCAACCTTGGCTGCGGAAAAAGGAGGTAATGGTGTGTGGAAAAATGAGGCTCGTGTGATGGTTTTCACGGCACTTGAGAAAGGCTTTGTACATGATTGCTCCCAGATTGATCGGCTGGTTGGTTTGCAACAAGAAAATGAGGAGGGCCAGCTTTCTAGGGATGTAAGTAAGGTGGGAGGTGGGCTTAATGTTGTTGGCGGCCAAATGGAGCCAACATTTTGACTCGATGTTAAATCCCTTCTAGCCGGTATTTCTTGTGGCTAAAACGAACAAACCAGAGTTCTCACCATGTATGACAAGTCTGCTTTGCTACGTCCTCATAGGGAAACACTTCTTTGTTGGTCGTGAACTTCGATACATACAATCGCATTTGAAACTCGGGTAAATTGTAAAAGCTGGTTCGGTCGATCAAGATCAATGATAATATGCTTCCACGGAAGGTCACGTGTCCGTCATAAATGATGTGTTGAGTGTAAAGCGTCGGACGAACTCAACATTGACCTTCTTTTTCCTTGTCAGCAATCTCCCTAGATGATGGGTAGTAGCTTGCTTATAGAAACTATATGCGGTGGTCTTTTGAAACTCACGTTCTTTGTGAAGCTTTCTGTCAGAAACCAGTGGCTGAACATTGGCCAAGGATGCTTTAGGGGGATTACGGGTTCGAAGCTTTTTCTTCTTGCCAGCTGTTTTCATGATCTGCACACAAGAGGGCACGCATCAACAAACAGACAGAACCAAAAGGACCTCATGTAACTTATCCTAGAAAGAACAGAAAGGAAGCCCCAAACTTAGATTGTATCTAATGCCAAAGCTTTCAAGCAATATTCCAAGCTTACACCTACTCTCCACTCCCTTAGAAAACCATTTACTTTCTCAAAGTGAGCTTTCAAAGATTGCAGAGGCAGCTGCTCAATCCATTTCATTGTGTAAACCAAAGAAATCAAAGTATTTCAAGAGAGCAAGTCAAGGGCAAGAGAAAAGCAAAAGGTCATTGGGAAAACAAGAGTTTTTTTTATTTTATGTTTTTTTATTTTTTTATTTTTTTTTTTTTTTTGGTGTTTTTTTTTTTTTTTTTTGAATTACCAATCCCATATCAAAATCAAATGAGCAAAACAGAATTGGGTTTCAACCGATGCAATCATCAGTAATTGCATAAAACCAAATAATCATAGAAATTGTCAAAGCCCATTGTTATCTTGTTGAAAAAAAAATTTGGTCTTCCACAATGAAATGATTTTAGTAAAAGCAAACAGTGCAAAACAAAGTGACCAAAAACTAGTTCACAACTCTGCAAAGTCAGGCCAAATCAAGCAACTATATACGTAATTCTGAAATCTAGTGGATTGGGGTCCAAACTGGGTGTTCACAAATAATAAACACATTGCCATTTGAAGGCATGTTTTCATGGTTCAAAACGCAGTTGTAGCCTTTTCCAGTTAGAATCCACGACCCAAGAAAAATTGAGCATCATTGTTTAGAAAGCTTGATTGACCGTGTATGTGATGAACAATATCCAAACACACCCAAAATGAACCAGCAGTCACAAAACCCAACCACAATTAGCAATCAAACAACAGACTACGCCTCAAATCACCATTCAAATTCAAGCCTAGATGCTAATATGCTGCATAACAATTTAGAGCAGTTTGTTCAAAGACACATTCTAGAAGCAACCATATGTACTCAAACTTCCACAAAGCTCAGCTCAAAAATGCACAAGGTTAACCAAATGCAAGAATTCTACCTTCAGTTCAATGTATCAATCAGAATTCAGTCGCAGCTATTGAAATGACAAAATGCAGAACACAAATGGTAAGTAACAACAGCTCAACCACCAATAGCACAGCAAGCAAAGCACAATTCAGATTTAATGTTCAGCAACAAATGGCCAATATAAACCAGAAATGAGTTCCAATAAGAATAGCTTAATGCAAAGGCCAAAATCAAGGCAAGGGCTATTAATCTCAGTCAAGAATGGTGCCACTTCCCAAAATTTGCAAGAAATCCAAAGGCACACAAAGTTGAACAACACTAGAGAAATGCATACGTCAATTCATCATGCTAATCAGAACCACATTTAATCAGAATATATATCAATCCAACCACATTTAACCACATGAAATCAGAATATCAGTTAATAATGTTCTAATCCTCAAACCAACCACATATGTTCAACCTAAGGGCATCATGCTTCAACATTTAATCAACTACTGCCATCAATTTCGATCCTAAACTCAAACCCAAGCCAAAATTAGAGAAAGGCTCAAGCTTTACCTCAGACAGAAAGAACAATGATCAGACTACAAACTCAGGTGAGCTAGAGATGCACAGACAGCAACCAGGGACGAAGGATTGAACTCTGTTCAGTGAGAAACAGATGAGGACACCACGCACGATTTGAGACGAGAGACGAGCTTAGAGTTGCAGAACAGAGAAGGATTTTGAATCAGACCAACTTCAGAGAAGCAGAGGCAGCCATACGGACCACCAACAGAGAAACTGTAGAGAGGGAAGGCAGCGGTGAAGAGCGATGGAGGGAGAGGGAGACTGTGATCTTGAAATGAGAAGGGAGATGGGAGCCGACGGTGGAACGACGGTGAGAAAGGAGGAGGAAGGGGAAGGTTGACGGTGAGCAAGGAGGGCGAACGAATGGGGTCGACGGTGGTGGAAGGAAAAAGGGAAGGAGGAGGGACGGTGTGGGTGAGGTGATCGGAGGCACGGTGGAAGGGAAGAAGTAGATGGAGCGTGGTGGATCTCGGAACTTTGGGAACCGGAGAAGGGGTGGCGGCGACGATGAAGGATGGCGGTGGTGAACGGAGGAGAAAGGGGAACGGCGTCGGAGGCGGAGGTTGGATCGGTTCACGGGGGTGAGAGTCGAATGGGGAGAAGGAGCCGTTGAAATTGGAATGGGAAGGAGTATACAATGAAGAGATTAGGGTTTCATGAGGGAAATTACATTTGGGGATTAGGGTTTTGAAATTGGGGATGAATGTGGTCACAATAGTGGGTCACATTCATTTGGGTAAAATGGGAATTACATGGAATAATGAAGGGTAAATCTGAAAGACCAAAGTTTTTTTTTTTTTTTTTTTTTAACGAAAATATTTTTTTTTTTTTTTGAAAATAATTTTTAAATAAAAGAAAAAACCACTTGCCTTTGGAGTAAATTATTATTATTATTATTATTTTTTTTTGAAACACTGGCCACAGCCAGTTTCAACACTTGCTACGAAAAGTGAACACAGAGAGCAACTTATGACTACTGGCCACGGCAAGTTGTAGAACTTGCTACGGAAAGTGAACACAGAGCAACTTAGACCACTGGCCACGGCAAGTTGTAAAACTTGCTACGGAAAGTGTCTGCTGTCAAAAACAAAACCAAACAGCAAAATTGCAAAACACAAGAAACATTCCCAAACATCACAAGAATCACCCAATAAGCTTTATACCAATCATTAACAACCAAATTACTCAAGATCAAGCATTTTAGACCATCCAAGACCATAAGGCACACATATTTACACATACTCATAGAGAATACCACAACACATCAAATTTGAGCACTCAATTCATGGTCATAAGTGAATTTCACATAGATAATCAACCAAATAATCACAATAGCCACAATATTACTCAAAATTGACTAGTCATCCTAATTTCACCTCGAATCACATATGTATGAGCTTAAAGTCAAATGAACTTCCCTTAAAAGCATTCCCTTGGCATTCATGAGTTCTTCCTCCTTCATTGATATTCCTCCCAACTACAACAGTCCATATCTAAGTGGGGTACCTTTTCTTCCTACAAAATAAAAAGGTCAAAAATAAACCTACTAAAGAAAATAAAGACACACACACACAAATTGAAAAGATTTAGTTTAGAACTTGGGTTGCCTCCCAAGAAGCGCTTAATTTATAGTCTTTAGCTTGACTCTTCATGTTGGTTACTCCTCATTAACCAAGTAGATAGTGGACACCAGTCTATCCACAGCTCCACCCCAATAATGCTTCAATCTTTGACCATTAGCCTTGAATCTTTCACCTTTTTCATTTTCCAGCTCCACATCACCAAACTTAGATGCTTGAACCACCGTGAATGGACCGGACCATCGAGATTTTAGCTTTCCCGGGAAAAAACTCAACTTGGCATTATAAAGGAGCACCCTTTGACCAGGTTCAAACCTATTGGGTATAATTTTACTGTCATGATCTCGCTTGATCTTCTCCGTATATCTCCTTGCATTCTCATAGGCATTTTGGCGAAATTCATCTAACTCATTGAGTTGAAGTCGCCTCTTCTTCCTCACAGCTTTAGGATCAAAATCTAACTTTTTGATAGCCCAATAAGCTCCATGCTCCAATTCCATCGGTAAGTGGCGTGCTTTCCCAAAATAAGCATATTTGAGATGAGAAGGTAATGGCTTTAACTCTAGAACCGGAGGAACTTCAATAGAAGGCTTCAATGGAGTACTTGAGGCATCGACACCTCAAGTGGTTCAATAGTCCTCGGCCTAGAATGAGGAAATGAGTCAAAATGAAAGAGCTCTTCAACAACATCTTCATCAAACTTCTTAAAGCTCTTCTCATCAATCGAGAATGCCTCTAAAGGGTCTTTGATCATGGAAGCATATGATTCTTGAGGAATAACTACATCTAATGTATCTACAAACGAACATTGAGCAGAATCATCATGAAACTTTGAGGCTTTTTGCATGTTGAATATCACTTGCTCATTATCGACCCTCAAAGTGACCTCACCCTTCTCTACATCAATGAGAGTCCTTGCAGTGGCTAAGAACGAACGCCCAAGGATAAGAGGAATTTTCCAATCAACTTCACAATCAAGCACTACAAAATCCACGGGGAAGATAAACTTATCAACTTTTACTAGGACATCTTCAATGATTCCTCTCGGTTGAGAAATACTACGATCGGCCAAGAGCAAAGATACCGTAGTAGGTCTTGGCTCTCCCAAGCCCAATTGGTTAAAACACTACACTCTTCAGATAATGCCACAGTCTCAAATTCATTGAATCGTCGCTTCTTAGACAAAACATCTTTAAGGAACTTAGCATATTTAGGCATGCTCTCCAAAGCTTCGGCAAAAGGAATGTTCACATAGAGTTGTTTGAACATGTTCACAAACTTTTTGAACTGAACATCTTCCTCCTTCTTCTTGAATCTTTGAGGAAAAGGTAGTGGTGGCATAAAAGTAGAAGTGGTGGGCTTTTTCTTTTTCTCATCGTTCATCTCTTGCTCTACCTTCTTGTATTTGCCAACATCATGCAAATTTTCTTCAATTTGCTTTCTCTTCTTAGTGACATCTTCTTCCATTGCACTTTCTTCATCAACAATCATTTGACCATCATGCTTTGGTTGAGGAGTACTTGAACTAGGCACATCCGGTAGCACTTTGCCACTTCTCAAGTTAATGACATTGCATTCCTCTTTTCCAACTCGTTTTGGATTAGGAATGGTATCACTAGGAAGATTGCTTCTTGACAAAACATTTACTTGTGATGCTAACTGCCCCATTTGCACTTCAAGATTTTTAATAGCAGTTTCATGGAGAGAAAAAGTAGCCTTAGTTTCAACCCTTGAAGATTCCACCTCAGACAAGATTCGAGCTAGCATTTTGTCGGTTTTAGCTTCCTCTTCCTTAATAGGAAGTTGCCTTGATTGCATTTGAAAACCAGGTGGAATAGGCTTAGTACCGATGTAGACCCATGTGCTTGATTCAAATTATTACCTTGACTCCAAGAAAAGTTTGGATGAGTTCTCCAAGCACTATTGTAGGTTTGTGAATAGGGGTTGCCTTGAGGGTGTTGAAATTTGCCCATGTAGTTGATGATTCGGTGGCCATGTAAAGAGGACAATAGTCAGGCATATGGACATCATGGCATTGATCACATACAACTGGTGTGGCATGAATAGAATGCACACCTTGAGAAGTGCTCTTTGCATTTGAGACTCTAGCACATCAAAACGCTTATTCATAGCGGATAAGAGAGTTGCAATTTGTGAGAAAGAGTCTTCTTTTGCATTAGGCATATCTTGGTTGGTCCTCCTATCATTGCCTTGAGTATTGTTTGCGGACAATTGATCCAACAACCGAATCACCTCATTCACAGGAACATTTCGATATCCTCCATTGGTCATAGAATCAACCATTGCTTTAGATGGAGGATTAAGTCGAGTACAAAAAATTTGGACCACAACCCATTTGTCCACCCCATGATTAGGGCATTGCTTCATTAACATCTTGTATCTCTCCCAAGCGGCATAAAGATGCTCATCGGGATGTTGTTTAAAGCTTAAAAATTCATCCCTAGCTTCCACAGATTTGTCATCAGAAAAGAATCGAGCTCTAAACTTAGCCTCAAGATCGACCCAAGAAGTGATAGACCCTTCCGGAGATTGTTGAACCAATCTCTAGCCTTGCCTTGTAGAGAAAGAGGGAATAATCGTAGCTTCAAAACATCTTGGGAACTCCATTTTGCTTGAAAGAATCACACACTTCCAAGAAGTACATCAAGTGCTTGTTGGCATCTTCATTGTAAAGACCATGGAACATCCCATGCATTTGAAGCATTGTTATCATAACCGGCTTGATCTCAAAGGTACGTGCTTGCATTTCCGGCATCCGAATGCAAGATTGAGGACCTTGCATATTCCGACTAGCAAAATCATTGACGGTAGCTCTATCATATTCATCGTCTGCCATGGTTTCAAATGCAGATTCAGACTCTTCTTCAATGAGAGGCACTTCGTCAAGTACTTCTTCTTCAATGAGAGGTACCTCGTCAAGTACCACTACCAATCCGTCCAGATGCAAGTTTTGCATATACTGAAATGGTACCTACAAGAGAAACAAGCAAGAGCGAGTATCAAACTAAAACAAAAATCAATAAAGGACAAAAAGAAAGAAAAATTGTAAACCTAACTAAAAGCTCAAGCAAAGTTTACTAACACAAGCCCAAGGTTGACCAAAGGATTTGTTTGCACAAATCCCCGGCAACGGCGCCAAAAACTTGTTCGCCTCGCAAGTGTACGAGATTCGCAAGTAATAAAATGATAAGTAAAGTATCGTTCCCACGAGGATTTGTTTAACAAATTGGTCAAGCAAGAGGCTTAGTGAATTTCATCAAGTTGAGCTAAAACAAAGTTTTGATTTGGAATGAGAATTTTAAAAGACTATTTCTAAAACATAAAATTGATAAAGGCAATTGATTCTTTAACTTCAAGGATAATTGAGCCTAGGGCTCTTTTTCCCCTTTTGCATTTCATAAAACTTGGTTAATTTCCTCTCTAGTGGCATTTCAATACATATATGTGTTAGTCTAAGGTTCTAAAACACTTGACCCGCTCTCTCGAGTCAAAATCAAGTTTCTCTTCTCATTAAAATGCACAATCTCTTGCTACAATTAATGAGAATCAATATTTAAGCAACAACCCTAATGTGACAATGCAAGGTTAGTAAATATATCTCTATTTTACCAACAAACCATCCATTCATCAAGTAAACTTCAAGACAAGCATGATTTCAATCAAGTTCTACACCTAGATTAGCTCTCTCAAGTCAAAACCTAAGTGAATAAATCATCTAAATGGAGGCCAATCACTTAGAAGCATTAAGCCAAGGTTAAAATCAACACACATATATATTAATCTACCAAAAGAGAGGAATATTCAAGTATTAATCCATACAAAGGGTCAAAAGAACCCTAGAATGAAAGATTTAGCTACTCATGTTCAAATACAAAGAGAGTCTAAGCAAAACTTCTGAATACATGAAGAACTAAGAAGAAAAGAGGAGAAAAGAGGAAGAACCAAGGTGAAAACTCCCAAAATCTCTTCTAGATATAGAGCTTCAAAACTTATCTCCATCCTCCTACAAAAGAGGGAGGATTTATCAATTCTCAATTGAATCACAAACTCTATAAAATTTAACAAGAATATTTTGATTTGTCTGATACTTTGATATGCACATTTTCTCCTATATACTTCATTTGCTATGCATATTTTTAACCAACAATGGGTAAAAGAGAGGGAAAATGTGCTGGAATGTTGTCAATTTCTAAGAGTTAACAGTCTCTCATCTCTGCCTCTGTCTCTCACGATCTTCCTCCGACTTCCTCCCTTCCTTCCGATTCCTCTCAATCTCTTCGTCTCAATCTCACTCTCGGTCTCTTGTCTCTGCCTCTGTCTCTCATGCTCTCTCTCCGTCCCTCTCTTCTGTTTCTGGGTTTAGGTTGGAAGAAATGAAAAAGGAAGTAGACGCATAGGATTAATTGAAGAAATGAGGGAGGGTACGTGGCAGACTTAAGGAAAGAGTGTGCGAGGTGTCATTCTTATGGGATTGAGACAAGTATGAGAAATTAATCATTAATTACGGATTTTTCTTTTTTCGTTAATTTCTCAAGACTATAGAATATTAATTTTAAAATATTTCAGCCAAAATGATCCATTTATTATTTCTTCTCGATTTTTTGGGAACTTAGGTTTTAAATTCCAAATAATAGCTTTAAAGCTATTTAGGACCCATTTTTCGTAATTAACCCTCCATAATATTTTTAGAATCTCAAAATAACACTTCATAATTTTTTTCAAATTTTCAAGGTCCAAAATAATTTTAATAATTTTTTTAATTTTTTTCTCAATATAAGTTTAAAACTTCCGGTTTCTACTAACTTAGTACCATTTGTTCTTAATCAAAAAAACACAGCAACTAACATATATATCAAATATAAACATCTCTTTGAGATCCTTAATCAGGCTTTGATGCTTTGAGGCATTTGCTCAACATGTAGAAACCTTAAAATAGCAACTCATAATTCAATTTCAAGCTTCAACAATTCAGTTCATCAAACATGAATTAAGCCATCATTTAAATGTCTTTAACCATGGTTTAATTTATATATAGGTAAGACACTTATTTATCACAAGGCAGCACCAAACAGAACCTTTTGAACATAATATAAGTGTGATTAAATGATTTATCACATTTGCTCCCTATTTCTTTATTTAAGAACACTAAGTTTTTCCTCATTTTTTATCTGCAAGATTGAATCACATAGCATTCAAACAACTCGTATATACACATCATTTATATGCATTTGTATCGGCTACAATATATATATCCCCTCTTTAGTTTCAGCAAACCAACAATGTCATAAATCTTCAATTTGTAAATGACATGCCCACATGATAGCACCTCTTTTACATTAATCAAATTGAACTTCCATAATAATTTTCTGGAAAAATAGTGGCATTTGTTTACCCCAATTCCGTCAAACTTCGGTGAGCCCCAAACAGTGATTTATGAGCCATTAACATTTTTTAAGAAACTAAGGTTCTCTTTTTCCGAAAATCAGAATTTAACCCTTTAGCAATTCCTAAACAATAGCAATAGAACATATTGAAGATTAAAAGGGAGTTGGGTAACTCACTGATAAATCCCAATTTTGATATATTTTATCCCGCCTTATTCATTTATTTTGGAGATTATTTTAGGCTAATTTGGATTTATTAGACAATATTTGGATTGTTAGCTAATTTTAGGAAATAATATAAATCAGAATTAATTATTAGATTATTGGGCTTAAATTATTAATATTCTGATTGTTATCTTGTGATTAAATAATATTTCCTAATATATGATAGATCATGATCTTATCATATTAGAATATCTATGATGCAGAATTTTTGCAGGGAAGTTGAAAGAAAATCTAATTTTAGAATTTGATTGGGCTTCTTAAATTTTAATGGGCTAAACTTGGTACCCAAAAGGTTCTCCCCTCTTATGTTAAATCTAACCTAGCCGCCAGATTCTGATTCACGCTCTCTTGGAGAGCCGCATAACGCACGCGAAGAAGCAAGGAGAAGGAGACGCAGCTACACATTTACGAGAGGAAGGATTGGATTAATTCATTCATTCATTCATGTCCTCACGGGACCCACGGCTTTTCCTGGGAATCAATTGATTTGATCATTCCTCCTTTTATTCAATTTACTCACGGCCCCACCATTATTCCTGTGCGCATCTATTGGATTCTCCATTTGATTAGTCAAATGGTCATTAGCTGCATAATATTTGGAGGAGGAGGAAGCGTTTTCATGGCAGAGTAAGCATTTGGAGGCAATTTGGGAGGAGCTTGGAGGAAGCTAGAGCCTAGGACTTACAATTGAAGACCACAAGGAGTGTTATTCTTTAATCTTTTTAATTCGAGATTTGAGATAGTTTAGTTTTAAACGGTTTCAAATTGTATCACTTGAGAACAATCTAGTTTTAGATTGTAGACTTAACTTTATTGGATTAGATTGATAATTTAAAGTTTTTATGCTTATTATTGGATGCTTGTTTGCAACCTTTGTATTGACAATTAAATTAATAATTGAGTTTTCGTTATTGACTTAATTGTCAATTAGGTTTATCGATTTAATTGTTTAATTAAATTGATAAATTGTCTAGTGGTTTAATTAGATAATTGTAAACAAGATTCCTAATTTATTTAGAAATTAACGGTGATTGGTTTTTAATGAGTTTAATTAGCCACCACTTATTTCACTATGAGTTTTCTGGTGGAATAAGTGTTATTGAGCTTGAGGGTTTCCCATGTTTCAATTAGGTAATTAAATTCATTAATTCCAATCGTTCATTAATCCCCTTGTGGTCTAATTAATTAATTTGGGCTAAGAAAGTTACTCCTTGTGAATCCTAAGTTGTCCCCTTCATCATCATAACTGAACTAGATTTTTGTTATTTGATTTGATTTGATTTTAATCAATATTTTCTTAGGATTTAAATTCTCTTCTCATAAAATCCCCCAATTGCATTTGCATCTAGGTTAGTTCCATTCTCATATAAGTTTTAGAGTCTTTTCATCTTGCATCTAGTTAATTTAGTTTCATTTCATTGCATCTTTTCTTCACCTAAATTCAACCTAAAGAAAACCCACAACTTGCTCCTTGGGAGAATGACCTAGGTTGACCCTAAACTACATAATAATTTAGGACCTAGTTTAATTGACTGCTTTAGCGACAAAAGCAGCGAACATCACTCACCTTGGCCGGAATATGTAATTGCAGAAGGAATTTGAGCTTCTTAACTTTATCACATGTTTAATATTTCTTTCAAACATACTATATATATATATATATATATATATATATATATATATATATATATATATATATGAAAAGAAATTATTGTAAGCTTTATGCTTTAATGATATTTTCAAGCACACACCCACACGCACTTAATATTTCCTTGCTATCCTACTTTTAATAAATTAAAAAACCAGGACATGCTTTTCTAGTAGTGTACTATATATATTATAACATCAAAATTTCAGACATGAATGGTACATCATCAATTTGTAGCTTTATACAATGTTATCTAAAGATCACATGCTATGGAATCCTTGCCAAAAAAAGTTGTTATACTTTTATTTATATGTGAAACAGAAGGAGTGATAAAGAGATTTATGTTGAGATCCACATGTAATTACTTGGTGGTAGCTAATTTCACGCATGTTTGAAATTTTTTCCACACTTTCCTTTATTTAATTATGGAGACTTATTAGTTTAGCAAACATTTGAAAGGACTCGAAATTAATAATATATTTGGAGTTTTCTTGTATTTATATGGAGAAGTGAATTAAAATTTTTGAAACACATGTAAGTTACACACACAAAATATATTACTCATGTTTTGTCAGTTTTCACTATATTTGATCATCCATCAGTATTTTTGAGTTAATTATCCAACAACTTTTTCTTTCCGGTTTTATACCCAAAGAGATAGGCAATCTTGATAAGCTTGAAAAGTTGGATTTCTCAGTGAATAATTTTAATGGACCCTTTCCTTCACATATCTTCAACATTTCGACATTGACCTGGGTAAACCTCTTTTATAATTCATTATCTAGCTTTCTCCCATCAAATTTGGGAATTGGCCTTCCCAACCTGAAGGTATTGGGGTTGGGACAGAATCAACTTATTGGAGAAATTCCAAACAGCATTTCAAATGCTTCTGAGCTCACTGTGTTAGATTTATCAGGGAATAAATTTAGTGATAGTATACCCAATGTACTTGGGAATCTAACAAACTTGATGGCACTAAATTTTCATGGGAATGCTTTGAATGGATTGATTCCAAATACAATCAACAGATTGCAAAGCCTTCAATATTTAAGTCTTAGCAACAACAGATTGCAAGGGCCAATCATAAATGAATTGTGCCAAATAAAAAGTTTGAGTGAGTTGTATCTTGCCAACAACATGTTTTCAGGAATAATTCCAAGCTGCCTCACAAATACTTCTTTGCGGAAGCTGGATTTAAGCTCTAACAAATTGATTTCTCATATACCCTCTTCTCTTTGGAGTCTCCAAGATATATTAGTCTTAGATTTATCCTCCAATGCATTGAGTGGAAGAATTCCTCCTGAGATATCAAACTTGAAAGCAATTACGTACACTCTTGAACTTGTCAAGAAATCAAATTGTAGGAAACATTCCTACAACCTTGGGTGGCTTGCTAACTTTGTTAAACCTATCTTTGGCTCATAACAAATTACAAGGGCCTATACCTGAATCACTTGGTGGCATGGTAAGCTTGGGGTCCTTGGATCTCTCTAAAATTACACTGCGGTGTGATTCCAAAATCATTGAGTCACTTCGCTATCTGAAATACTTAAACCTTTCATACAATTTATTGCAAGGAGAAATTCCCAATGGTGGTTCTTTTGAAAACTTTTCAGCTGATTCTTTTATGATGAATGAAGGTCTTTGTGGGAAGCCTCAACTACTTGTTCAGCCATGTAGGAAAGGAAAGAAGCATAACTCAAGTAAAGTTATGTTGTTGATAGAATGCTCATTGCCTATCTTGGTTTGTCCTTTTGGTTCTTTGTTTCATGCATAGTCTTTCTAAAGCATAAGAAAGGTCATGCTAATGATTCAACTAATAAGGATTTAATAAATTTTGAGACAACCACAAGGATTCCTTATTATGAGCTTTTACGTGCACTACTACAGAAAATGGCTTTTACTTCCCTAATTAACGTCCTATTTTAAAACTTAGAAGTAAAAAAGAAGGCGGTGGCATTTTTGTAATTATAAGTTGACTTTTGGCGTCTAACTTTTGTCCTTAGACGTCAAAAGTTAGCTCTAGCGCCAAAATAAAACCCAAAAGTGGACCTAAAGTTAAAACTGGCGCCAAAGGAAACACTTTTGACGTCTAAGTTATAAATTAGACGTCAAAACTTAATATTTTAGCGTCTAATTAAATTATTTAGACGTCAAAAGTAACCAAAAATAACACTTTTAGCGTCTAAGTTAATAATTAGACTCCATAAATTGGATTTTGGCGTCTAAGATAAGTTGTTAGACGCCAAACACGCCCTAATTAACTCTGTCTTTTCTCAGCAGTCTTCATTCACCGTCGCGCCTAATCAACTCGGCTTTTCTCCGGCGCCTCCTCGCGAAATACCTCGCATTTGTCCCTCTCTCTCCTACCGTCGTCGTCGCGCATCTTGCCGTCTCTCTTGATCTTGGAGGTCTCCATCTCTCGTCTCTCTGGATCTAGATCTCCGCCTCTCGCGGTCTCGCATTCTCAGCCACTGCCTGGTGTCTTCACTTAGCAGGTAGGTTATTGATTTTTTCCCCTTCATCTTTCTTCTTTCATCTCCTCTGTGCCTCTCGTCCTCTTTTTCGTTCAAATTGATAAGTCTGATGTTTGCTTCAGTGTTTGATTTGAGGAACGGTGTGAATTATGAACCAAACAAACCCTATGTGAACGGGCACAGACCTTTGTTGAGGCAACTTAGAAGCCAGAAACCTGTGAAGGACTCGTCTTTTGTCTCTAAAATCTGAAATATTGCTCTCTTCTTCATTACCGCTGCCTCTTGTAACTGCACTTGTAATCATATCTTTGACGCATGGTTTTCTTAGCTCTTTTTGTGTTCTTCTGCTCTCTTGTGTGACTCTTAGTTATTTGCAATGCTGTGTATTGGCATGTATCTTAATTATTTTTAGTGCCCAATGGAGTCTGATTTGATATTCTAACAATTTGGGTGGACTCGCAATGTGATCAGAATGCACATTACGCTGGATTTTCACCTTGGCTACCTTTGTTAACTAACGTTGTTTCTAATTTTGCTAGACCAGATCATAATATATTTTTATTGTTTTCCAGTCTATCTTGTCATCATGATATTAGCAAATTGAAGGAAAAATTATCTCTCCTCTTTATATTTCTCTTGTATCTTTACCAAAGAACGGGAGTCTTGAATTTATTGTGAGTTTGGTTTTCAATTGATAACATAGGCCTTTGATGTTCTAGTTTACTTTTCCATTTAATTTCTGCGCGTGGAGATATTAAATTTATTGTTAGTTGTTATTATAATAAGGCACTTTATGGCATAGTTGGGTTGGTTTGAATTTATTTTCTTGTTCTTGTTCACATTTACAGCTGCACTGGTATTTGAAAAAAATTCAGCAATGACATTGACATTTAGCAGGGTCATAGTTTGTCTGGATCAATTTATCAAGCATGTTTTGTTTTTCTTTGCCAAATGCTCTGGTTCTTGGAGGAATTTTCCGATTTCAGTCCACAGACTAAGACATGGACTTTCATGTGTCTTCTTTCAACAAATTCTCCTTTTCACTTCAATGCTATTGAAACATTGATTTACTGGACACTATATTTGTCTGATGTTTGCTTCAGTGTTTGATTTGAGGTAGAGATGGCAGCAACTAAAATTTTCTTTGTCAAGACAAAGGGGGTGTGGGGATTTACTGCTCTGCTCATATCTGTAGTTTGTGAGTGGGTTTTGATAATACTATTGCTTATTTATGTCGTGCTAGCATATCTACTAACAAAGCTTGCAAGTTTTTGTGGATTGCAAGCACCTTTATGGACTTTTCAACGATTGGTGTAAATTTATTAGAATTGCTATTAATAAAGAACATTTTTTTTAATTAAAAAATATACAGCTTTGTGTGTCTTAAACTCTTAACTGTTAATTTTCTAATAAGCTTTATCAAGGGTACAGTAGGACCAGGCATTTGGACAGTGAGGAGCTCCTGCAGCAGCTGCTCTTCGGCTTATTGGTTGACCGGTAATGCTGGTGAACTTGTGGATATTAATACTCTAATTATTAACTTCAGTTTTCTATATTTGAGTATCTATATTATCATTAGCTTGATAATCTGTTGAATTATTGTCATCTTTCCTTTTTGGCTTAGTTTTACTGGTGTATTCTTTTAGGTTTTTAGGCAGTGGAGGTGTGATGATTTTAGCAGCTTGGTTGAATGAAGCTGCTGTTGAAGAGCAAACAAGTGTTCAACTTTATAAATATATCTAAAGTTTTGGTTAATTGGTTTCCAAGTCCTTTGTCATTTGCCTCTACATAAAGCCCTTCCTATGCATATTTCAGCTATGTTGCAGTGTGTTAATAGGCTTCGGTTTCACAGAACATCAGGTGTGCTTTTCCTCCCTCGCTGCAATTGCCCATTAGCTCCCATCTCTCATGTCATTTTATTTTAACCTCTCCTCTGTTCCTGAATGGCTTGTTGCACTCCAGTTTGGATATATATTGTTCTTAGACTCCCTCTAGAAACTGGATGTCAATATTATGTGGGTCATAGGTAATGACTCTAGAGGAAAGCTGAGTCATATTAAATATGATATGTTGTTATCCCTATTTTTTATTATATTAAAAACCAGTGTGAGGCTTTCTTTTTTGCCCTTATTTTTGGCTTGCTTCTTTTATCCCTATGGTAGTATTTGTTGACTCAATTTACCGTATGATAATTAATCTCTCTGATTTGAAGATCAGACATATCAAACAGGGCACGGGTTTTGTTATCAAAGTGGAGCAAATTATTAGCAAAGAACCAAGCAACAAAGAAAACCATTGGGTTAAACCGGTAGAGAGGTTCAAAAAGATATGGTCGGACGAGAGAGGCAAGCAAATATCTTTATCCTTTTTCCATGCTTTTGTTAGACTTTTTCTTAATTATTGTTATTATAATTTTATTGTCTCGTGGTTTGTCAAATTATGGGCCTTTGAATCATGGAATTCAAATGTCAATATTCTGTAAGTATTTTCTAGCTTTTCTTAAGCATGTACTCTCGGATTGGTGATTCTTTTTTGCAACTATTTTAACATTCCTTTATTGCTCTTAGGAGGACATTACGGCCCTTTCAAATGAAGGTTCATATGATTTCGGTATGAGATTATGTGTTTTTGGCTATTCTATTAGTTGTGGATGTGCTTCTCGAATTCAAGAAAGAGACTAGTATATTGATTGAAATTTTGTTTTCTTTCACTTTTTTTCTTACAGTGTTTCGTTTTGCTTTGTTGCTAAACTTTTCAACATTTAATGGAGATATCATATATATATATATATATATATATATATATATATATATATAAACATGCTTTTACATTATGGAGTCAACCTGTTCCATCACCACTTTTATGGAACCTGACTTTTATACAGTTGAAGTATTTGATCATTTGAATCAAATTTTATGAATTATATGTATCAGTATGTGCTGTAGATGACCTAGGTCATGCAAACTGGTTGACTGATTTATTGATTCATTCATCTCTGCTCCTACCTTTTGATTTTCCCTTACTGTAGTTTTTAAGCATTTTCTATATTTTTTATGGTTTTGAATCCTGACCTGTGATGGCGCTCAGATTCTTTTTTTTTTTAAATGGACTTACGGCGTCTAAGTTTAATAATTAGACGCCGTAAGTTCTGACTTATGGCGTCTAATTTTGATAATTAGACGTCGTAAGTTGTGACTTTTAGAAGGTTATTTGTGCCATACTTACGACGTCTAATTATAATAATTAGACGTCTTAAGTCAGAACTTACGGCGTCTAATTATTAAACTTAGACGCCGTAAGTTTTACCTACTACGCCCCCCATATAGGCGTCCGGAGGAAAAAGGACGTTAAATGTGCAAAAAATAGGACGCCGTAGCCCTGTTTTGTAGTAGTGGTGGAACAAATGAATTTGATGAAAGTAATCTTCTTGGAAGGGGAAGTTTTGGATCAGTCTACAAAGCAGTTCTTCCAAATGAAAAGATAGTTGCTGTCAAAGTGTTTGACATAGACATGGAACAATCATCAAAAAGTTTTGATGTTGAATGTTTTGACATGTGCAATTTACGCCACCGCAATCTTATTAAGATCGTTAGTAGTTGCTCAAATGATCATTTCAAATCTCTAATAATGGAATTCATGGAAAATGGGAGTCTTGAAAAATGGTTGTACTCTCATAACAATTATTTAGATGTCTTGCAAAGGTTGGATATAATGATTGATGTGGCCACTGCTTTGGAGTATCTTCATCATGGTTCTCCTACACCAATTGTTCATTGTGACATAAAACCGAGCAACATATTGTTGGATGAAGATATGGTGGCTCACCTCAGTGATTTTGGTATTGCCAAATTGTTGGGTGAAAATCAGATGGAAATTTATACTAAGACTTTGGCTACAATAGGCTATATGGCACTGTGTATAATTATTTAATTTCTACTTTTACTCCATGTTTTATGAAGCCTTATTTCTATATATTACCAACAAATATCTGTCGTTTTTTTACAAGTGATTATCTGCACTTCTGAAATAAAAAAAAAAAACCACAAACATATATCCTTTGTTTTTTGTCATGATGCTTTTTAATTAATGATTGAACTTGACATACAGAGTATGGATCAGAAGGAATCGTTTCATTTAAAGGAGACGTATATAGTTATGGCATTTTGTTGATGGAAATTCTTACAAGAAAGAAACCAACAGATGAGATGTTTGTTCAAGGTCTGAGTTTGAAAGATTGGGTTAGCAAATCAACACCTCATTCCATCATTAATATTCTAGATGCCAATCTGTTGCCAAGAGATGATCAAAATGCTGACATCATATTGTCACATATATCAGCACTTCTTGAGTTGGCCTTACATTGCTGCGTTGATTTACTGGAGCGCGAATTAATATGAAGGATGTGGTGGTCAAACTTAACAAAATCAAGATCTCTTTTATAAAAAAATGTTAGTGACACCACTAACTACTTGAATAATTGTTAACTCAAATTGTAATAACTGTTTCTTTTACTCTTTTTTTTCGTTTTATTGTTCTGTGGAACTTGTAACCTTGAAATATAGCATGATGATGTTTTTTTGAATATTGGCATATCGCAAAATTAGTTACTTTTTCATTTGAATAATGAGAACTGTTTGGGGAAAGTTGAGAAAACAATTTCAAATGTCAACCTATTAAGTTTAATTTCTTATATAAGAATAATTGTTAAAAAAATGATCATCTAAGACAAATAATATTAGAATTAGAAAATTAGAAAGATATATTTTATAATTAAGAGATCAAACAAAAATACTGTGTAAAGTTGCTCGATACCAAATATGCATGTTTACAGAAAAACAAAAGGTATTAAGAGAAATAACCATAATCTCTACTGGGTGAAATTAAATGCTGCATAAGGCCCAAGTTTGGAAGGGAAAAGGCCGAAAAATGTTATCAAAATTAATAAAAGATAAATAAGTATGTTGAATTTCAATAATTTTAAATTGACTGATTTGAAATTTTAAAATATTGCAAACTTTGAGAAATTACCTAACTACCCCTAATTTTTTTTTAAAAAAAAAAAAAAAACCCTCAACCCCCTTGTCAAACGAATGCTGGAGCTCTGGCGCAGCGACTAATGACCGGAGCTCTGAGGGCCTAATATATATATTTTTTAATTTATAAAGCAAAAGTTACCAATGGATACTTGAGTTGTTAATAACGATACTAAAATTGTACATGACAGCTCTATATATATATATATATATATATATATATATATATATATATATATATATATATATATATATATATATATATTTCTCACGCAAAAGTCATCAATATTGATACTTGAGTTGTTAATAACAATATTAAAGTTGTAAACATAATATTTGTTAAATATTTTCTAATAACTTTCATTAGAGCTCCAACAGCTAATATGTTTTTAAAAAATTTCTTAAGCAAAATTTGTCAATATAGGTACCTGAATTATTAATAGTGATATTGAAGTTGTAAATTCAACAAATATCCGTTTACAACTTTAGTATTGCTATTAATAACTCAAGTATCCATATTAACAACTTTTGCTTAAGAAATTCAAAAAAAATATATTATGCCGTTGTTTATAACTTTAGCATTGCTATTAACACCTCAAGTATCTATATTAACTTTAGAAATTCAAAAACATATATTAGGCAGCGGGAGCTTCGGTTGCTAGTAGGGAGCTCCAACGGCAGGTTGCTGGCAAGGTCACCAAAGCTCCGGTTGAGAGTGACGACACAACAGAGCATGCATATCGGTATGGACGACTAAATAATGATAAAATGTATTTATATATATACATATTACTCGGTTATCGGTTAATGCATATTGGGGTTGTAAGTTAAAGTTAATCCGTTATGGGATAATATACATCAATCCCCAAAATGTAAGATAAATAAATTCGACTAAGAAATTATTACTGTCCAACAAAATAATAATTTAAAACTCCTCCTGAGTCTACCCATGTCTCACATCAACCACCTTACATCTCTGCCTTGCCTTTCATTCCAGATCCACTTGCTGTCTCTTTAATTAGATATGAGATTCATAGTTTAATCTCAGAGTAACAGGTTAATTTCACATTCGACATATACATAATATATGCTAGTTAACCACACAACACAGTCCACGACGCTAATATCAGCATACAACATTAACAATCATAATACAAATCATATGTAGCAACAACTATAAGTATGACAACAACAACTGCAAATAATACAACAGCAACCATAAACAAACTCACATAACCACGACGCTAGGAAATTGACTAGGCAACAACCAAAGTCGTGATTGGGCTGATGGAATATTTAATTCTATAATCAACATTCCGTTATTTCTATTTATGGCCCACATTATTGCCGGTTTTGTAACCGTCCATTAATACTGTAACGGCCCAATTAATACGCAATAAATGCATATTAAATTCGTTTCCTTTTTTAGCTCTGTGATGGCCAGAGGGGAAACGAACGGTGTAATTCTGTCTGGTCCCCTGAACCTGCTCTGACCTTCAGGAAAGCACGCCATCTGCAGATTCAGAGAGAAGGATCAGAAGGACTGAGACTCGGAGTGCATTCCTCGCTTGCGGCTTGGAGTCGTTCTGTTTGGAGACTCGAGTTCGTCCTGTTTGCTTCTGGAGACAAATCAATGGCGGGAGGTATTTGTGATCTCTTACTTCAGTTTTCTGCATTGATCTTATGCTATTCAGTTGTCAAGCATGATTAGATCGCCTTTATTTCTAACATTTGGTATCAGAGCAACTGATTCCTCTGCCTTGATTTTTGTTCGATGAAATTGTATGCATATATTAAAATTTGGGTTTTGATTTTCTGGATTTTTGATCCGAATATATGTATGCTTATTTCATCAAGAAATCAGATGTATGGTTTTTTGGGTCTGAATAATGGGTGCAATTTATTTTAATTGTTATTATGAATTGCTCATAGTGTGCTTTCGGATTTGGATGGAGGTTTGTATCCTATCTATGAAATCATAACTGTCCCCAATTTTCTCAAGGGTTCTGTTGATTATTGAAATCTGAGTTTCTTATATGCTCATAATGTTATGTTCATGGTTGATTTTCGAGAGCCTTGTATCAAGTATCAATCGAGTCCAAAATTGGGTTATATCTCTGCGAATTTTAAATGCTTTTGATCAAGTTGCGAAATCATTTTTTTTTCCAGAGACTTCGTTTGGATTTTGTGACTGATTTATAAATCCTTGTTTCGATCTGGGTTTCACTTGCTAACGCTCTCTGTTTTCGAGCTTGGGATCGTCGGGGACTGAGATTTTCTGTTCGTTTCAATTGATTATGTTTCAGTTGAAATTTATGTCGATTTTTGTTTTTGTATCGATTGATGAATTGCGATTTTCAAATCTGGATGTGGAGATTTTTCTTCGATTCAATCCGTTGGTTTTCAAATTTGCTTTTTCGATCTAGGTTCTCATGTTTTAATGCTTTCGGTCTGGATTGAGTTTTTTGAGAACCATGATCGTCGCCGTCGGTCCTCCATCGGCAAAAACAAACACAGAAAAATGCGATTCCAATTTGTTTTCAAAACTTATATTATTTGTTTTGATTTTCATGGGGATTTTGTTAGATTATTAGAAATCTATGTTCGATCGTTTTTCTCCGTGATTGTGCCGTTGAAACCGCCGTCAAAATCGTCGGATTTCGAGCCCCACCGTCGCCTGAAACCGCTGCCAGAAATCGCGGGTCGCGGCTGATGAAACCGGGTCGCTCGCGGGTTATCGGGTCGGGTAGGGTTTTTGAAACCGGGTAAGGAAGAAGGTTCAAAACGACGCCGTTTTGAGACTATGTGAAACGCACCGTTTCACTTAAAGAGGAGGCGGGCCATGCGGGTCGGATCGCTGGTTTGGTTCGGTTCAGTGTTGGGCCGAGTTCGGTTTTTGGCCCAGCGGTTTTAAAAAAAAAAAATATTCCTTCTTCAGCGAAATTAAAACCGCAGAAGCGCCTGGTGGGATTCGAACATGGCACCTGAGGGCGCGTGTAAGCCAAGCCTTGGCGCTTTGCCAGCTGTGCTACGCGCGTACCTTGTGTTTATTTTCACACATTTATTTATTTAAATGTTGTTTTCATCCAGCTAAATTTTAAAAAATAAACGCTGAAAGGGTCCTGAGTGGATTCGAACCCACACTCCTTTGGTCCAGAGTCTTAAGAGCAACCTCTGGACCATCCGGCTAATGTGGCACTTGTGTCATTTTGATGGATTTTATATTTACATATAATTATTTTTATATTTAAATATAATAATCTAAAATTTAATTAAAATTGGGATTTCATGTGATTGTTAATATGCCTTATATATTTTGTTTTTTGCATGAATTAATTATTATTTAATTATACATGCAATATTAAGTTGAATAATATGCAAAACATGAATATCCAATTTTATTTTTAATATTGCTTATAGTTTGTTGCAATATTAATTATTAATGTTTAGTGATCTATATATTTTTGATCAATTAGAGAGTAGCCACAACATCTTTAATTAGTCAAAATTATATATTAAATTGTATGATCACATAAAAACATTAGTTGTAATTAATCATAAGTCATATAGTAGATTTTCCCACAGGAATTTTTATTATATATTGTATGAATAATTGGGATATAATTTCAAATTATGTTCTTAATTTTCCCACAGGAATTAAGAATAAGGAAATAATTTGATAGTTTTATCATACAGTTATGTATAAATCAAGATTATAATCTTCATAGACTTCTGTTTTATGTCTAAATTTGATCATATCAAATTTAATTGTTTAAATTGAGAAAAGTTAATTTTGGCAATTTTTACAATTGTTTTGAGTTATTTCTTTGTCTAAATATTTCAGAAAATTAAATTTAGACAATTAAATATCTTTTTCAAATTGTTGTAGCCAACTTTAAGTTGAATTTTGTCAAAATTATTTTTTTAAACAATATTTCGATACATAAAACAGTGGGAGGATTTTTCCTTTCAATTTGATTATAATCCCTCCATTAAGATGTGCATATATTGGATTTATTTTGAATGCACAAAATAGTGGGAGAATTTGTCTAAGATGATTATTTAATCACATTTATTTGATTAAATTGATCAATTAAATTCTCATTAAAGATTTGTGCATATTTGGAATCTAAATGCACAAGTTTAATTTTGGTGATTAATATTGGTAATATTAATTTAATCAAAGTGGGAGGATTTTATTTAGTCACTTATGTTGATTAAATTAATTAATCAAATCCCTATGGACATTATATGTGTGTATGGTATTTACATTGTACATATTTGATATTAGTGATTAGCATACATATTTGTTTAAAGAATAGCTACAGCATCTTTATGCACAAATTGTATGCATATTTAATCACTTAAGGTTATCCTATATCATAATTATGATTATATGTGCAATTAGTATACACAATGTTGTGATGTCTTTGTGATGAGTATGTAGAATTGAGGAGCAATCAAAACATCCTCATTAGATACATACACTCTATTTTTGTTTTGATGAAACAAAATACATCACATAAAGTTTTAAAGACATCAATTGTAATTAAAAATATGGTTATAATTAATCTTTACCCTTGGTAGATAATTATAATCATAGTTTTAATTAGAGTGGAATAGAATGGCATTACATTTTCTAATTTGCCCACTGTGTATTAGGAGATATAACTGCATTCTAGTTTCATCAATTCGAGATAAATTCATGATATGCTAATGTCTTTGCCTGAGTAGACTTTAGTGATACGAATTTATAATTATATGATTAATTGATATAGAGTATCAAATTATATATATTCTTAATGTACCCGCAGGAATTAAGAATAAGGAAATAATTTGATAATTGTATCATAAATTTATATATGGATCTAATTGAATTATAACTTTAGCCCACAGGCAAGTTGTATGTCAGTAGATTCATAATTTTAAGCATGATTTACATTGGTAAAACATGATATATTTTATTAGTCTCAAATTTTGGTTATAAGCATGTATGTTCAATACTATCCAGGCTTGCACCACTGGAAAGCTGCAAAGAAAGTATTGAGATACCTTCAAGGGTCTTAAGATTACACGCTTAAATACAAACGAACTCATATGGAAGAGACTGGTTACTCCGCTTCAGACTATGCTGGCTGCATACTTAAGAAAATCTACTTCAAGATATATATTTATGCTAGTCAGTGGAGTTATTTAATCGAGTAGTAAGAAGCAATCTTTATTTACTACTTCCATAATAGAAGCTGAGTTCATATCTTTTTGAGATTACCTCACATGGTGTGAATGAAGAGTTTCATTTCTGAGCTTAGAATTATGGATCCAATTTCTAAGCCATTAAAATTATATTGTAACAATTCAGTTGCTGTTTTTATGGCTAAGAACAATAAATGTAGTAGTCGAATCAGGCATATCGACATTAAGTGTCTAGCCATAAAAGACCGTGTTAAGAATAAAACAGTGGTTATTAATCAAATGAGCACTGAATTGATCATTGATGATCCTTTAACTAAAGGCATGCCTACATTGAAATTTCAGGATCATGCAGAAAGAATGGGACTTGGTTCCCTTATGTGATTTTCGTTGTAAGAACGATGTTATTTATGAAACTCCATTTGTGATGTTTTTCTCATTTCAATTGTGTACACATTTATTTGTTTAATTTGAGGAACATCATTGAGTTTGGACCTAGAATAAACGTAGGGTTTATTCATTAAGTTACTTGGGCTTGGGAAACATGATGCACTGTGATACATGGAAGATATTACTCGCTTTAAGAGGACCTATCGCTATGATCCATGCATTTTGTTTCTCAGAGGTATATACTGAAGTATGTGAACCAAGTGGGAGAATGATGGAATATTTAATTCTGTAATCAATATTCCGTTATTTCTATTTATGACCCACATTATTGCCGGTTTTGTAACCGTCCATTAATACTGTAACGGCCCAATTAATATGCAATAAATGCGTATTGAATTCGTTTCCTTTTTTAGCTCTGTGATGGCTAGAGGGGAAACGAATGGTGTAATTCTGTCTGGTCCCCTGAACCTGCTCTGACCTTCAGGAAAGCACGCCATCTGCAAATTCAGAGAGAAGGATCATAAGGACTGAGACTCGGAGTCTGTTCCTGCTTGCTGGCTTGGATTCGTTCCTGTTTGGAGACTCAAAGTTCGTCCTGTTTGCTTCTGGAGACAAATCAATGGCGGGAGGTATTTGTGATCTCTTACTTCAGTTTTCCGCATTGATCTTATGCTATTCAGTTGTCAAGCATGATTAGATCGCCTTTATTTCTAACATGGGCTACAACCCGAGTCGTGAGAAAGTTGACTGGGCCATAACCCAAGTCTAGTTGTATATAGTCGGGACTTATACGAATATGTTTCAAACATACATATAAAGACATACAGAGAATGAAAGATTAGAGTTACTACCTAAACTCCAAATGTCAAAATTTCCTAGTTCCTTAATGTCTTCGGGCAACGACGATTTCCTATAGTTATACAGGTATAAACAGTGTTCATCACTTATGAAAACTCTCCTTTTATAAAGCACTAACATTATTTACTAATTTGTTTTTCCAAAAAATATTTAAAAAGGGTTCCTATCCTCTTTTATAATCCTTAGAACATTTAAATAGTCAATTATCCATTTTTGACTTTAGTTTTACTTCTTTCGGATTTTATATATTGACTTTCTGCCAGAATTTTTACTAATATTTGAAAATTGATAATAAATTGCACAAAAATTTAAATAAGGTGCTTCCAAAATCCGATGACATAGTCACTTGCTTAGGTGTCCCTCCAATGTGTCATCTTCCTTCTCCTAACTTGATATGTGTTCCTTTGACTTGTTGACTTTTATTCCACATGTGTTAATTGCTTCAAGACTTCATATTATCTCCTTTCATTTCTTGTTTGGCCGAAATCTAGGCCCCTTCAAGAGGTCTTTAATGCTCTTCTTGATGTGAGGACACATGCACATTTAGATAATTACAAGATCAACTTTTCACCCTTGCTTGACATGTGGCATTTGCACCATAAATGCTTTGGTCTAGCCTTGATGGCTAAGACAACTTAACTCATCGTCTTCTCCCTCTTTTGGACGAAATTTATGACCTTCTAGAGGGTTCCCAAGTGTTGAATTTTTAATATCCATTGGCACAAGTTCATATGACAAAAACTTATTGTCTTTGTGTATTAAATTGGGGCTAACAACAAATGCTCCCTTTATGGCTTCCATTAGGCCGAAATTTAAGTCTTAGCGAAAGTGATCATCTTGTCACATTTTTTGCCAATTAATGTAGTCACATAATAATGAATTAGTCAACTAGCTTCTAGTCACAATTCGGATTGAAAATAATCAATAGATTATCAATCTTATGATAAATATTCAATTTATCACATTATATCATAAAATTACATTTCCATGAATATTTACATTGTACATGGAATCTTAGTAAAGTAAAAATTGGGATATTACACCGGTGATGCCCGCCGCCTCCAGTCATCGGCGCCAGAGCTCCAACAGCCGACAATGGGGTTGAGGATTTTTATTTTAATTTTAATAAAACTAAGAGTAGTTAGGTAATTTATCAAATTTTGTAATATTTTAAAATTCCAAATCCATCCCTTTGGAATTATTGAAATTCAATATACTTCTTTTTACCAAAAAATTCAATATACATATTTACCTTTTACCAATTGTGATGGCATTTTTTTTGTCTTTTTCCTATGTTCCAAGCATACAAAATGCCAAATTGAGAATATCGATCATTTTTGTTTTGTTTTGATTTCTTGTACACTTTTGTTCCTTAATGTGAGATCTATTTATTTTATTTGGGGTGATTAAAGAAATTATTTAATTATAAGATATATGACATAATCTCTCTAAAATAATTTTGTATAACATTATATCAACTTATAAATTAAAACAATTAGTTTGAAATATATATATATATATATATATATATATATATATATATATATATATATATATATATATATATATATATATATATATATATATATATATATATATATATATATCTTACACTTAGAACTAAAATTCACCTCAAAACGAGGTCTTACATTTAGGACATAGGAAGTATTAGAATTGGTTTGTCTCTTAAAAAAAATATAAAAAAATTGTCCGAAAATGTGCCTTGGTCACGTGTTCTGAATTTTTTTTTTAAAAAAATTTGTTTTGGAAAACGAATTTTTTTTATTATAAATATTAGATTATGTGATGTTCATAACCTCTCCCAACTTTTGACATTTTATATCCTACCCTCCATGCCTTTATGACTTTCTAATGAATGATTTTTTAGCAATATTTATACCATAAATAAAAAGTTACATATTAATTGTGCACGCATAAGTCCTAGGTGAATTAATTTGGTATTTATTTCATGTAACTCTCTTGAGATTGAAGGCCTATAAATAAAAGGCTATGTTATTCACATTGGATACATCAAAATGAATGAGAATGGCTTCTTCTTTCTCTCCAATTCTTTCTTGTTTTTTCTATCTCCGTCATCTTAATTTGTTGTATTCTCCATATTTTCATAACATTTTTAATTTTTTTACACCTTTTGTTTTACAAAGCAAGAGAAGAGCAAGAAACTGAAGATACATGTCGGTTTATGTCTTGGTAACCTCTTCAAAATTAAATCAAAGATTGCCATTTTATATTGTCTCTTAAGGAGCTTTTTATTAATTACTTAGCAACTAAATGTGATAATTAGCATAAAACAAGTTAAAAAGGATTTTGAGCTTTTTATCTATCAACTAAGTTGCAATTAAACTAAAATGTTTTAAAAACTAATATTTTTGGATTTTTGGAATAAAGTGGAGTGAAATGGAAATTGGTTTCGAAAAGTATGATAAAACCTCGTAGAACAGTGAATTTTATCTATCCTTGTTTTAAAAGATAATAAGAACTGTGCTTGTTTGACAAAAGTGCCTAAAAGACTCTTTGAGCTAGTTTGAGTTGGGTGAATTAAATCTCTACATCTAGCAAGCCTTAATTCCTCTAACCAAAACCCAATAAAAACTCTAGCAATTGAAATTAATTAAATGCATCAACACAAGTAATCAAGAACCCTTAGATTACAAACATAATATTTTTCATAACAATCTCAAGTATAAGCTTTTACCTAGTCATATACACGAAATTATTACTAATGAAATTCAAAGTGCACAAAATCAAATCTAAATATATCCAATCTCCCAAATTGTATGAAACATCAAACCATTATAATAATGAAACCTAAATTCAATCATTAAAATGAAAAAGAATAAGAAATTAGATAAATAATACTCCCTTTAAGGATCCAAGCTCAGAGAATCGACTAATTGCTTTAGGAGAAAAGATATTTAGCCACTGCAATTAATAGAAATCTCATCAAAGACCAAATCCTCCTTCTTGGACAAAATTATAGCTATAGAAAATACCACTGAAAAACAAGATTGAAAGTTGAAACAGAGGAAGCAAAGCTAATTGTAATACCCGCATATTTATTTATCTGAAATATTATATTTTGATAAATAAATGGGTTATTTCTCATAAGTGAAATTATGATCGTAAGACTCGTGGAAATATAGTCTATTGTTCTAAGAAAAAATCTCTAGGAAATTAGAGAGTTTAAGGGCCAAAGTGCGAAAATGACGAAAATGCCCCTAAGGGACATAAATGACTTAGGAAAATTATGAAAAATCCTAAAATGTAGTAAAATGGTTAATTGAATTAAGAGAGTATATTATCTCTAATTCTGGTAATTTAATAAATAATGAACTTGGAGAGATTGAATAAGAATGCTCAAAAGCATTGAAATGACTAAAATACCCTTGTAAATTCTAATATAATAAAGGAGACATGAAAACACAAATGTCAATGCAAATGTTATGAGGTAATGAGTTGTTCTAATTAAGAAAATTAGCAACAAGTGATAATAAAGTAATTAGGTAATTATTGACTAATTACTTAAGCTTAAGCAAAGGAAATTATGAAATAATTATGTAAAACCCTAAAATTAGTGGTTATTGGCTTAAAATTAGTAAAAACGTGTTTACTAATTAATTGGAAATTTTGGAGAAAAATATTTGAGTTTAGGTATTTTTAAGCCTAAATACAAGAATTGACCAATAGGGAAATTTTGTAAAAAGTTATATAAAATAATTATAAAATAATTATTTTATATATTCTTAATTAATTAAATAAATAATTAAAACGAAAATTTAAATAAAAAGGATCAGATTTGACCGAAATATTGGACCCAAGAAAATGAGAAAAAATATATATATATAAGTATAATAGCATTTAGGCAAGTTGATATTATTTTATTATTATAATTGATTAAAGCAAAAAAATGTGAATAGTAATTTAGAAATTAGGAAACGGATCCTACCTAGAGATCTAGGAATGGGATTTCCAAAGTCAAGGAAAAATATTGATCAGTGAGTTATTATCTTCCGTTAGACTCTTCCGGAAGAAAATTCTGAAGCCGTTTGTGCATTTTCCTAATAAAACAAAATATGGAAAAATGCATATAGGCACATTTTTTGGATATGAAGAAAATAAATTCTAACTCAACATCTAGGAATGAGTTTGAATTTATCTGGACATATTTGGAATCAGTGAATTATTTCTAAGAGATTGGTGATTTCAGAAATGCGTTCTGAAACCGGACGCGTTTGGACACGTTTTTCGAGAAAACTTCAACTGGACAGTTGGAGCCCTATATGGGATCAAAATTTAGGTTAACTTGGACATTTCTAATGAGTGAGGAAATGGTTTCAAAGTTGTAAATCCAGAAGTTTAAGATTTTTCCGAAATCACGCGAATCGGGTACCGATCGGGGAAATTCTCTTAGACCGGGTTTAAAGCAACCCAAATCACCACTTTTGGACCACTCCAAGGCAGCCACATCAGCCCTGAATTTCGTGCAGCATGCTCCCTTGGTCATGGATTAAACACCAATTCATGTTTGATTTTCCATGGCTTAAACAACTTCAAAAATTCCAACTTTGTCCCTTGAAAAGTCTATAAATAGGATGCTTGCCCTTGAGAAATCTTCACACCAAAATCCTCTCCTCTTGGCCGAAATCCTTGAGTGAGAAAGTAGAGAGAGAAGCTCTGGAGAAGTTCTGCAGAAGTCTTCAACGGGTAAGTCTTTCGGGCTTTAGTTTTTAGTTCGAAAGATAGTAGAATTGTTAGAAGGTTTTAGCAAGTAGGGAGTGAGATTCCTACTATTGATTTTTAGGCCTCATTGCATTGAAAAATATGCCTGACGAGGTAAAAACATAGTAGGGATTGAGTCCCCGAAAGTTGAAATCTTCGTAGTTCATTCAATAGTTAGAGTAGTAATGCTAGAGTAGCCTTTAAATTTCAAGTATGATTGAGTATCATATGGGAGGGCTATTTTAGTCTAGAATTTCGAAAATCATAATTGCGTCGAAGTTCTGGCGAAATTTCGGGAAGAAAATTTGTAAGAGTAACGAAGTGTTCCGCCAATTAGGGGCATAGGGGCAAAATGGTAATTTTTACCTAAAATGCCAGTTATAGTGCCAAATCACTAATGAAAGTGATATTACTCTTATAGGACATCAGAAACTCTGATCTGCTGCCGATACGCTGTCCGACGAGCCGCTATTGGGCATTTCACGTTTTTCCGTAAAAAGTACAGTTTCCGTCAAAAACATCTACGTACATCAACGAAGGTACGTACGCGTACTGTAACACTAATCTTGTGCTGCTCATATACATATATGTGATAGGTACATTCACGGATAGAGATTCTGTTAGGGGTCACCGAGATACATTCACGCTGTGTCACAATCATACAATCATGCATCCGCTATATGCATAAGAGATATGCTGTTATGTTTTGAATATCTGTCATCCGTATACTGTTTCATTTGAGCATAAGGTTAACCGTTACCTGAGATTCAATTCGATAAATTGAATCTCAGCTATAGCTTCAGGGTTAGGAGGACCACGGATCGGAGATCGAGGCAAGCTGCACGAGAAGGCTCATGGTTGGAGGGCATGTAGCACGAGTGAGCTCTTAGACGGAGATGTCGCTTTATTGTTTTCCGTATTTACCTAGGAGAACAATAGGATGATGTATCAATACTATGTTACACTCTGGTTATTGTTTGAATGGGAATCAGTTACTCTTACGCTCCAAAGCTCTACTCTGATTTTTTTTTAAAAAAAATTGGCTCTGAAATTGGGATGTTACAATTATGGTATCAGAGCATGACATTCTGGCATGAATTTAACTATGTTACCACGAACAGTTTGGTGCCTAAGGCAAGGCTAGTCTACGTGGGTAAGCCATTGAGTCGCCGTATAAGTCGGTGAGGCCCCCATGGTAGACACTTACCTGGCCATTCTGTTCGGATAACGGAGTTAGGTTCTCAAGCCTTTTAAACTTTGAGCACGTTTTGAAAATGAGTACTGATATGACCTTGGTGTAATGTAGTGATGGGTAGAGATAGAAATCCATACGCCCTATACCCCGGGAAAAGGAGACGCAACGCTCGTAAATCTGTAGTTACAGAGAAAGACAAAACCCTGACAATTCATGAAACTCCGAGACCAATAACGATACGTACATGCAGTATTTGACTCATGTATAAAAATTTCCGATACGTATTTCCGTACCCGTTTCTAGGAAGGAACGCTGAAGAAGATGAGGAAGATAAATGAGTCTGAGAGATCCCGATCACCTCCACGACACAGGAGAGGAGAGAAAAACACTCAATACTGGGTTAACCAGTTTTGTAAGCTGAAGCCACCAACCTTTCGAGGAAAGCTAGACATGGCAGAGGGTTGGCTGAAGCGATTAGAGAAGGTGTTCAAAGTAATAGACTGCCTGGAGGATCGCAAAGCTCAACTAGCAATCTACCAGCTCGAAGGAGAGACTCGAGTTTTCAATGTAGCATCAACTACTATAAGTTGAATAGGGCAACTATTCGAAAACAAATACCCACTTTCCAAGATCAATGATCAACCCCATTATCTAATTCCGGCATCTTGTCAAGATTGCCTTACGCTCGGAACACCACCAAGTGGTGAACCAAAACTAGCAGCGACGTAGAAAATAAGTAACAAGCGGATAGAGGCTCTGTTTAAGGTCACCGACTCGGATGGAGGCTCGTCTAGGGTCACCGACTCGGATGGAGATTCTGCTAGAGTCACCAATTATACATAGGGAAAGAGACATCGTTTAGGGTCACCAATTATACATGCTGCTCTACACTTAAGTTGCTCAACGGAATTGCCGGGCGAAATTTTCTAGATTGGATATGATTGATCACATTTCTAAATAGTTTGTCCAAATCACAAAGGATCGTTAGGATCTTGTGGTGATCATATATCCTTCGAAGCCGGTGTCAATAGAACACTTCAAGGGCGAATGTAGTTCGCATTTCGTGAGATCATTTCAGGAGACCATTCAAGTATTCGTTGAAAACAAACCAGTCACTATTAGATAGCCTTATTCTCGAACATGGTTAGACTTCCAGAACGTTTTCTCAAGTTATATTCGACCGTGATCATGTCATTTTGTAGGAGATATCTTATGTTATCATGGTGTATGGGAACCATGGGGACATTTTTGGTATCCATTTTGGTATTTGTAGTGTTAACCGCGGTGTGTGGGAACCACGGGAAAACATTATATATCAAAGTACGAAATGATAGGATCTTTATGGATAAACCGAGGCGAATTCTGATTACCAAAAAGGGCGGGCGATGACGAAGTGAAGATCCGATGCGTATAGTCCAAAATCCAAGTAGGACGGGTGTTAGTTAGTACAAAGTTTAGATGGAAGAGCGCAAATTTCGAGGACGAAATTTTGTTTAAGGGGGGAAGAAATGTAATACCCGCATATTTATTTATCTGAAATATTATATTTTGATAAATAAATGGGTTATTTCTCATAAGTGAAATTATGATCGTAAGACTCGTGGAAATATAGTCTATTGTTCTAAGAAAAAATCTCTAGGAAATTAGAGAGTTTAAGGGCCAAAGTGCCAAAATGACGAAAATGCCCCTAAGGGACATAAATGACTTAGGAAAATTATGAAAAATCCTAAAATGTAGTAAAATGGTTAATTGAATTAAGAGAGTATATTATCTCTAATTCTGGTAATTTAATAAATTATGAACTTGGAGAGATTGAATAAGAATGCTAAAAAGCATTGAAATGACTAAAATACCCTTGTAAATTCTAATATAATAAAGGAGACATGAAAACACAAATGTCAATGCAAATGTTATGAGGTAATGAGTTGTTCTAATTAAGAAAATTAGCAACAAGTGATAATAAAGTAATTAGGTAATTATTGACTAATTACTTAAGCTTAAGCAAAGGAAATTATGAAATAATTATGTAAAACCCTAAAATTAGTGGTTATTGGCTTAAAATTAGTAAAAACGTGTTTACTAATTAATTGGAAATTTTGGAGAAAAATATTTGAGTTTAGGTATTTTTAAGCCTAAATACAAGAATTGACCAATAGGGAAATTTTGTAAAAAGTTATATAAAATAATTATTTTATATATTCTTAATTAATTAAATAAATAATTAAAACGAAAATTTAAATAAAAAGGATCAGATTTGACCGAAATATTGGACCCAAGAAAATGAGAAAAAATATATATATATATAAGTATAATAGCATTTAGGCAAGTTGATATTATTTTATTATTATAATTGATTAAAGCAAAAAAATGTGAATAGTAATTTAGAAATTAGGAAACGGATCCTACCTAGAGATCTAGGAATGGGATTTCCAAAGTCAAGGAAAAATATTGATCAGTGAGTTATTATCTTCCGTTAGACTCTTCCGGAAGAAAATTCTGAAGCCGTTTGTGCATTTTCCTAATAAAACAAAATATGGAAAAATGCATATAGGCACATTTTTTTGGATATGAAGAAAATAAATTCTAACTCAACATCTAGGAATGAGTTTGAATTTATCTGGACATATTTGGAATCAGTGAATTATTTCCAAGAGATTGGTGATTTCAAAAATGCGTTCTGAAACCGGACGCGTTTGGACACGTTTTTCGAGAAAACTTCAACTCGGACAGTTGGAGCCCTATATGGGATCAAAATTTAGGTTAACTTGGACATTTCTAATGAGTGAGGAAATGGTTTCAAAGTTGTAAATCCGAAGTTTAAGATTTTTCCGAAATCACGCGAATCGGGTACCGATCGGGGAAATTCTCTTAGACCGGGTTTAAAGCAACCCAAATCACCACTTTTGGACCACTCCAAGGCAGCCACATCAGCCCTGAATTTCGTGCAGCATGCTCCCTTGGTCATGGATTAAACACCAATTCATGTTTGATTTTCCATGGCTTAAACAACTTCAAAAATTCCAACTTTGTCCCTTGAAAAGTCTATAAATAGGATGCTTGCCCTTGAGAAATCTTCACACCAAAATACTCTCCTCTTGGCCGAAATCCTTGAGTGAGAAAGTAGAGAGAGAAGCTCTGGAGAAGTTCGCGAAGTCTTCAACGGGTAAGTCTTTCGGGCTTTAGTTTTTAGTTCGAAAGATAGTAGAATTGTTAGAAGGTTTTAGCAAGTAGGAGTGAGATTCCTACTATTGATTTTTAGGCCTCATTGCATTGAAAAATATGCCTGACGAGGTAAAAACATAGTAGGGATTGAGTCCCCGAAAGTTGAAATCTTCGTAGTTCATTCAATAGTTGGAGTAGTAATGCTAGAGTAGCCTTTAAATTTCAAGTATGATTGGGTATCATATGGGAGGGCTATTTTAGTCTAGAATTTCGAAAATCATAATTGCGTCGAAGTTCTGGCGAAATTTCGGGAAGAAAATTTGTAAGAGTAACGAAGTGCTGGCAAAATTCCGCCAATTAGGGGCATAGGGGCAAAATGGTAATTTTTACCTAAAATGCCAGTTATAGTGCCAAATCACTAATGAAAGTGATATTACTCTTATAGGACATCAGAAACTCTGATCTAATGCCGATACGCTGTCCGACGAGCCGCTATTGGACATTTCACGTTTTTCCGTAAAAAGTACAGTTTCCGTCAAAAACATCTACGTACATCAACGAAGGTACGTACGCGCGTCTTGTAACACTAATCTAGTGCTGCTCATATACATATATGTGATAGGTACATTCACGGATAGAGATTCTGTTAGGGGTCACCGAGATACATTCACGGTTAGAGACTCTGTTCAGGATTACCGATTATACATACAGTTTCACACGGGTTATAGACTTAATGATACCGTTAGAGTTTTCCTAGCGCTGAGGACACGACCGATCATCGTGGCACTTGTTTTTGTGCAGGCTATTACTGTTTTATTTGGGCATAAGGTTAACCGTTACCTGAGATTCAATTCGATAAATTGAATGTCAGCTATAGCTTCAGGGTTAGGAGGACCACGGATCGGAGATCGAGGCAAGCTGCACGAGTAGGCTCATGGTTGGAGGGCATGTAGCACGAGTGAGCTCTTAGACGGAGATGTCGCTTTATTGTTTTCCGTATTTACCTAGGAGAACAATAGGATGCTGTATCAATACTATGTTACACTCTGGTTATTGTTTGAATGGGAATCAGTTACTCTTACGCTCCAAAGCTCTACTCTGATTTTAAAAAAAAAAAATGGCTCTGAAATTGGGATGTTACACTAATCAAAACAAACGCGCCTTTAGGACTGCGTTCGAAAGTTGTGGACTCTCTGATGGCACTGACGTTGGACGGAAAAGAGAGGAATGAAAGTGGAGGTGTGCAGGACGACGAAGGTTGTCGATGGCAGAGGAGGAGAACATTTGCCGGTGAAGAGGAAGGGACAGTGGGCAATGGCGGATCTTTGATGGGGCCAGGGGGGCCATGGCCCCCCAAGAAAATGTTTTTTTAATGTTTTTTTTTTAAAATGGACTAAAGTACAAATCTTTGAAAACTTTGTAGAGAGTACTATAATTTCTGAAAAATTTGGGTATTTTTCTGTAATTTTCCCTAGTCCCTTTTCTTCATTAATTGCAATTTCCAGAAATTTTGGGGACTTTTCTATAACTTTTCCCAGTCCTCAAAACATTAATTATGACCCTCCAAAATCTCAAATTTTCTTCTTAAACACCTATCGTGCAAAATTAAGAACAAGTAGTATCAAAAGTCCAATAAATCATTTGTATGAATAATTAACAAATTTTGATAATTTTACTCCTAATATCAAAAGTCCAAGAAATCATGACAAACCTCATTTTTTTTAATTTAATATAATGTAAAATTTAATATTTTAAACATGTTATATAATCATAAAATTTTTTAATTAGTTAATGAGTATAAATTTGGCCCCCCCAAACATTTTCTCCAACATCTGCCACTAACGGTGGGGACGGTGATGGTGGTTCCACGGCAGTGTGAATCTCCAGTTCTCAATCTTCAAATGGTGCTTAAGCTTTAGGCCTCTCGCTAATCTTGCTTGCAGCGTCGCTTATGTAGTCTCCGATTTGGGACCTTGTCGGCAATGAAATAAGACGGTGAAGGTGAAGCAAAGGTCACCCACTGATGAGTACAGAGATGGACGGAGGTGGAGGGAGAGAGCCGGAGTTGATGGTGAGGCTGTGATAAGGTCGACGTTCAAAGTCTCTCCCCTTCCATGGTCTCTCGTCTCAAGCTTGAAGTGTGTCGAAGAAGCCGGTCCCAAGAGTTGGGGCTCCAATCTCAGCTTCCCAAAACTGACCAAAGTGTTTTAACCAAAAGGACCAACATACAAAGTTTGAAAGTTTGTGGAGGCACTAAACTGAAAACTCAAAACCTTTTTGGTACAACTGTAATCTTTAAACATTCTGGGTTCTTTTATGTAATTTATCTGGTTGCTTTATTCATCAATTCGCAGTTTCCAAAAATTTTGGGATTTTATGGAATTTTCCCTAAATTGAGCAGTAAAAGGAAAAAAAAAAACCTAAATGTGATACTTTATAGTCTAGAAATCAATCAATTAAGGTAAAGCATAAAATATTTGACATTTTTGCCCTTTTCAACTTTAGTTTCATTAAACTCAATTATTATGACAAAAACCTCAATTAAAAAATATTAATAAAAATAGGGATTTATCATAGACATTGTATTCTTTTTTTTATTATTATAGAAAATCAGTATTTTACCATCTACTTAACCATTTTAGATATGCTTTTCAAAACAATGATTCACACAATTTTTTAATTTTTAATTTTCAAAACTTTTTTAAGAAATTATTCCTACAGAATTATTCTAAGAACATAAAAATAAATAATATCGTAAACAACTTTGTGTCTACTGTTTCATACAAGTCTTGTGACTATATAAACAATGAAGTTAATTTTTCCTTCAAATATTATTCATATTTACTCCTCTGCACAGCGAATTATGAGTTTCCGTTGAAGGGAATTATTATTAAAAAAAGGTTAATTTTTCATGAAATTTAGGGAAAAAAATTAATTTTCTTAATATGCGTGATGAATTTTAAAAGTGTCTTGTGTTTTGGACCGAAAAGAGAATTGCATAATTTGCTTTAAACTTATACAATTATACCTTATTTATTTAATACTAATATATATTTTTGAAATTGGAGAAATATGTTGTTGATTGAATTGACCATATACACCCTCCGTTCCAAAATACTCCCTGCTCATCTTTATAAAAGGTTAAAATTTAAATTGTCTTGATCCTTTTTATAAGAGTTTAACAAAAGTCATCTTAATATTTAGAGTAAAATACAACAACCTCCCCTCTATTTATGATAAATTATAGAGACATCCCTTCTATTTTTAAAACCTATATGAACCTCCCTTAAAATCAAAATATATGTTGCATAAAACTCTTTTCTAGTTTTGAGATTCAGCTTCCATCCATCCAACCGTTAGTTGGTCGTTAAGTCATAGTATTGACTCATTATTTTGACAAAAATGCCCCTCCAATTACTTAATAATCTGTAATCTTTGGCAAAAAAATCACATATAAAATTCAAAGTTTTAAAAAAATTAGTATATTTTTTTAATACTTTTAAATTGATCATATTATAATGTTAATTAATTTTATCATTATAAATTTTTATTTTTTTTAATAAATTTAAACTTTTAATCTCTTTTATTTTTAAAAAACTTATCATGTATTTTTAAAAAATGTATGATGATGTTTTGCAATAAAACACACACACTCAATTAAGTTATATAATTATAAAATGATATTATTATGAGATTGGCATATTAATATCTTATAATTTTAAAACTAAGAATATTTCATTAAACATATATCCTTAAAAATAATTGCTCAAATTTTAAACAAGTTATTAATATTTACCACATAAACATATTACTAAAACTTATTCTAAATTAAATTTAGCAAAAATATTAAATAGATCATTAATGAACATTAATATTAAAAGAGAAATTAGGGATTTGGTATAATGAAGGGTAAATTAGTCAACAACATTTATTTTAATGTGGTTTTTAATTTAAAAGTACACTTGAAGAATCTTTTTTGAATATTCTTTAACAGTGTTAATGATTTGGACTAAAGTGTATGTTTTCATAATAGATGAGAGATTTGTGTAATTAAGGTAAAACAGAATGTTTGTTAGAGTATTTTACTCTAATATTTAATGAGCTTTTCTATCCCCCCAAAAAAATAATTATATATGTTGCATGAATTAAAAGGTAAATATTACTTATATTTGTTCTATTCATCTCCCTTACTTACCCCTAATAAATAGGGGCATACTTAATTGCAAAAAAGTTTATTTCAAGACATACTATTTATTTTAACTAATTTTAATCACTTTCTTAAAACCGCATAATTCAGTTATCGAGCTTTTATAAATAAGAGTGTATAGGAAAGGGGTGTCTCAACTAACCATTCTCTCATCGTTAAAAAAAAACTAATCATTCTCTCTATTTAATGTCTTAACTATTGGATCATGTTTCAATGAGTGAGATTTAATACTATGTATTAAATAATATTATAATATTAAATACAATAAAAATCTACAATTATTTTTTAATGAACAATTGTAAAATATTAAATACGATACCCTCCGGTTGTAATACCCAGATAAATAAAATGGTTTTTTTTGAAAATTAAATATGTGGTTTCAAAAGTATGTTATAATTATCTAATTTTCTAAAAGAAAAATCTCTTGGAAATTAGGAAAAAACATAATAATATGCCAAAATGACCAAAATGTCCTTGTGAACATAAAATGATTTAGGGAAATTATGAAAAATCCTAGGAGGCAGTAAAATAATTATTAAAATTGAGAGAGTATATTATCTCTAATTTTGATAATTTAATAAAATATAAACTTGGAAAAATTAGAGGAGAATAAGCAAAAAGTATTGAAATGACCAGAATACCCCCGTAATTTCTAATATAATGCATGAGACATAAAATACTAATATCAATGCAAAAGTTGTGAGGTAATGGGTTACTCTAATTAAGAAAATTAGCAACAAATATTAAGGAATTAATTAAGTAATTATTGGCTAATTATTTAAGCATGAACAAAGGAAAATCCAAAGATAAATATGTAAAACCCTATAATTAGTGGTAAATGGCTAAAAATTAGCATAAATATATTTTCTAATTAATTATAAAATATGAAGAAAAATATATGAGATTAAGTAATTTTAAGCCTAAATGCAAGAATGGACCAATAAGGGAATTTTGTGAAATTTTTAAGGATGTCGTTGTTGAATGCCCTCTATGGTGTATGAGATGAATTTTTCTGTTTGTCGTTTAGCTTACCGCAAACGTATAGGTCGCAAGTAGTATAAAGAGTTGTTATTCCCACGGGGACTAAGGCAAAAATAGGCTAATTGTGCGCTTATAATTAGGTTTGGCGAAGTCATTTTGAATGTTTCAAATTGTGAAAACAATTTTTTGTTCAAAACAAGGTAAATTGGAATAAGCAAGATAAAATTTGATTCTAACTTTGATTAAAAGGAACCTAGGATTATTTCTCTCCTTTCACACTTTTCAATGAACATATGTGTTAGTATAAGGTTCAAAAGCACTTGACAAAGCTTTCTCAAGTCAAAATCAAGTTTCCATTTTCATCAAAATGCACAATCTTTTGCTACAATTAATGAAAATCAACTTTAAGCAACAACTTTAATTTGACAGTGCAATGTTAGTAAATATATATCTATTTACAACCAAACCATCTATTTTCAAGTAAACTTCAAATCAAGCATGATTTTAACCAAGTTCTACACTTAAATTAGCTCTCTCAAGTGAAACTAACCCAAGTGAACAAATCAATCTAATGGTGGGACAATCACTTAGAAGCATTAAACAAAGGAAGAAATCAATACATATGTGTCATTAGCTACCAAAAGAGAGGAATTTTCAAGTTTTAATCCATACAAAGGTTCAAAATAATTCTAGAATGAGAAGTTTAGCTACTCATGTTTAGTACATGGCTACAAATACACCAAATAGCTACAACCATATCAGAAAATGAAGAAGAAAGGGAAAGGAACCGATAATACCAAGGGAAATGAGCTTGAATCTCTTCAAATCTTGAATCTTCACTTGAATCTCCTTTAAGAACACCAAACACTAGTAAAAAGAAACTCCAAAATCGCCCCCAAATTTCCCTTGAAGTGAAGAATGCTGTTGTTGTTCATGAGTTTCAGTATTTGAAGCCCTAGAATCAGTTCTGACCTCAAAACACATAGCTTCATTTACGTTCGTTTGTTGTAGCCAAGAGAAGCCTTGGCTACGGCCAAAAACTTTCTACATTTTTCTTGGTTGAGGCCAAAGAATGCTTTAGCTAAGACCAAAAACTTTCTGACTTGTTTCTATCTAAGGCCAGAGAGTGCTTTGGCTTAGCCAATAGCTCTTCTTCTTCTTTTCTCATCTTTTCTTTTCTAGCCATGGTCTCTTGACTTTCTAAGCTCCTTTTCAACTTCTTAGTCATTGATATGTACTTTAAATGACTCCACATGTGGCTTAAATGATAACCTATCAACACAAGAAAGTCTATAAAAGTCAAAGTTGATGAAAAATGGCAAAATATCCATACTTAAACCAAGAATTATATCCCTTTATCCCAAATATCAACTAGGCACATTTCCTTTGCATATATATCCCCAAATATGTATGAATTCACCAAAAAGTGTGTGAAATTAAAGGCAAATGTGCCAAAATAACATGAATTTCACAAGGTTATAAAATTTCCCACTCTACCCAAGAGAGACTCAAATAAAACCCGCCCAATTTTATTTTTTTTTATTTTTTATTTTGGAAAAAAAAACAAGTTGTCTTCGTTTTAACTAAATGGAGGAGAAGTAGAAAGAGGATCCAATGCAATATTAGAGTTACTACTTGAACTCCAAATGTAAAAAATTCCAAGTTCCTTAATGTCTCCGGGCAACGACAATTTCCTATATTTATACAATTATAAACTGTGTTCATCACTTATGAAAACTCTACTTTTATAAGGTACTAACATTATCTAATAATTTTTTTTCCCAAAAATATTTAAAAAGGGTTCCTAACCTCTTTTATAATCCTTACAACCTTTAAATAGTCAATTATCCATTTTTACTTTACTTTTATTTATTTCGGATTTTGTAGACTTTCTGCTGGAATTTTCACTGATATTTGAAAATTCATAATAAATTGTACAAAACTCCAAATAAAGTACTTCTAAAAGCTATGGGTCCCTTAACATGTCTATTTTGAAGGAAAAATATTTCCAATAGTCAGACACATGCATACAAGCCTAGTTTAATATAAGTTATGAAAACAGAATATCACCTAAGAGGGGGTGTGAATTGGGTGATTTCAAATTTTTTCCCGAATAAGCTGATGAACACAGGAAATAGAGACAGAGCATAGAATAAAGAGAATATGAACACAAAAGAATTATATTGGTTCAGTCCAAACTCTTGACCTATGTTCAGTCCCCAGACACTCTAGGTTTTTCACTATTTCTCAAACACGATTACACACTCCGCACTTGAAATAATCCTCTCACACTAGGATTTACTCCTCCTTACAAGTTGTAATTGTTACACCCACACTCAAGGTCCCTTTACTTTAAGATTAAACTGATAATCAATCAAAAGATTAAACTCTCTCACAGAGTAAATATATATAATCACAGAAGTAAAAATATCCGAAGATATTAAGAGAATTGAATGAAACAATAAATCACAATAAATTCGATTGAACATTCGGATGTTTTGGTAGTTGACGAATTCAATGTTCTTTGCTTTTATACCAGCTTCCATTAATGACCATTGAAGAAGCTTTAAATTAGCCGTTGAGACTCTTGAACTGTTCCGTTAGACACAAATGGCTTCCGTTAGACACAGTCTATGGTCAAAGGTTGACTCTAGAAAATATACTTTAGTCTTTCGCTAGAACAGGTATGTCTCATACGAATTATTTTGTTTGCTTTGATTTTCATTCCGTGTGCGTGCTCTGTTTTTTGCAAACATTTAATGTTCTGACACACATTGCTTTTCAACTATTTACTGCTAAAACATTTGTTAATGATCTGAAACTCACTCAAAAGGATTATTAGTAATAATGCAAGTAAGATTGAGTAGTATTTAAACAAAAAAGAATGGTTAATCAAAATATTCAAATTTACTATTACTGTTACACTGAAGATATTCAAGTAGCAGATGAACAATACTCGAGTACCATTTGTGCAATGCTCGAGTAAGCTTTCAAATGTTCTTCAGGAAATCCTAACATTACCCTTGCGCGAGTAAGGGATAAGTTACAGCTCGAGTATTGTACTCGAGTACCATTTGACACTGCTTGAGTAACATCTTAGCAAACATACAACATAAGCTTCATAATGCATATACTTGAGTATGTAAGTGTTCATGCTTGAGTAGCATGCTTGAGTACAGTTTCCGCAGTGCTCGAGTATCATTTATGCTTCACTGAAAAACACACTTGGTAAAAAATTAGTCAGCCTATATCAAGTACAGTATTCCTCATGCTCGAGTATCATGCTCAAGTAAGAGTAAAAGAGTGCTTGAGTAAGCCTTATCAATGAGCAAATATAAGTAACGAAACATGTATGCTCGAGTAACATTTTACCTTTGCTCGAGTACCATGGTTGAGTAACACTTACTCTGTGCTCGAGTATAGTTTGTGATGCATGGCCATTTTTCACATCAATAACTGTAGTAACACTTCATTAGTACTCGAGTACTGTGCTTGAGTAGACTGCAAATCCCACTCGAGTAAGGTTTTTCAAAGTTCAATAGAGAGAGCTTTTACTGTCATCATACTCAAGTAACAACTTATGTACTCGAGTACCTTTAACATACTGCTCGAGTAAGGTCCTGAGAACACTTCAACAAAGATATTAGCTTGAGCATGCTCGAGTAGACTCTTGACTTCGGCAATTTTCTCTGATTCAAAACCTTATACATTTTCAAGTCGTGTTATCATCAAAAACCGTGCACAAGTTGACTACCTCTAGAAAACTCAAAACTGGCAGTTTTTGCAACTTGTTCTCCTTAACCTCAAAGTTTCCAAAAATCATGCTTAGCCTTTATTCCAAAGCGCTTTTTTTTTTAAACCTTTTGGTAACTTAATCTTCAAAATCATTTTTCCTCACCCTTTTCTTGTTTAGGCCGAAATATCTCCCAAGAACAAGGAAAAATCGCTCTTAACAAACTTCACATAAATGCATGATTCACTACAAAAAAAAATTTGTCACTTTGTAGCGGTCAAAATAAACTGCTACAAATATACGAATTTGTAGTAGTTTATACCGAAAACTGGTACAAATTTGCAGCGGTATGACTCGTGCTAAATGGCACGCTAGTCCGCGAGCGACATTTGTAACGGTTATCATAAACTAACCGCTACAAAATATGGTGTCAAATTTGTGGCAGTTATTTTGTAGCGGTTTATTTATACAAACCGCCACAAATATGGCGCCACGGTTATCATAAACTAACCGCTACAAAATATGGTGCCAAATTTGTGGCAGTTATTTTGTAGCGGTTTATTTATACAAACCGCCACAAATATGGCGCCAATTTGGCACTTTATGGTGCGCCATAATAGCAGTTTATTTGTAGTGGTTTATATAAAAAAAAAACCCGCTATATAATACCAAGAATCTGAATTTTTGTAGTGGTTATAGAAAACCGCTACAAATTTTCACAACGCACGAGGTAGAATTTCTTCATTTGTAGTAGTTGGGGTAACGGTGAATAGTTTCTAGCAGTTTTTTTAGTTAAACCGCTACAAATGTGAAGTCCCTAAACACGTTGCAAATAGAAGTTATACAAAATAAAAATTATTTTTTTAAAAAATACGTTCATATTTGTAGCGGTTTTCAGTATAACCACTACAAAATGTGATATTGTGATTTTTTTTTTAAATACTAATGAAATTTGTAGTGGTTTTGTAACCACTACAAAAAACAATGCTACAAAACTGTCACATGAACCACTACAAAGTGTGTAATATTGAAATTTGAATATTTCAAATCCCACCTATTTGTTTTTTTAAAAAAATACGTTTGTATTTGTAGCAGTTTTTAGTATAACCGCTACAAAATGTGATATTTTGAATTTTTTTTTAAATACCAATGAATTGGTGGTTTTATAACCGCTAAAAAACGGGGAAAAAAACCGCTACAAACATAAAACCACTACAAAAACTATCACATAAACCGCAACAAAGTGTGTAATATTGAAATTTTAATATTTTGAATCCCGCCAACGTTCATTAATTTATAGCAGTTTTTAGTATAACCGCTACAAAATCTGAAATTTTGAAATTTATTTTTATCAACCACTACAAATGTTACGCACATCCCTATAAATATTTTCACCACACCTCATTTCACACACTCATTCATTTCTTCTCACTCTCTTCTCTCTCATTTTCTCTCTTTTGTTCCCACCCCTCACAAAATCTTTGATTTCAATGTTTTATTTTTTTCCTTCTTATAATATTGATACTATTTTTTCTTCTTCTTATGCAACCTATAAGGATATTTCCTCAATATTCCTTCTATCATCATCAACATTCTTTCCATAATCAAATATGATCTAGTGAACAACATAATTTGTTTGCTCGGAGGTGGACAACACAAAAGTCCTTATTATCTATACATTCTCAATATTATACCTACATAATATATATTTATACTTATCTAACTTAAGTTAATCCTTTTTTTTTTAAATATTAACTATTATCATTTAATTTGTCACTTAAATAATAAAAATATTCAACATAATATTTAACAATGGACTCAAATTATGATTTTTTTTTTAAATTTTGCAATATTTTGTAGCAGTTGTAAAACCACTACAAATTTTAATTCAAATTCGGCTTAAATATTTGGCACAATTTATGAAATTTTATCCAATATTTGTAGTGGTTTTACAACTGCTACAAAATTTCGGCACCAATTTTTTTGAAATTCTTGATCTTGTAGTGATAACTCAAAACCGCTACCAATACAATAGCGGTTTTATTACATAAGTTGTAAAATCAAAGTTTGCTGTACTAAATAATCTTGTTTTTTCATATCAAAATACTTGTTTTTGGCAACAACAAAAAACGCTTGCTACAATAATTTATATATTTTTATTTTTCCTATTTTTAAGTGAAAATAGTTGCAAAATAAGTGGAGCTTTTCCCTCTTAGAATCAATGCTCAATCAACTATTTTAACATATGTGAAATTTAAAATAAATATAATTGATTGATTTATATTTAATTTCACTTTATTTAGAACCACATGTTTAAATTTGGATATGGTATAGATTTGGATTGTCCAAATCTTACTATATAAATTAGGTGCACTACTACAAAAAAAAAAGCCTTTCATCACGGTTTTTTTTTACCATATATCACGATTTTGAATCTTCATATATGAAGGCGCTATATATGCTTGGTATAGATACATAACAGTTTCGAACCGTGATGTATTCAGTAACATATATACAAGGACGGAACTTTGAAGAGACTAGTGGGGGCCATGGCCCCCACCCCCCCAAAAAAAAATTGTTTGGAAATTTTTGGTTAAAAAATTTTAATATAATGTAAAATTAAATTTTGGCCCCCCTAATTTCCCCCCCTCTTTTTATATCTCTGGGGCTTATAATTCAATTTGTGTTTCATGTGAGGTCTTGTATGATTTATTTTAATCTTGTCATTTTTTTCTATATTTTATTCTAATTACCTGAAATTTTTAGCTTATCGGTGAAATTTACTTTTGTGGTGTATTCTTTAGAATGCTTTTATCCATTTTACACTACATCTATGGATGAAGTTAATTGATTTTTCATTCTAAACCTCAGCCTCTTGCCTTCCAATGTTGTGGTATTCAATTACATGAAGTTTATGGTTGAACCAAAGATTCACAATCACATAAATTAAAGTCTCTTGGCTTCCAATGTTTGTGGTGTATTTTTTTTTCTTTTCTTATTTATATTCTTTTGCTTTTTAATGTATATAAAACTTTCCTTAAAAAAAATTTCGGGGGCAGCCCACCACTATTTAGCCCCCTCAAACTTTTATCCCAAGCTCCGCCCCTGCATATATAGATCAGTTCTAATAGAACACCCATTATATATTGAAGTTTGGCGAGGCCATGATGTGCATCATGCTGGAATAATAAATAACGGGCACACATAAACAACCGTTATATATTCAATGATCTGGCATAATACATAACGGTCTCATCTAAACAACCATTATATATAAAGTTGACATACATAACGATCATTAAGTAAGAACCGTGAAGTTTAAAATAAATGACAATTGTTATATAATAATTGTGATGTCTCAGTGCTAGACTCTTCATATGAGAGTTTCTAGGCTAGTTAAACTATAGTGTATATAATAGAAAAGTGTAACATCCCATTTTCAAAAGCGGAATAAATTTTTTCTTCAGAGTAGAGCATCGGAACAATTCAAAAGAGCGAGTATCTGATAATCATTCACTGATGGTGTATCTGGTTGCTTAAACAGCGATACAACTTGTTCGAATATTTAAAGGTGCGATAATACATATCCAAAAGAAAATCTTCAGAACAGAACTCTAAACGTGCTGCTTGCCCTTTTCTTCGGTCCTCGGTCCTCTTGACCCTGCAGCTATATTAAAAGCTGGGGTCCAATGCCCACCGGACCTTAGGTAACGGTTAACCGCATGTTTAAATATGACGGTATATGGACTACAGATATTCACAATATTAACAGTATATGAGCACACAACAGATGTATCGCACACATCACATGTATCGCACACAGCATATGCATCGCACACAGCAAATGCAAAGTTATCTTCTAACACATATACGCATAAAATAACCATAACACATATACACATACAATAAACATTACACATATACGCATACAATAAATATCAGAGTTAGTGTTACTAGTACGCGAACGTACCTTCGTTGACTAATATGGTACGTCTGTCGGTCAGAACGTGATCTTAGATATCCTATAAGGATAATATCATATTTATTAATTAATAAACAATATCCTAACAGATATTTTTGTCATAAATGACTATTTTACCCTTGATTTCCAAAAATCGCTAACCGATAAAATTTCGCCAGGGCTTCGCTACTCTGACTCCCAACTTTCAAAACTATATTCCTATCATGTTTTTACCTCGTCAGGCATCTTTCAATGCAATGAGGCATAAAAACAAGAATAGGAATTCTACCACCTACTTCCTAGATCTAACTAACAGTTATACTAAGAACTACTAACAAAAGATTATAACTTAGAAACTAAGGACCGAAGAACTTACCCAGAACCTTGCTACTCCTTCTCCAGAGCTCCTCCTTCTCTCTTCTCTCTAGATTTCGAATTGCCTAAGCAATTTTGGTGTGAGAATTTGAATGGTTCACAGTCGAAGTCGGATTGGTGTTCGTATCTGAATGCCGTGTTGTCCCCTTTCGTTCGGAGAGCCTCTTGTAAACAGAGAAAGCAGTGAAGATGAAAGAGAGAAGATTATGAGAGCGAAATAGAAATAGGGAACATCCATATGGGGGCAGAGAGAGAGAGAGGAAGAGGTGATTTTGAATTGAGAAGGGCAGCTTTAGTGAGGGGCTTACTTGTCATTTCCTTTAACTTTCACATGTCAGAATAGGCCCTAGGGCCTATTCTGACATGTGAAAGTTCCTTGAGCCTTTTTGGTTAAAACGGCCCCTATATGAATTTTCCCAAAAAAAATACTATCTAGCACTATTCACCTCCATTCACTTACAACTGTCGAAGCATCTCTCATATCATCAACCCAAAACTTCGGTTGCTTTAATCAAATTAAGTCAAAGGAATTGTAATCTTTCTCACTTCTTCTCAACATTATGATGAAGCCTTTCAAGTCAAAAATCGACGCTTCACCATCATCATCATCTTCTTTTTCATGATCTCCCTCAGCATCTTTGCCTCCAGTAAGTATTAATATAACTAATAATTTGAGTCATGTTAAGCTTTTAGATAGTTATTTGTTGGAAAAAAAATAAGTAGTTATTATTTGAAATGAGGACTGGTTTGCAATTTTTTTTAAAATCATTATAAAATACCAATAATAAGTTGTTTGAGGCCAAAGTATATGTAGGTCTCTGATCTGGAGGACCAGAACATGCTAAATATTTTTGTTATTTCCTTTTTTTTTTACTAGTGTTTTTGGCACTATATTATACCAACTGACAGCTATATCTATTTTATAAATAAATAAAAACTACCCGGATGCTTGATCTAAAACTTATTTATCTAATTCAAGAAAATTAAGGAAACTAAATATAGTATTTAATTTTAATACATATGACATGATCTCTATAACATATTTTGCATAATATTATAAATTCTAAATGCATGTTTGATTATTATTTTTTATTTTTAAATTATAAAATATTTGTCCAATATTATAATTTTTTATTTTAAAAATAATTACTATTTCATCTCATTGATTTGCATTTTTTTTATCTCGTCCTTATTTTAATAGTGTATACCTAGCATATCTATATGTATTTTATTCAGGTATTTATTTTTATATTTTTATATTTTTATATTTATTTAATTATTATGTTACCGGTTCGACCAAATGGTTTTTTTTTTTTTTGAACAAGACCAAATGGTTGGACCATTCTAACCGTTTGAATCATGACCCACTCTGGTCCAGCTTTTAAAACATTGATATAAGATAGATATGGAATAATATTTAAAAACAAATGCTAAAATGCTGAGAAATCCTAGAATTTTGGATCATATGTATATAACTCCATGGTGTTTAATTTTTAAGTTTTATTTGCTTGACATAGTGTTTTAAAGTTTAAACCTAACGTTTTTAATGTTTTAATTCTAACATTAACTTTGAGTGTATAATGTTAAAGATTAAAACATTAACAAGGTTAAAATTAAAACGTCAAAGGTTGGGGCATTGCCCCCGTTGTATTACCCCAAAAAAAACGTAACGTCAGAGGTTATAAATAGGTGACCTTTTAGTTAAAGGTTTTTGTGTATTGATTTCTATGTACATTCCCTAAAAAATCTACCAACTTTTATAAAGCTGCTCTTTTCCCTTTTACAGGGTTATACAACATTTATGATGAAAGCATTAAGTAAAAAACTGTGAAAAAATTAGAGGAGAACCTAGCTTGCCATATAACAGAATGGAAATCCAATGAGATTCTGTTTTTGGTTAAAGATAATACGACTATTAATTATCCACATTAAAAGCCTGTTGATAAATTTGGAGCATTTCTCGACAGTGCCTTCTTTTCCTAGCTACCTCATGAGTTTATTTGTTGATAAAGTGGCTAAAGAACTCAGGATGAATTTCAAAACATTCTTTAAACAAACAAAAAATAATAATACTCCTTTGTGTCTATTTTCCAATCTGCAAATTTAAAAAACACGTGAACACAGATTCAGACATTAGCTACTTGGCTAGGAGAGGGGAGTTGATGCTGGTTTTGATATGTAAAATTCCATAGCAGGGAAGCCACAAACTAGAGATTCGATTATTTCAGAAACGTTTTAAGGCAAGATTAGATCTCTAAATTCAGTGTCTATGTGAAACACAGCAAAAAGAACTATAAGTTCCAATACCCTGTACCCAGCTTTCAAATTTGGTGACCATCTATAGACATAAAGCAGAAGATTTTCTTTACTATCATATTGTCAACACATACAAAGTAAACAATGATCAAGAAAGGATTAATTCAGTTATATATACACAGACTTTGGCATATCATCAATATAAATATAATAACTTCTCATGTAAATACAAATGCATATACTTCTAGGCACTTCACGAATATTGATTAAAAATATAGTGAATTCGTGCTCCTCCTGAAAGCTCAGTTGTAAGCATATCATCGTTTCCCCTCTACCACGGAGGAGAATGCTGTTTCACCTGCGAAAAGTTTGAAATACTTTTACCAAAGTTGTAAATTCAATTATATGTGGAATATCAGTTAAAAACTATAAAGGAAGAGGAGTATTAGTGGGAATATAGGATATCAGAGACATAAAGATTGTGAAGGAGAGCACCATGACCAGCCTATTGGAGGGGAAAACAAAGAAAACTGTACAACAGAATAAGGTGAAATAGCCATCAAAAGCAGACAACACTGTAGATGTCATCCACTATAAAAAATATATATTTATATAGTATAAAAATATAAGTAAAAAAGACACATCCAAATACTAATACATGCCTAGGACTCGGTGATCTCTCCATAGTTCAAGCTCCTTTGCAAAAGCAACCAATGCATTGCAACCATGGAAGAACTGCCTTGATATGTTGTACAAGAATCTGCAAATAAATGACCAGGTGACAAAGCTGGAACTAGAAAGTGCAAGCAACTCTAGATTTCAGAAATTGGCCATAATCTCTCCAATCATTTTGAACCCAATCCCGATGACCCAGAGTATCTTGTCATCAATTTTGTGGTGAAAGGAAATTACTAAACAATACCAAGGGGAAAAAAATTCATCCATATGTAAAGTTGAAGATCCTAACAGAGCAACAAAGAAAGGAAGTAAGAGAATTGTTTCTTCTGAATGAGTAAGCACATGCTATGTTTGGTCACTACATGTGCTTTCTACAATATAATTTGAGCTTTTGATGTCAAAAACTCTACCTTGTTTAACTTCTTTGCCAGCTGAGGAATACCACAACGATCTGCTATGCTATTGTACACCTATAAATAACACATGTTAAGAAATTTAAGCATATGAATTGGCTTCACTTGAAAACAAAATAAGCAATGATACATTCTTACAGGACGATTGCGGAAGAATTCCTCTTCAGCAACAAGAGCATCTCTTATACTCCTATTCATAAGAATATCCTAATTAAATGAAATAGCATAAATCAGGTTTCAGCATCTCAAGTGGACAAGCATTGTTTTGGTCGGATAGTTGACCTGCTTGATAATTAGATAATCACAGGTATATATGTTTCCATGTGATATGTTCTTTCTTGTGTGTACTCAAACATATGAAATATAAAATTTACTCAAACACCGTCTTTGTTATAGTAGGATAACATTATTACCCCCTTAGCTAACGAAGAATTCTCTTAATAGCAGTTCAATGAGAATCCATAGGGCAGTGCATAAACTGACACACTCAATTAACAGCAATTGCTAAATCTGGCGAGTAAAGCTAAGATACTGCAAGCTTCCAACAATGCTACGATAAAAGCTGGGTTGTGAAAATCAGGACTTGTAGAGTCATCAGAAAGCTGAGTTGAGGCAGACATAGGTGTAGAAACAGGTTTAGTTCTAGATATATCTGCTTTATCAAGTAAATCAAGGATGTAATTACATTGAGAAAGAATTAAGCCCAAATTAATAGAATGAACTTCAACGCCTAAAAATAATGTAGTAATCCCAAATCCTGGACAGGAAAAGTTAAACTTAAAGCATCAACTAATTCAGAAACAGCAGAGGTAGAGGAACCAGTAATTAGAATGTTGTTAACATAAACCAAGACATAGAGTATGCATTTTGTAGCAACAAATTTCTCCTATAAATAATAAGTTACTCAATAAAGCTTTTCCTCCATTGACACTATAAGTTCATGCCTATAAGTCTTGATATTTCAATATCTTCCTTCACCCTTCTAAACTTGTGAACAGGGGAATAGTTCCATGGTCCTGCAGGAAAAAAATGGAGGGAATCGGACTCCTTCTTATTGGTATTTTCAACATCTTTTATTTGCTTCCTAGCTATCTCCATGGTTCATCGATGTTAATGCTTTATACTTCTCTTATGTTTTGATGCATTGGAAATTTTGGGACTTCACATTTTCATGTAGATTGTGGCATTGTTACTCCAAGTGATTGGTAGAATTTGAATGCATGCATGGATGTTGTTTGGGAAAGGATTCATAGGCTATGGAATTATTCAATGAATATATTCTAAAATACTGATAAAGTGTTTATAGATCGCAATGCTTGAAGGAAAAGAGTTATAACTTATAACTAAAGCTAACACCTTGCAGTGACTAATGTAACCTTGAGAGTTCACTCTATGATGTTATTAAACTAAAAGAGCACTAGGTGCTTGTTAAGAAAGTACGTAATAGGTTGACTTCATTGAAACTTGGATTATTTAATAATTTCCTTGATCCGTACGATTTTTTTTTTTTTGGTAACACTTTTATGTAATGGAGAGAGTATATAATTAAGCATAATTAATAAAATAGGTACTGTAGTATAATATACAAATTCATGTATATATGTTTTTATTCATCCTTCGTCCAGCTGAACGACATTTGCAAATGATAAATTATTTTGGTTTCCCTCTTTTATTTTATATTTTTCAATATAATATCCTTGAATCCATTTTCCATCTCTTATAACCCTTCAAGCAAACCCATAACTAAGAGACAAAAATTCTACCAACCTATATAAAGTTATGTCGATGCCTTAATGAACACAGGCATTACAAAATTGACAATATCTAAAGGCACAAAATGTATCATGACATCAAAATCGTGTGTTTTTTATACACAACTCTGCAAAATTTAAGGAAAAATTACACTCAGGTCCTAAGGAAAGAAAAAAATTACAAAAAAGTCCCTTGAAATAACAAAATTACATAAAAATCCCAAGGGATTTTTTGTTGTAAATACATGCATTTTGTGTTGTAAATGGTTTGAGACTTTTTTGATATTATTTGTATGGAATTAAAATCCAGGTTTTTAAATGTTGTTGTAAATACATACATTTCCTAATTCTTCGTGAACTGAAAGGCAATTTCAAACTAGTATTTGCTAGCTATATATGTATTATCCAAATTAACGTTGTCATGTGCATTGCTAGACACGTTGTTCTGTATTCTTTTATTTGTATGGCATTCGCAAAAGTAAGTCATTTTTGTTACAATTTCTTAATAATGAGGCTTTGTTATTAAATTTTTTTAAAAACCAAGAGCTTGATTGATTTGTTGAGGAGGTCAGTCATTTTAAAATTGACACTAGGTTTCTTTCCCAAGTCAATGGCTTTACAATATCTTCTATTTATATGAGACTTTCAATGCTAGATATCAAAATTGTCCCTATTAAGATTTTTTCTTAATTATATTCTTGTTCTTGGCAACCCTTCTTGGCCTGATCATTAAAATCATCCCATGCTTAGGGTTATTCACAATTCATTTAAACCAAGAACCGGCACCGTATGGTTCTTGGACATCGACACGTGCCACCTTGATGCCGATGCAATCTGCCGCCAGGCCAAGCCATGCCACAGCCCCACACACGCCACGTTGCGGTTTTCAGTCACACATTGTTTTTCTTTTCCCGTAATTAATTGAATACAGATGGGAGCCAGGATCCGGTTTCTCTCATTATCCCTCCTCATCCTAATCCTAATCGTCCAAATCTGGATCCAAAGGCCCAAAAAAATTTTAAAATTTTTTGGGCCGTTGGATCCAGATTTGGACGGCCGAGATCGGACTGTGAGGGATGGGAAGAGAGTACGCCAATGAGAGAATCCCCTTCCATGGGAGCCAAGCCCCCTCCCCCCTTTTTTTTGTTCAGATCAGGCCAACCCGTTCCACCTACACTAGTGGAAAAAAGGCTTTTAAGACCGGACAAAAAAGGTACATTAGGACCGGACCCGCGAGCAGTCTTGTTCCAGGCGGTATTAAAAGTCGACCTTTAAGACCGGACTTTTCCATGGTCTTAAAGATTTTCTTTAAGACCGGACATTTTAAACCTTCGGTCTTAAAAGTCGTACTAAATAAATATCGACCGCTCTTAAAAGATCCAAATATTAAGACCGGACAAATATCAATCCGGTCCTAAAGATAGAGGACTCTAAGACCGGAGGACTAATTACCGGTCTTAAAAGACCGACTTTCAAGACCGAATTTTTTTAATGGGCCGGTCTTAAAAGACCAACTTTTAAGACCGGCTTAACACCTTTAAGAGCGGTGTTATATATACATCCGGTCTTAATATTTGAACATTTAAGAGCGTATTTTTATTTGCGGTCTAAATTTTCCCGTATTTTTCCACTGTTCTGTTCTTCTGATCAATATATATACACAAATCCACCATCCAAAACAAGCACATAAAAATCGATATACTTTAAGCTACAAGCTATGAACATGAATAAATTGAATTGGGAAAAAGAATACAAATATTATCCACCATGAGTTATTTGGCCTCTTAATTAAGTCTAAAACAACTAAAGTAATTTATACAATAAGCTAACATATAACTAATTACAAAGGCAATGAGTTACAATACATGCGGCACGTAATTCAACATACAAATGTAGTCCAATATATTATTCACCATGCCTTCATTTGATTCCCACCCAACAACGTAACATGCATCCTCTTTTATAACATGCCCCTTTGAAACGGATCCGCCACAAAAACAAAACAAGAACAAATTCATATTCAATGATGACATTGTTTAATTAAGAACATAGAATGAATATAATAATAGTTAAAACCTTAAAGTTTTCTAAGAATTCTCGCATATGAATATTAATTACCTTATGAATTGACACTTTTATAAAGTGATATCCTCCCATATCCCTTCTTGATGATCATTTCTTATGCCGGGTTCATTATCCGCTTCATCTTCTTCGTTCATGTCAGGTAGACCCCTTGTAAAGGAGTACTCTCGGGAAGATCACCATAATTTGAATGACTTTCCTCATCAATATCAATGACCCTCTTTCCTTGGAGAGCTACGAGACCACATTTTATTTTCTTGATCGGTGATATAGAACACTTGTTTTGCATGATCTCGCCATAATAAAAGGTTCATCTCCAAAACTTCTACTATTGACATCGACTAAAGTGAATCCTAGTCGATCGATCCGAACACCATTATTGACATTAACCCACTTGCATTTGAAGATGGGAAATCTAACTTTGACATAGTCCACCTCCCAAATCTCTTCAATAACCCCATAATATGGCATGACGCCAATTTAGGCCTCTTGTCTTTCGAGCGGAGAAGTGCATAGATTCAGCCTCTAACATAACACCACTGTTCGGGTGTGCTCCTATCATCTAGGGACTTCGTGTAAAATGTATAACCATTGATCACATACGAATTCCAACTTATGACATCAAACTCGGGACCATGTGCTAACCATTTCATTGTCTCGAAACACATTCGAGATCCCTCGACCTTTTGTTTGAACCGGTTTGCAAAAGTTCTGTTATGCTCCCTAATCAACCTTTGTTCGGTCATTCGATGGTTCTCTTTCCTTACTGACCTCTTTATGTGCGAGATATGCTGGCTTGAACTTCATCAACATTATTCAAGATGTATAAGTGGACTTGTGACAATTCATCGGGATCCACACTCTTTACCGAAGCCCCACGTCTACCCCTTGACAGATGCGACGGCGTTTTGGAAGCCCAATATGTCTTACTTTGGCCAAATAATTTTGACAAAATTCCATGGCCTCTTGAAACATATTTCGAACAATTGATGCTTACAGCCGCACGCGTTCTTCACATACCCTTTTAGGAATTTCATAGATCTTTCAATAGGGTACATCCACCGTAAATGGATAGGGCCGCATAACTTTATCTCCCTCACTAGATGAATAATGAGATGAACCATGATGTCAAAAAATGAAGGAACAAAAAGCTTCTCAAGGTGGCACAAGATAAGATATCCTTCATTCTCCAATTCATCCAACTTTTCAATCTTGAAAACTTTACTACAAACCGCATTGAAGAAGAAACAAAGTCTAGTCAAAACGACCCGAAGATCATATTCGGCAATCCGTCGAATAGCTACGGGAGTAGTTTGTTGCATCAAGACATGACAGTCATGAGACTTTTGGCCTACTAATTTCAAGTCCTTCATCGAGACAAGCCTCTTAAAATTTGAAGAATACCCGAGGGAACTTTTGTGCCATGTAAACACTCACAAAGCTTCGTTTCTCATCCTTAGACAAAGTATGAGAAGCCGGGGGACAATAAGTTCTCTTCCCATATGGCCTTGGATGCAAGTCTTCGCGTATTCCCATTGCTTGCAAATCCAATCTTGCCTTCACACCATCCTTGAACTACCTTGTATGTTGAGAAGCGTGCCCACAATACTATCACATACGTTCTTCTCCACATGCATGACATCAATACGGTGTCTCACATCAAGATTGCGCCAATAGGGAAGATCAAAGAATACAGATCTCTTCTTCCATATATTTGTTTCTTTTCTACTCTTTCCGGGCTTACCGAAGATGACACCGATATTTTTAACCTTTTCATACACTTGCTCCCGAGTCAATGCCACCGGAGCTTCTTCATACTCTTGGCCACCAAAAAGGCCTTCTTTAATCGACGATATGGGTGGCCCTGGGAAGTCGTTTATAGTACAAAATATCATGGCTCTCATTCTAAAGACCTCCTTCTTGAAAGAGTCAAAAACATCGACACCTTCTTCCCACAACTCCTTCAAGTCTTCGATCAAGGGCTCTAGGTAAACATCTATGTCATTTCCGGGTTGTTTTGGTCCCGAAATCAACATAGACAACATGATGTACTTTCGTTTCATGCATAACATAGGAGATAAGTTGTAAACAATCGGGACTACGGGCCATGAGCTATGTATCTGCTAAGGCTTCCATAGGGATTCATTCCATCCGTGCTAAGGGCAAGCTCGAGGTTCCTAGGTTCTTCGCCGAAGTTCGGAAATAATTGATCGATCTTCTTCCATTGAGAAGAATCGGCCGGATGTCGAAGCTGTCCATCCGAAATCCTCTCATCTGCATGCCACCTCAGATTTTTGCATCATTTTCATTCGCAAACAACCGCTTGAACCTTGGTATGATTGGAAGATACCACAACACTTTTGCAGGCCCCTTATCTGACTTGTACCGTGGGGTTTCACATATCGGACAACTCTGCTTCTCTTCAAACTCTTTTCTATATAATACACAATCATTCGGGCATGCATGGATCTTTTTGTACTCCATCCCAGTGGACAAAGTATCTTCTTAGCATCATAGTAGCGATGCGGCAACACGTTATCATCCGGAAGCATGTCCTTCAAAGCCTCAAGCAATTACGAAAAACTCTTGTCGCTCCATCCATGACGTGCCTTCAAGCTTACCAATTTCAATACGGCGTTCAACAATTGGTATTTTTACACCCACGGTATAGCGGTGTCTCGCATCACTTTGCACATATTACCATATGCATGTGATCGCTCAAAAGCCTCTTCTCCTACATCACGGATAATGTCCTCTATGCGATCATCCATATCCGTGTCATTATCATCAAAGGCCACTTCCCATGTTGTTTCCCACTTGATGGCACTTGTTCACCATGCCATACCCATCTGTATAAGTCTTACAAAATCCGTGACAAATTAAATGTGTGCGTATAACTTCGAGGACATAGTCGACACTCATTCAAACATTTTACACAAGGGCAATAATACTTCCCCCATCATCATGGGCATTTTGTTTAGCAAATTCTATAAATTCCTAACCCCATTCGATATTCAATACTCGTTCGTAAAGCATCTATCCAATTGTGATCCATAGTAGAATTCCTATATATTATTTAGACGAATTAAGAATTACTTTTGGTCATAAATGCATCACAATGAATCCAAGAACCAAAATAAATGCAAGACGAGGAAATTAAATGCGGGGATGAAGGTCTTGTGGACTAACTCGTAGCATATGCGTTTCTTGAGTCGTCTTACTTCTCCGCTCACGAACGTTGATGTTGCGAGACAAGACGACAAGAGTAACCTAAAAACACTTGTTGGTCAGTTGGGTAGGTCTAAAGTGCAAATATAATCTTCAAAAAACAATATTCGTTAACAACGAGAGAATACCCATAACAACATTACACCGATTTCGTTAAACCCATGAAAAACCAAGAACGATAAGTGGAAAGTAATAAAGTTTTAACCGAAACATCTCTTACGGCTTCGTCTATAGACGTTTAGCTAAGGAACCAGAGAGTGATTGTCGAGAAAGGTACGCGAAGCGGCGACGAAGGCGAGAGGGAAATTTCGAGTCGGAAACGAGTATTCACTTTCGGCGCGACAAGAGTTCGAGAGAGGGAAATTTAATTTTTCGCGCGACAAAGATACCTTATTTAGCTTTTTGGATTTTATTAATACCGGTTATTAATTAAATGTCCGGTCCTAAAGATACAACTAACATTTTAAGACCGGAGTTTTAAAATTATCCGGTCCTAAAATTTTATTAGACTTTTAAGTTTTAAGACCGGAGGTTTATAAAACATCCGGTCCTAAAATTCAAATTATCTTTAGATCCGTTACTTATAAAATAAAATGTCCGGTCTTAATGGCCTTCGTGATTGGTATATTAAATCAATAAAATAAATGATATTTTTTGGACAAAAAATAAAGCAAAATTGGAGAATAAGTTTCTTTAATGAATTCGGAGAAGAGCCAAAAATTCATACGGTGTTCTTAATGTTTCTTACATTACTTCGAATATATACACAACAACAAAAACACAAATGAAAAACAAGCTGAATATTATCATCCACAAGAATCGATTGAACAACCTCGGCGATTTCGGCGTGAAGAGCATTAATTTCCCATGGGAGATCGGCAAGTTGTTGTCTTATTCTCTCCACCCGCAATATGAATGGATCATTACGGGAGAGCGGAGAGGGGTCGAGGTAGGCGCGCTGGGGCCAACGGGTTGGAGAGGGGATTACGAACATCTGCATGGCCGGCTTCAAGATGACGGTTGAACTCGGCAAGGAAAGGATCGGCGGAAGGATCGAGGGGGTGCGGCATGAGCAATCTCTTCATCATCCGAAGAAATAACAATGGGTCCAACGACCCGAGAGTCTTCGGAAACAATACGACGCACCGTCATTTGGAGGAGCGCACCATATAATGATCTAGCCATGGCACGAGAGTGAGGCGTGTATGCACCCCTACGAGCGGTTGCTTGTATCTAACCATGGTTTGAGGATTTGAGAAGTTGGGGCGAGAGCTAGGAAGTGAGGAGTTAACAAGGACAAAGAGGTAGTGTGTGGAGTATATAAAGACGGATGGCGGAGAGATAAACATCGATGATGAATTCGTCATTTTACTTTTATACAAACTTTTAAGACCGGACTTTTATCTTATATCCGGTCCTAATTTTAATTCAATTACTTTTAAGACCGTCCTTTTATCACATATCCGGTCCTAAAACTCATTTAAGACCGATATATTACTTGGTATCCGGTCCTAAAACTAATTTTTAATTCAATTACTTTTAAGACCGTCCTTTTATCAAATATCCGGTCCTAAAACTCATTTAAGACCGATATATTACTTTGTATCCGGTCCTAAAACTCATTTATTTTTATATTTCAATTTATTTTTTCAAGTAAAAATCTTTGGTTAAAAAATATTACTTTTAAGAACGGATCTCACACAGTATCCGGTATTAAAAGTTCATTCTTTTCAAGAGTCCCTTCCCCATTGTTGAAATGAATTCAGTCTCTTCGGCTTCCACATAAACTTCCCAACTAGGCGTCTCCTCGTATTCTGAGCAAATATGCGTCTCCTCGTTAATGTTTAGGCGTTTCACATTCTTCAGGATGGGTTCTCTATTTAAACCCGTTGTTACTTTCTTAACATTCATCTCCATCTCCTCCTAGAACCTCCACCGTAATGGCTTCTCCACCACGACGAGGTCCTCCTTCTGGACGAAATCCTGAGGCACCTCCATATCCTCCTCCGTTGCCTCCAAAACCGAACTTCGGCGCGATCTTTGGAGCACTGATAGCCGCGTCGATCATATAGACCGAAGCTTGGGCAAACTGTTTCAGTCTATCACGCCGTCAACAACAAGGCGCAAGCGGTACTCGACGCCAATGACGTTGAGTACCATACCTCGATGACGACGTCTCCGACCATTCCCTCCCCTCCGACAACGATGGGGAGGATTAGAATTTTAAGTTTTTTTTTGTACTCTGCCTTACGAGGCGGTAAAAAAAAATTATTAAATAAAATTTTTATTTCCCAATCGCCTTCCTTGTTTGTCTTTAACTTTATGTTCTTTTTCTCCGACAACAAGAACAAACAAAACATTGTCCTATTCGTGGTGATCAATCTTAAAAATTTGCGAGAATAAAGTTAACGATTGCGACCATACAAAACAAAACAAAAAAACATTATTTACCTTTTTCGAATAAAAACAAACAGAGTGACGACTATTCTCAAGTTTGGACCATCGTTGTCTTCCCTCTACTTTTCCGGATGTGATGAAAATTTTCGGTGTCGTTTTCGTTATCTTCTTTCTTTTTCCGACAAAAAGAAAAGGGACACCGATGACGTTCTTCACATCCGAGAAAAGTAGAAAGCGAGAACAACGAAGCACAAAACTTGAGAAGAACGCCAAAACATGGTTGCCTTGAACCCTAACGATATGTCGAAAATCGAGTCACCAACTCTATTTAAATGAAGAATATTAGGACCGGACGTATAATAAATCCTCGGTCCTAAAAATTAAGCCTTATTTTAAAATTTAAAGTTAGGAGCGGACAACTAACAAATATACGGTCCTAAAGGTTTCGGCAATCTATTAAATAAAATGAAGACTTTTAAGACGACTACTAACAAATATACGGTCCTAATATTTTAGCCGTATATTTTCTATACTTTTAGGACCGGATATTTGACATACATACGGTCCTAAAAGTCTCTACCCAAATTTTATAGAATTAGACGAAGACTTTTAGGACCGGATATTTGTTAAATATACGGTCTTAAAATGAACGAAGACCTTTAGGACCGTACTTTTAACAAATATACAGTCCTAAAAGTCTCTACCCAAATTTTTTATAATTAGACGAAGACTTTTAGGACCGGATATTTGTTAAATCTACGGTCTTAAAATGGACGAAGACCTTTAGGACCGTACTTTTAACAAATATACGGTCCTAAAAGTCTCTACCCAAATTTTTTAGAATTAGTCGAAGACTTTTAGGACCGTATATTTATTAAATATCCGGTCTCAAAATGGACGAAGACCTTTAGGACCGCACTTTTAACAAATATCCGGTCCTAAAAGTCGCGAATACTTTTCAGCCTCATCTCGGCTCATTTTCAACATCCTTTGTACCTCAAATTTCAAGCACTAAATAGCTTTATCCACCATCCCATTCATTCAGAAACCCAAAATGGACACACACAAATTGTTCGAAAAAATAAACAAATTTATTATTGAATTACATTGCTATATTTACAAATGAATGAATTAGCTAGTCGAAAAAATAAACAAATGTACAGATGGCTATTGTTGCTACAGCATCATATATTATTTACAAATGAATTAATTTAGGACATTAATTATTGTCCTGACTTGGATTTTCTAAGACTAGTTTATACGAGATATTCACAAAAACCTCGCGTATGTGCTCGATTTCATCATCATCAAATGGCTCTTCACAGCAAACCTACGTAACATCAAAGACGAAACGTAAATAACATATTATGTGCATATTTCATATGTAACATTAAGCCATCGATGATTGAATTCAGCCATAACATCTTACCCTTAAAGTGACTTTAGTGTTTCCTCCGTCACAATATCATATAAGTGTTTCATGACGTACGGGCCACATAAGTTCGATCCTTAGGTTGTCGACGGGTCTAAAAATAACAATAAATATATATAAGAGCATATATAGCTTATCGACCAACTTCGAAGGCAATTATGCCATGTCCAATTATGTACTAACCTTAATTTTGTGCCATTTAGGATCGTGAGCCGAGCACCACGCTTTTTTACCTCAACACGGAAGGTCTTCATGGCACTATCATCAAAATCACAAATTTATCGGTAATGTTCACCGAAAATTCACAACAGAGATTTCGAGACAAGACAATCAAAATGACATTCTTACTTGGTGATCATCTCGCTTCAACGTAGTCGATGGATCGCCGTGAGTGGAGCATAAGAAGATAACATAATGCAACTCCATGTTCATGACGACCAACCGCCGGTGGTTGCTGAAAATTCACAGCGATAAAGTACTCGGTGATATATATATATGTAGCATAATTATATTAAGTGAATTGCGAGACAAGTATATATGTACCGAGCCAGTGTGGAAACAAGTACACCTTTCTTTGCACTTTACACAACCTATTTGATATGTACTCCTATCTCAATTCCAGATGTAGTGTTGTACTTGCATACATTGGACACAAGAATCCAAAATCCGAAATTCTGCCCTGTTGAACTAGTTTATCGTGCATGCACCTACAAGAATGACATCGATGAGGGAATTAGTATATATGTATATATGTGTGTCTAAACGGTGCATTTCAATTATGTAATCAAGGAAGAAGATACTTACTTCATAAATATTTGAACACATGGACTAGTAACCTCAATACCCAGAAGCGGCATGGACTCTACATCTTCATTATCAATGTAAACCGGTCCGAGGATGAGGGAGGCCTATTACTTCATCGACAGCCACGATTTATCTTTAAACCATTTTTGGGCTACCAAATCTTGTATTTTTCCTTGGCCGTCAAGTTAGCGGTAGGGGTGGAGCTTGAGGAGGGTGTGGAGCTTGAGGAGGGGATGGAGCTTGAGGAGGGGGTGGAGCTTGAGGAGGAGTAGAGACATCTACAAGCTTCATCGGCCAAGAGATGAAGGTTCCCTTGACATCACTCACAAGCTTCACTCATCGGTTGGGAGAGGGACAGTGCATCAAAGATCACCTCTTCAACCGACACTCGACTTCATCATCGCCCATTTGTTCGTGGTGTACGGTTGATCCCAAGTTGTGGACAGTCCCTTTAGCAACCAATTGTCTATGACCATCACGATCCTCCACATACGAGATGACAAGGTTGCTCGACTCGATCGTCCAACAATGCAGCTCCCTCTAGTGCTCTGCTGCTGCATAGGTGCGGTTGAAGGTGTCAAGGGATCCACACTGGTCTCTCGGCCGAGAGCTCATCGGGAGGAACTTCATTTTATCCATCTCCTCCTTCATCTTGCTCATCTCGATTGAAACATCCTCAATGTAGCATCTTTCGCCGCCGATTCCTCACTTAATTTGGGCGGCGTCGATCCATCTCCTCCCGGTAACCATACTTTGTCTCGTGGCGTTTGGATTTACCAAAGTATTGCTTTAGGCCTACCCGTCCTCCAATCCCCTTACACGCCCGAGTGATCGGTTTTCCGGCCGCGGCGGTCGAACATCATTCCTCCCGTCCGACGCAAAGATCCCTCTGCCTCTTTCTTTTTAAGATCTTCCTGTAAGATACGATAACGAGAAGCTTAGTGATGAAACATGTTTAGTAAGTAAAAAATAACAATATCGATACTTACAATTCGTTCAGCAACTACACGAGTTTTTTCACTCGTGTAGGTGCCGCTTGGCTTTTGCCGAATATACAACCACAGCTCCTCGCGACGTATTGGAGATGGCGGTTGGTCAACTACCGTAGAAGGATTGGATTCAGCTTCATCTTCCAATCTCTTCCGTTTGGCTGCCATCAAATCTTTTCGGCCTTTTCATATCCGCCGCGAGAAGCCCTGTGTGGGCAATCATTCTTTCTCCCAATCTCCTGATATTTTTCCCTTATTTTCTGTGAATCAGGATTGAAAACAACTATATATCAATTATGAATTCCAGCCATGTCACTAACAGAAATTAGAGAACTTCTGCTTGATATGAACGTCAAACATTAGTCAAATTCACTTTTAATCAAGTTTCAACATTTTACTTAAGGAAGATGTAGCATTGTAGAAGAAATTGGGAAAACCAAAGGAAAGGGAGTTGCAGAAATGCTGCCAACTCAGTCAATTCATTCATTCATCATAAATGGTTCCTACACATATTAGAATAACTAACTAACTAACAAAGAACGCCTAACCATGGCCATTACACAGCTTTACATATCAAACTTGCATGGAACTAGGACATGCTCCTCTCATGCGGGACAAAGGCAGCAAATGTATACTTCTATTCACACACCAAACCATTTAACTAACAGGATTAGATGTACACAATAACATTCACATATCCTCCCAGGTTAATAAGCAAACAAAAGTGCAAACAAAACTAAATATAACTCACCGAGCTTCGGGAGTGGTCCGCTTCGAACAAATTGTTGCCAAGTTTGTTCATCAAGAAATTTGTACTTGTCCTGTGGTTGATGGTCGCTTCTCCTCGGCAAAAATATAAGTGTTAGCCGTAAAGGTCTTAAACTTCTGAACCGCTCAAAGACAATAAGACAATGTTGAGTCTTTCAACTTCTCGCACTCGTGGACGGTGAATGTAAGCCGGATAGTGTCCCACATAGGATCCTTTATTGTTTTTTGGTCCACATTTTTCCACTCATCACCAAAATGCTAACCTTGCTGCGTACTAGAGCGCCGACAAAACTAGTATATGTGCTTTTATTAGGACCGAAAGGTTGCAAATTTTCATCAAAAAGAATCTCGAGCTTCGTCCAAGAATTCCGACTAAGGGATACTTCCATCATTCGTGTGCCGCTTCTACCACGGCGGCACGGCGCCGAGGAGGCTCAATGTGAGATGAAGAGGGTTCATTTGTCCGACCCTCCCCACCAAACCAAGATCCGGAGTTTCAAGAACACGAGTGGAATCGTTTTCACCGTTCATTTTCAAGACAAGTAAGAGAGGAATGCCCGAGAAAATGAGGGAGTAACATAGGCTAACGGTGACGCGGGCGAGGAAGAGAGGTAATGGAACAGAAGGGTTTCGCAACGTGAACAGGGTTCTTCAAAATGAGAGTGCGAGAGTGACAAAAGCTTCGCGAAGTTAACGTTTGGCGCTTCATTTTTAAGACCGGACAAATACACATATACGGTCTTAAAAGATAACCTTTAAGACCGATCTCTATATATGTCTGGTCTTAAAATTAATTAATTTTTTATTCAAACTTTAGTACCGGCCAAATTTTTTGTCCGTTCTTAAAAGTCTAACTTTTAAGACCGGTCATTCTCAGAATATGGTCTTAACATTTATTACTTTTTTATTTAAACTTTAGTACCTGACAAATTTTAAGTTCGGTCTTAAAAATCAAAGTTTTAAGACCGGCTTTTATATATGTTCGGTCTTAAAACTTTAATACCTTTATATTTATATTTTTCCGTATTATTTTGGAGTGTAGAAAATATAAGTCTGCCTTGATGAGATTTCTCCATAAAAGTATTTGATATTTCAATTTTTTTATTAACATTTTTAAGAACTAGGTTGTTATTTTAACAGTGCGGATAAGATCTATGAAAAATTGATCGAATAAGAAGTTCTTTATATTTACAAATATGCCACCGGTCACATATTTAGGACCGGTCGATACTTAGTCCTAGGTCTTAATGAGGCGTCCTTCATTGTGTAAGAAGTTCCTTTTATTTACAAAACTGCCACCGGCCACACCATTAAGACCTGCTTCGATTATCCGCTCTAAATGAGGCGGTCTTATAGCCCTTCATTGTTTAAGAAGTTCTTTTATTTACAAAACCGCCACCGGCCACACCTTTAAGACCTAAGGCCGATTATCCGCTCCAAATGAGGTAGTCTTAAAGCCCTTTTTTGCACTAGTGCTAGTCCGCTACCCATCAAGGTTTTTTGTTTTTTTTAATCTGGTGAGTGGTGAAACCACGCCATTTTGAGAAGAATGAACGTGGTCTCCTTCAACCTCCATCCGTTTCATATCCGACCCGTTTCATTCTCTCTCTTCATTACTTTTCACCCAACTTCATTTTGAGCGTTCTTGGTGTATTTTTCTTCGTTCTTTTGAGCTCTGCAGAATGAGACTAATTTCAAAGCATGAAATTCAAGTTTTCACAAAGACTTAGTCTTCTCTCATTTTCTAACCATTTGTGTAACCATCGTTTGACTTCCTTTGTCGTAGTTTTCAAGCTTTTTCCGCAAGATGTCGTTTCCGCCTCTCTTATCGTGTTTCATGTGATTAATTTTGTTCTCTAAGGACAATGATTTCGAGAACCCAATTTCAAGTAATAAACTTTCTTGGTTCCGTTTCACCCACTATACATGCTATTTTCCTTTGTTCGGGATCTAGGAATTGAATTTCATGTCTTTTATATCATTGACATGAGTAACAAGACATTAATATAGTACGTAGAATGAAAAAGCTCCTATGCAAATGAATAGAACAAAAAGGAGGGGGCGCCTTGTTCATCAACATGTCCTTAGACGAAGCATGTATTTGTATACTTAAGCACGTGGGAAGAACAACAAAAATATTCATATGGTTTCATGCAAAGGGAAAACATATATATTATGGCCTCAAAGAAACCATATGCTCTAATACTACCGAAACAACTCGATAATAATCACACATATAATGTATGGGCAATTACTTTAATTTGAATTTTAAATCATAAAGATAAAATTCTTCTTTACACCCATGTTTCTCTATATTTATGTAATAGCTCCATTTGTATTGGGTTTGGGCCTTGATCCACTAAGGATGGACTCGGCATATTCCAACATTTTTTATTAACAATCTTGCATCTATGGTAAAAACATCTGTTACGGATCCAGATAAGGCCCAATCACAGTAAGGCCCAACCATGGTAGGCTCGTCAGATCCGTCATATCCGCTATCCTGAGATATCTTAACTACCCCGGAAATATAGGATCATCTCGTTATAAGGATAAGCAGCTCAGATTCTAGGCCGGAGATCACGCTAAAGCCGGCCACCTCGGCAGCCCCAACATACCGAGCAGCCAGAACGACTCCTCGACAATGGTGAGCAGGATGGAGAAGACCGGTTATCACAGCCGGAGGAACAACCTGAGGAACTCGGCGTTCCTAACCGAAAGGAGCGTTTGGAGGCCGGATTTGTTAGGGAAGTACAATATACCACATGGCTTTCCAACGTGGTGATGGTCTTAAAACCAAGCGGCAAATGGAGAGTATGCACCGATTATACCGACCTGAACAAAGCATGCCCTAAAGACGCCTATCCAATGCCGAACATCGACCAGCTCGTAGATAACTCATCCGGCTACCAACTACTGTCATTTATGGACGCCTATTCGGTGTACAACCAGATCGCCATGCACCCCGACGACAAGAAGCCACTTCCTTCATCACAGAAGGGGAAATTATTGCTATAATGTCATGCCGTTCGCCCGAAAAAACACCGGGGCAACGTACGGAGGATGATGAATAAGGTTTTCGAGAACAGATCGGCCATAACATCGAGGTTCACATTGACGACATGATCGTCAAATCATATGATCCCAATGATCACATCCGAGACCTAGAGCAAACATTCAATAAAGTAAGGGCGCGTCGATTCAAGCTAAACTCGGCAAAATGCGCGTTCGGGAGTACCGGCGGGAAAATTCCTCGGTTTCTTGCTTACTAGCCTGGGAATTGAGGCCAACCCGGATAAGTGTAAGGCCGTGCTAGACATGCAGCCCCCTAAACAAGAAGGGAAGTCCAAAGAATTGACAAGCTCGGTTGGCTGGCAATGACTAGATTCTTGCCCAAGTCAGCAGAAAACGCCTTACCCTTCTTCAGGTTACTTAAAAAGGAGACATCAGGTAATTGGACCCCGGAGTGTGACGCCGCGTTTGAAAAAATTAAGCAATGCTTGGCAACTCCGCCGGTCCGATTGAAACCACGACCCGGTGAAACCCTCTTCCTCTACTTATCGGTTGGGGTGGAAGCAGTGAGCTCGGTTCTTGTCCGAGAAGGAAAGAATGGTCAAGAAACTATATACTTCGTAAGCAAAGCATTACAAAGCTCGGAACTAAGATACCAGAAGCTGGAGAAATTGGCTTTCACCATCATAATGACGGCGCGCAGACTGCACCCATATTTTCAGGCTCACAAGATAACGGTCCGGACCAGCCAACCAATCCGGCAGATACTCCATAAGCCGGGCCTGGCCGGCAGAATGATCAGTTGGGCCATTGAATTATCCGAGTTCGACATCACATACGAAGCCCGACATGCCATTAAGTCACAAGCTCTGGCGGATTTCCTCCGAGAGCTAACCCCAACCAACAATGATCTTGGCAACATCGACTGAAGGTGTACGTCGACGGTTCACATCGAACTCCAATGGAAGCGGTGCCTAATAATCATAGAAAGCCCCAAAAGGAGTCACAATCAAACACTCCTTCCAGCTGAATTTCCCGATGTCAAACAATCAGGCCGAGTACGAGGCGCTCCTGGCCGGACTCCAACAGGCCAAGGATCTCGGCGCCTAAAGAGTCTCGGTCTTCACCGACTCGCAACTGGTCGCCGCCCAGGTAGACGGAGCATATCAAGCAAAGGCCCTTTAATGGCCAAATACCTCAACAGAGTCAAGGAAATGTAGCTGAGTTCGAGGAGGTAACGGTCACCCATATCCCAAGGGGGGAAAATGTCAGAGCGGACATTCTCTCTAAGCTCGCCAGCACTAAAGGCACGACCAACCACAGAACCTCCGTACAACAAAAAGTTAAAGAACCGACCTGCGTAATGGCCATATCCGATGCCACCGACTGGAGGAAGCTGCTTGAGGACTACATTGAGCGAGGAATTATCCCCCTTGGGACAACCGACGCCCAAAAACTCATTCGGGAGGCCGCTGTATACACAATGGTGGACAATCAGCTCTAACGAAAAGGATCGCATACACCGATGTTAAGATGCTTTGGTGCTAATGAAAGCAGATATGTCCTTGCCGAGATCCATGGAGGAATCAACGGACAACACATGGGTGCGAAAGCGTTAGCAAGAAAAGCACTGCGGGCCGGATACTACTGGCCGACCATGCAGGCGGACGCCAAGGAGTTTGTAAAGGCTTATGACAGCTTGCCAAAAACATGCCAAAATCATTTGGTCCCCTCCGTCGACATGGAATATATCTCGGCCCTACGGCCCTTCTTTAAATGGGGAATGGACTTACTCGATCGCTTAAGTCGGCTCCCGGACAACTTCGATGGCTAATTGTGGCGGTAGACTATTTTACTAAGTGGATTGAAGTCGAGCCCTCGCCACCATCACGTTGGCTGTGGTCCCGCACTTCATCCAACGAACATCTTTTCCTTGTTTGGGGTTCCACTGAGGTGGTAATCGACAATGGCACCCAATTTACCGACAGGAAATTTTGGGGCATGATGGTCGAACCTCGAAATCACGCATCACTTCACTTGGCCGAACACCCTACCAAACTGGCAAGCGGAGGCAAGCAAATAAGATAATCTTGGACGGCCGCAGGAAAAAGATGCAAGAGGCCGGCGCCGCTAGGTCAAACAAATTTTATAATGTTTTATGGGGAATTCGCACAACCGTGCAAACGGCTACCCAAGAAACTCCTTTCCGCATGACATACGGATGCGAAGCCATGATTCCAATAGAGATAGGTCAGCCATCTCGGAGAAGGCTCAGACCCCGGAAGAAGGAGAAGAATCGACCAAGGGCCTTGGCGACGAGATGGAGTCAAGAGATGAAGTCGAATCACGGCCTCATCGCGAGAGACATGGCGCCAAACAACACATGGCGGCCAAATACAACAGAAAGGTCAAACCTGTGGCATTCGTCCGGGCGACCTCGGTCCTAAGAAGGGCGGACGTCGGCAACAAAACGCAAAAGACTAAGCAAGTCGGCCGCAAATTGGGACGGGCCTGACCGAGTAAAAGGAGCAACTAAAGAAAGGAGCTTATGTCCTTGAGACTTCGCAAGAAAAACCTATCAAGAGGACATGGAATCATCGACAAACTAAGGATCTACTATAGCTAGACCTAGTTGTTGCCAAGATCCCGTGACTAACGACTCATGTCCGAGTTCACTTTTGTTATTTCAAGTTTATTTTGGTTTCAAATATTTCCTTTTCGTAAGTTTTCCTTTCAAATTGTCAGCTTTGTAAAGCTAATCATCTCTTGAATTAATAAATGGTTTTTTAACCGAATGTTCAATTCTAAGAGTGCATAAATGATTCGCTAAATAAGCAGATCGACACCGAGGTCCGTAAGTCCCTAGAGCCGACACCGAGGCCCACACACTGTAAATATTTTGATGCATCAAAATTGACACCTAAGTAAGAAGGCGAATAGTCATACCGGACCCTGATCAGGTCCACATGGTCAAAAGTGTGTCCTGACGACGACCACGGCTGAGCATGTGACAATTTTCCCTTACCTTGGTTAAAATCCTGGATAACGACTCCGAACCCCGTAGCGCGGTATATTTAGACACCCCTATTCATACACCAGAATACTCGCTCATTAAGATTAATAGTTTAGAAAGTACAAGAAAGTTTGGGATACAAGCTGTTGCAAAATCGGCAAGATAAGCGTAACAAAAGAAAATGTAAAGACAACTTCTTCGGGCCAGAACCACCGCCCTGTGCACCCCACCTTCTCCGGTCAGCTTTCGTCAACTTGCTCTCCGTGGTCGTCCCCCATATTCGGCACGGAATCACCGACGGGAGGCATGGTGGAACGAGCACACCGTCCGACGAAGGAACGACAATCATAGCTCCTTGCATCACCTCTCTGCTGGAGAAGCTGGATCTGGGCCAATGCTGCCCTAAAGCACTACTCCGCGGTCTTCCTCACCACTGCGACCGCCTTCTCACAGACTCTCCTCTGCTCTTCAAGATCGTCTCGAGTTTCTTCGAGCTCCTGAGCTAAGTCCCCGCGCTGCTGCATTAAACTCTTGACCGCGTCCAGGTTCAGTGAATGAGTGGACTTCAAGCCGGCCAGCTCGGAGTTACTTTGGTCCAAGGCGGCCTTATTTCCTCCTGGGCCTGCTCCTTTGCCTCCTCGGCTTGCCACCTCTCCTCAGCAAGCCTCCTGGTGTTCTCCTGAGCTAGCCCAAGATCGATGGTTAAGCATTGGACCTCACATGCCGATTTAACATACTCCCCCCTGAGATGAAGGTAGGCATGGGACACCCCGATTGCCTTGCAAAGATCATTCACCACCCGGCGGACCTCGCTTCACACCAAGAAATAGGCGGAGAACTCATAAATTGATGGAGGAAGAAAGGCGAGCTGCAACTCTTCCGTGATGCCCTTATCCCGTGCCGCCCCCTGGAAAACCGACAAGGCATCGGTGGAGCAATGAACCAAAGAAGGCGGATGAGAAGGTGCGCCAGAAGGAGCTACATCCTTGCCCTTGTCGACTGAATGGGAAGTCAGGCTGGTGGAGTGAGACGGACGGGGAAGAGGTTTTCCGCCAACCTTGGCCCTTTTCACTGAGCTATCCTTGGAAGCCTTAGCAAGGCTGGGACGTTTCTTCTTTCTTGCTCTGGGCGTTTCGCGGGAAGTTTTCTCGTGTGGCCCTAGGGGCGGAGCCGACCTAGGGTCGAACGCATTTGAAGATAATCCATATCCTCCTCCATACGTTGCTCGCAAAATCGCAAGAATGTCTGATTTATATCTCAAGAAGAAAGAAAAGACATGGAGAAAAGTGCAAAACCAAATGGAAACGCGGATTGCTTAACATATACGTCTCGCTCGCACTTCGCTCTCGGCTACGAACGAGGTAATTTTAGCGCAGCTGTGAGTTCTTCCTCTACCGTAAGATCTCATGGAAAACCTGATAAGAGGAAGACCCGAGGTCATGCGGTGGTCATGGACAAAAGATGGGGGGGAAACCGCTATCTCCACCTTAGGGGCCTGGGGACTGGGGAGAGAGGAACCAAGGTTGTTGGCCAACTTGGCAACAACCTTGAAGAAAGAATTTTTGAAGTGGTTTAAACGAGTCCGAGAAGCGGGGTTGAAAATTTTCACTGACTCGGGCCTCTCGAAGCGGAGTCAAACCTCGCCAAGGCTCACCTGAACGAGGAGTGAAGAGGCTAAAGAAGAAAGAAAAGGCCGCGTGAGCTGCAAGAAAGAGCGGGAGTAAAAGAGCCGACAAAGATGCTCAAACGCTACTGTGTAACTCCCACCAAGTAGCGGTTGAGAGGCAAGAAGAAGACGGCCGAGGGCGGATATACGGAACTCGTAACGGAAGCGACGATTGGGAAAGATATTCTCGATAAAAGAAGAAGAAATTGCGTAACGGCTTCTCGTAGTACGTATCGCTCATCCTCACCGAGGGTTCAAACTCATACCCGGTAAGTCCCAAGACCTAAGAACCTAGCAATGTCGGCTTCCACAAGCAGAGAACAACCCGTGAGAACTTCGTGCTCCACCCAATGATACAGCCCAAGACTAAGAGGAGGACTAGTGGAATCCAGCTCATGTCCAGACGAGAAGCACAATGAGGAGATGAAGACTCCATTTACCTATAATAAGCAACAAAGAAAAAGCTATAATTAGAGCTAGAAGGGGTACCTGATCGAGATAAACTTAGATTGGGAGATGGAAGGTGATCGATGTGCAGGAAGTTTTGCAAAAGAGAGGAGATTTTCCGAAGAGAGCTATGCGTAGAGAAAATGGTTGAGTGTGGGAGTGAAGTTAGGGAATGGGAAGCTCCAACAGTTTTTAACGTAATTAAAGGAAGAGGGAAGTTTGAAAGAAAGAAACCCAAACGACAGGGGAAGCCACGACTTTTCACCCCAGGTTTATAAGTCGTCGGTTCACACCACAACATTCTCGAGGATAGAGGTTGTAACCTCGAACTCACTCGGGACATTGGCACTCAACGCCAGTCCTCCCGCCGTAAGACATCCACATAGTGCTTCATGAGACCCAGGAGGCCGTCCAGGCTCGGTGGATCTCGCGATGATACCCCGAACATAGAGAGGCGAGCTCAACAAACTCTAGGCCGACATATGCGACGGGCAGTACCTTGGGGGATACACCCCGGCAGTCCAAAACCTTGAACTACCAGGCTGGGGGGCAACTGTTACGGATCCAGATAAGGCCCAATCGCAGTAAGGCCCAACCATGGGTAGGCGCGTCAGATCCGTCATATCCGCTATCCTGAGATATCTTAACTACCCCGGAAATATAGGATCATCTCGTTATAAGGATAAGCAGCTCAGATTCTAGGCCGGAGATCACGCTAAAGCCGCTCCAGGTATATGCTATAAATACCCAGTCAACAACCTAAGGTACACACGTTCTCAAACCCTAGACTTTTCCATACACACTGTGCACACACCCCACCCCTCGGCTAAGAGCCTGGTAGTGTACAGTGATCATCTCTCCTTTTGGGTGTCTTCACTATAGGCATTCAAGAGGATACCTAAGATCCCACATCAAAGCACCAGCCCATTCACTTGGCTGGACACTCTGTGTTCTACACCAGAACAACATCTATATTATCACTTTTATTTTATATTGATTTTCTCAAATTCTCCCATATATATGTGACACCTATTAGTGGAGAGAACTTCTAACAATTCAAATCCATCAAATAATGGGGAATTTTATAGTTGTTTCTTACCTTTCAATCTACGCATATTCCAGACAATTTTTTGGTGATTAAAAGTTGGAATTTTTTGATATTATCTTTTTTTTATTAATTAAAAGTTGGAATTATAATTGTATTGTTGAATTTTTCCGTGGTAAGTGTCAAATACGTTGCTTCGATTAGATTCCATTGGTCCCTGGCTTGGTTAGTAATTGCGTGTTCCACACTCCATAGTCCTTCCTTGGTTAGTAATTTTTTTCCTTTTTGTTTTCAAGGGTTATGCCAAGTCTATCTAAATCTAAGAAAATTAGTTTCTATATAATGGTTTTACATCCTTCATTACATTTTTCTTTGAATTAGGATGATATTATCTTGCAATTGTAGGAAATTCACCAGAAAAGTGGAAGCGAATCTTACCGACACGATATAGGAAAAGTATAACCTTCATCGTTTTGATTACCTGGAAGGATGCAGCGATCTGAAAGACTCTCCAAGAACACACGAACAGTCCAAGCTCGCTCTATGATCGATCTTCCAGCGATCTGAAAGACTCTTCAAGAACACACGAACAGTCCAAGCTCGCTCTATGATCGATCTTCCAGACTATCTCTCGAGGGGGATAGGATGGTTGTGTGGGCAACCGTTCAGATAATGAACGTCTGCCTCTAGGGTTTGTTTCTGATAAACTCCTGCTCTCTCTAAACCTTTGGTAAATACCGAAGTCTAGAGAGCATGAGGATTTTTCTGTCTCACAAAGAGGTGGGAGTGGGTTTTATATACTACTACATCCAAGAGCTTGTTGGTTTTGATTAGTTTTGATGATGTCTTATATAGATGTCATTCTTAATAGCAAAAAGGTTGCATACTACATTTATCTTTTACTTTGACTAATTATTATATTTAATGTAGATGCAAAGTTTTATGATGGAGAATGTTGATTGAAGAAAGAAGCTCTTGCACAATATAATGGGAATATCATAATATTAAGGAAGCAAGAGGTTATCAAATGATTTTGGGGATAATCTAGAAGGAGAGAAGAAATTGAAGAAGGAAGAACTTGCAATGCAATGGAATATCTTTATTCAAGTTCTTATATTGATGCTAGAAGTATCCAAGATCATATGGAAGCTCGGAACGGATCAATTCAGAGTTTAAACCATCAAAAATCAGTTCCAGGATGAGCAAACTCGAGTTCATAACTTGCAAACTCGAGCATGTAATGTCCTCAGCAACTTTGGCGCCTCTGGACAAGTCAAACTCGAGCTTAGAACTCAAACCTCAGGTTTGGAACTCCAAACTCGAGCCTATTAGTTGGCAAACTCGAGCTTACAGCGGTGTTCAACATTTCAGCTACTGTTCCACGTTTCACTCGGGCGACGTGTGGTAATTCAATGATATCTCCTAAACTAGAGATCGGATTGAGGTGAAACCAGTGGCATATGAAACTAGAATCCCAATGCGTCATTTAGATATATAATTCAAGCCAAAAGGAGTTCAGATGAAGGAGTAATGAATTTATGAAGTTGACAGTGAAATCCACGTCACACAAATGACCAACCTTCAATGTTTTGAGTTTATCTCACAAACGGAGAATCCAATTGAGCTGAAATTGGTGGCATTGGAAAGTAGACTCAAAGGGATAGCCCTCGAAAGTGGACCGTATTTCCAGGATGTTGGAGGTTTGCTAGCAGGAGAAGCAAACTCGAGCCTATTAGTTGGCGGTGCTCGAGTTCGCGGGTTACGAGAGAGCTACCAGTCGCAAAAATCATCCAAACTCGAGCCTATAAGTGACAAACTCGAGCCTAGACAAGACGAAAGCAAAAGATGATTTTGAAGAGACCCAAACTCGAGCCTATAATTATAGACTCGAGCCTAGATGCTGAAAAATGTTACAAACTCTAGAGTTTGCTCGAACCTCCGGTTTGCACCTTCCGTGAAGCTGAACTCGACCACTTGCAAACTCGAGCCTACTTATCCAAGCTCGAGTTCATGACCACGATTCAGAAAAACAACATTTCGAAAGTCTCGTTTCTCATCAAAGAACATCCACATGATTACCCAAATGACTTATACTTATTCTTAACATTATTTATATCATTTGTGTACATGTTTCAGATTATTAAAGCTTGAGAGAACATCAATCTTGACAGAAATCAAGATCTAGAAGATGAACTTGCTGCAGATTTTCAGAAACACGAAAGAGGACTGAGTCCAATCAGAAACTTGAGGAAACGAAGCAAAACGGGCTCAGAAAGCAACGAGACATGATTTGTTAAATCTATTTTAGGAAACACCGCATCATGGGCAAATATTCAGGACGCTCCAACAGAAAGTCTCCAACTAATAAAGATTATGCAGAAATGGGAATTATGCATAAATGTTCCAACAGACTAGAATTTCGAATGGTTTCGAATCAAAATTATTCCCAACAGCTATATCCATCATAAATGCTCCCAACAGCTAGAAATTTGAATGGATTCAAATCGAATGGATATGCAACGCATTCTTGTTCATAACGGTAATATTTTCAATGAGACAAATGCTTCAAACGAAGTGAATTCAGTTGTCTATAAATAGAAAACAGATTGAAGACGAAAACGCAGAGAACAAGCTTACATCTTCAACATGCTAATACTACGATCTTTATATCATTTACTCTCTGTTTTTCAATGTCTATATATCATAGAGAGTGAAATGTTTTGTATTGTACTTCGGTGTTCATCCATACACTTCGAGAGAGAAGATTCATTGTAAACATCCTATCTTTATATTCGTGAGTTACTCAAGATTGGGTGATCTTGAGTGGGAAACACATTGTGTTGATTACGGCTTGTAAGGGGAGTGAATCCTAGTGAGAGGATTACTTCGAGTGCGAGTGTGTAATCAAACGGGTGTATTGATTACGGTTTGTAAGGGGAGTCAATCCTAGTGAGGGTTTACTTCAACTACAGAACGTGTAATCAAGTTGAAAGAAGATAGTGGATTGAAATTCTCAAGTAGAGCTTGGGAACTGGACGTAGGTCAAGGATTGGGCCGAACCAGTATAAATCACCGTTTGCATATTCTCTTCCCTTATCTTTTACATTCCAGTATATATGTTTGAATGATTGCTTATCACTTTATAAATTATTATTGACATTCAAACTATTTCCAGCAAGTGAAGAAAAGTTCTTAAAGTTCTAAGTTTTTAATCAAACACCCAATTCACCCCCTCTTGGGTGATAGCCAAGTCTTTCAGGGCAAACCCTAAACCACATGGGCCATAGAGTTCTTGGGCTGTAGCCTTCATGAAGCCTTATTGGGCTTAAGTGACTAAAGAGCACATTAACCCAACAATCTCCCACTTGCTCTTTAAGATACAAACTTGAGTTCGTAAACCCAAGACCATGTAGCCCATAGGCCATCATCATCTGATATTTTACCCCATCCCTTAACTCGAGCTAGCCTGGGGATCGACTATTTGTAATTTATCAAGGCTCATGATAGTCTGAGAAGATTATCTAGTTCGGTGCTATTCCACTAAAAGCCCGAACGTGAACTTCAAGAATAATGACACTTATAACACAAATATGCATTACCCCTTTATAGAATGTCTATAATTTGATTGACCAGTTTTCTGTAACCCAATCAATTATTTATTCCCTTATCGTGATAGTTTCTCTAATGGATTACATGCACGGCCGGTGTCTTCAATATCCAAGTGCTTGAAACATATCAAGGGACATTTCCTATAAATTCCATGTTGTTTATCTCATAAACACCGATAACCAAATAGTCTCAATCCCAAAATACCGAGTTATTGGCCGTCATATAGATCAAACCTCACCCTTTGGTAAATCAAAGAATGAAAACTATTCGACTACCTATTTAAAATAAACTCGGGATTAAGAGCAACTACATGACTATAGTTAGTTTGGAGATTTGATTCCTTATGTGAGAAAGAACAACATTAATCAAAACTTTCCTTAATCCATTCAATGTAAGTATTAATTCACACCAATATTTTATAATGATTTGGACAAAACCATTTCATAAAATATTGCAGCCTAAATAAAGTGCCCAACTTAATTTAATAGTTTGTGAACCTATTCATCAATTGTGAGAACCTATGACCATGTCCTCTATGAACGTATCCATATGATCATATACTCCACAATTGATCCGGACCTTAGAGTTTGTAAATAGTGTGTGAAATAAATGAAAATAGATCTCATTTATTAACATTCAGAAAAAAATTACAATGTCATAATGTCTTGCTCAAAGAACACAAAATAACAAAGTAAAATAACAACTACCTAAAGCTATAACAAATCTAGAATCCTCCTAAGACCCATAGATGAAACATGCCTCTCGAACACACGTTCAGGCAAACTCTTAGAAAAAGGGTCAGCAAGGTTCTCGTCTGATGCTATCTTTGCTACCACTGTATCTCCTCTTTTAATTATGTCTCGGATCAAGTGGTACTTTCTCTGTATGTGTTTTTGTCTCTTGTGATACCTTGGTTCCTTGGACTGTGCTACTGCCCCACTGTTGTCACAGTAAAGTGTGATAGGACAATTAACACCTGGTATCACCTGAAGGTCCGTTAGGAACTTCTTTAACCATGCAGCTTCCTTTGCCGCCTCAGAAGCAGCTACATACTCAGCCTCTGTGGCAGAGTCAGCGACACATGATTGTTTTACACTTCTCCAACAAATGGCACCGCCATTTAGGGTGTACACATATCCCGAGGTGGACTTACTTGAGTCAATATCTCCTTGGAAATCTGAGTCCGTATAACCAATGGTTTCAAGACTCCTACTAGAATAGACCAACATATAATCTCTCGTTCTCCGTAGGTACTTGAGTATATGTTTAACCGCTACCCAGTGTTCCTCTCCGGGATCGATTGGTACCGGCTTACTACTCCCACTTGCATAGCATATATGCAGTGCAGTACAAAGCATATCATACATGAGACTACCTCTGCGCTGAAGCATAAGGTATCATACTCATGCGTTCTCTCTTCTCAGGAGTTTTTGGGGATTTCTTCTTAGAGAGATGAATCCCATGCCTGAAGGGTATAATTCCCCTCTTGGAATTCTCCATGCTAAACCTGGCAAGTATTTTGTCGATGTATTTAGCACGGGATAATGCCAAAACCCTATTCTTCGGTCTCGTAAGAGTTTAATACCAAGAATATAATTGGCTTCCCTGTGTCCTTCATATCAAAATGCTTGCTCAGCCAGGTTTTTATGCCCAACAATACCTCAGTATCATTTTCGATAAGGAGTATATCATCCACATAAAGTACCAGAAAAGATACCACATTACCTTGGATCCTCTTATACACACACGGCTCATCAGGACTTTTCTCAAAACCATAAGACTCAATGGCTTGACCAAATCTGATGTTCCATGATCTGGACGCTTGCTTAAGTCCATAAATAGACCTTTGCAATTTGCATACCATTTTTTCTTGCCCTTTGCCTATAAACCCTTTTGGTTGGTGCATATAGATTTCCTCTTCCAAATTTCCATTTAGAAAAGCAGTTTTGACATCCATTTGCCAAATCTCATAATCAAGATTTGCTGCCCGTCCGATCCTCTCTTTCTCTTGTAAATCCACTTACACCCAATGGGTCTTACCCTTCAGGTGCATCTACAAGAGACCAAACTCGAGTTGGAATTCATAGAATCCATTTCACGATTCATAGCCTCAAGCCATTCTGAGCATCAACATCTACTAGTGCTTCGTCATAACTCGTGGGATCATCATCTTCATTAATGATGACATCCTGATTTGACTTACCTAACAAGAGATATCTTGCAGGTTTACAAATCAATCTCCCACTACGACTTTGTCGCACTTGATGTTGTGCATCTACGAGGTCCATATTTTGTGGGTTAACAATTTCTTGATGAGGACCCTCATTAAGTGGATTAACCAATTCATGATTTTGTTCTTCCATAAGTTCATCATCATGCTGAACTTCAGTTCGTCTCTGGTTTCTGTGTATGTTCGGTATATTTTCCCTCTTTGAACAACCACAGGAATAAAAGCCGAACCGCCCGAGGTTGCGGTGAAACTTGATCTGAGACTAGCTCATCAAGAATAACCTTACTCATTGGCTTGTAATTTGTCATATAGTCCTCCTCTAAGAAAGTCACGTGAGTGCTCACTATGACCTTCTTTCCTTTTGGACTATAAAACAACCAACCTTTGGTTCCTTTAGGATAGCCTATAAACATGCATACTTCAAGACGCGAGTCCATCTTATCTCGGTTTCTGTTGCAAGACATGTGCCGGAGCACCCCAAATCCGAATGTGATTCATGGCGGGCTTACACCCTTTCCATAATTCTATTGGTGTCTTTGAAACCGACTTGGACGGAGCTAAGTTCAAAAGATACATAGCAATTTCTAAGGCATATCCCGAATGAATCGAAAGAGATGAATAATCGAGCATAGATCTTGTCATTTCTAAAAGGGTTCTATTTCTCCTTTCAAAGAACTCCATTCGCTAGGGTGTCCTTGGAGAAGATAATTGTGAAACTATCCTCTTTGGTCGTAAGACCTGAACTCTCCAGATAGGTATTCACCCCCTCGATCAGATCGAAGAGTCTTAATTTGAACACCAAGATGCTTTTCTGCCTCAGCCTTGAACTCTTGAAATTTTCCAAAAGTTTCAGACTTGTGACGCATCAAGTACACATGTCCAAATCGAGAGTAATCATCAGTAAATGTGATGAAATACGATACCCGCCTCGGCTTGGACATTTATTGGTCCACATACATCGTATGTACCAATTCCAGTGAAGTGTGGCACGTTTTTCCTTGGCCTTGAAAGATCGCTTGGTCATTTTACCCTCTAAACAAGATTCACATACCGGTATTGGTTCAAAGTTCGTGGATTTTAAAATTCCACTTTTGACCAAAACCTGTATCGTGTTAGAATTAATATGACCCAATCTCAAATGCCAAAGATAAGTTTCATTTGAAACTTTTCTTTTCTTTGATGAATTAATATGCTCAACATCTCTTGATTCAACATGATTAACTTCACAGGAGCAGGATTAAGGAAATAAAGACCATTAAACTTTACACTGTAACAAATAAAAGAAGATGAACTTCTTATTGAAACCGAGGAATTAAACTAAATCTGTCAAACCATGTTTATCCAAACAATTAACGAAATTAAATTCCTCTTAAAATCTGGAATAAATAAACAGTCTTCTAAAACCAAAGTTCCGCAATTATCAAAAGATAAAATAACTTGTCATACTACTTGTGCAGACACAAGCTTCCCAGTTCCAAGCAACAAATCTCTTTGTCCTTTACTTACAGGCAAGCTATGTTTGAACCACTTCAAAGAGTAACAAACATGGTTAGTGGCTCCTGAATCAACGATCCATTTATCATCGTGATTCTCCACTAAACAAGCCTCAATCACATGTAAATTACCCATGCCTAGTTTGGCGGAGTGCTAGATGTAGCAAACATGCCATCAAGAGTCCGGAGCATTGTTGCTCCACTCTCAATCATGCTTACTTGCTCTGAAGGTGATTGGCGAGATCGGCCAAAATATAGCAATGAACCGCCACATTCGCTTTCTCCCATCTTTCCTTCTCTGCTGAAATTTAGTCCGAATTGCATCGGACGCATCTACAAAGCAGCTACACTGGCATAGGGGTAGTTAGAACAAAGTTGAGCTTTTCATATTGAAGAACAATATCCAAATTAGTTTTCCATTGTTTGTAGTTTGTACCATCCATAGGTTTTTGGCTCAATATTGTAGCTAAAGGATTGAATGAAGACATTTTTCTGAAAATTTTAAAAAAAAAACACACTAATTACAAACTATAATTTAACAACAAACAGATATAGCGCTAGTAGATTCTAATAACTACTATTCGTTTATTGTTTAACAATCCATTAGTTATCTTTACAAGGCTTACGATGGGCAAGATTCTTGTAAAACTAATATTGTTAATTTGGGCCTTCAGTTCCATTGCCAGAGCCTCGATGGGAGGGTTAACAATTTTACCAAAGTTGAATGTAATTAACCATTGTTTACTTTCAAAAATATCTTTAGTGTCTAAGTGTTGCCGACGATGGGCCGTACAAAACTTTACTAAAATTGTGAAACTATTAAGGTTTAATCTAACGAAATCCGATTATCCTTATCCGATGGGGCTTCGGCGATAACCATTTCACTAATAAACCCACAATTGGAGCCCGTAGGTTTTAAAATTAAATGCTTAATCTAAAACCTTCACCCATTCAATATTTTAAAATTTAGAATTTTCAATATCCAAGAATTTGTTCAATTTAGAGTAACTATTATAATTGATTTAGATCAACCCATAAATTATTAGGTATCTAAAATCTAGTCATGATGACCATTTTAAATAACCCATAAATTACTCTCAAATACAATTCTCTTAGGAATTTCCAAATTGAGTGAGATCATCCCATAAATTATTAGGTATCTAAAATCTAGTCATTATGACCATTTTAAATAACCCATAAATTACTCTCAAATACAATTCTCTTAGGAATTTTCCAAATTTGAGTGAGATCATCCTATAAATTATTAGGTATCTAAAATCTAGTCATGATGAACATTTTAAATAACCCATAAATTACTCTCAAATACAATTCTCTTAGGAAATTTCCTGAATTATTTGTCTAGATTTTAATTCCACAATTAATTAATCCAATTATTATTCTAGATTTTAATTTAAAATCATGATAATTGATAATTAATTTAGTGGATATCCTAAATAATCTCGCATAATAACTATGATCCTAGTCGATTCAAGACATAATAGGTACTATGTGTTATGACATGTGATTATGCAACAATATGGCATCTTCCTATTCTATATGACATGTTATTACGAACATCATGTTAATCGCACATATAATTCATACAATTCAATAAAGAAAAGCATTAATAATTAAAGAAAAATAACTTTAATCCATGGCATTCCTATTTAAAAAATAAAAATAAAAATTACAACTTTGGAATTCCTCTTTCGTCCAGCCCATAGTATCTGTCTCAAGCCTCTTTAGGGTATTCATGGGCCCAAAAGCCCAAAGACCCACTCCTTGGCGAGAAACCCTAGGATGCAAAAGAGGAACCCTAGCCGTCAGGTCTGCCGCTCCGTCATCCGAAGTCATCTCAGCACGAAACTCCAGGGGAAGGACCGCCATGGAGAGACGAGAACACGGCCGCCAGAACCACCCAAAAAGAGTGGCCCACGTGCCATCACGCGCGGCACCATTGCCGGGGCGTGAAGGCCACTCGCAGAAGCTTGTGGCGGCGCGTGGAGTCTCTCCTGGCCTCGATCCACCTACCATTTTGTTCGTCTTTCCGTCCTCTTTCCAACGACATATGGATCGTCCATATCTAAGGTCCAGAGGTCCATGAAAAGTGTCTGACAGTGTTGAATGCTCATCTTCTTGCAGTTTCTTGATCTCCAACTTTTACAAAAATACGAAAAATACATAGAAATTCCAAAAGAAAATAAAAAACAGCAAGGAGGAATCCTAATCATATGGGATTAGCCTCCTTGTTACAAATCAAGAAATACACGAGAGCATCTAACCATGGATTAAAGCGATTAACCGATTAAAACTAATATCAAATATGAATTATAAGCGAATAATTACCATGAAATAAATAACAAATATAGAAAGAGATGCCATATTTTTCAAAAAAAAAAAAATTTGAAAAATCCGAAATTAATCACATGAAATAAAATCAAAACTGGTTCTTTTCCTCTTCGCGATTCGGCTCTGATACCAATTGTAGGAAATTCACCAGAAAAGTGGAAGCGAATCTTACCGACACGATATAGGAAAAGTATAACCTTCATCGTTTTGATTACCTGGAAGGATGCAGCTATCTGAAAGACTCTCCAAGAACACACGAACAGTCCAAGCTCGCTCTATGATCGATCTTCCAGCGATCTGAAAGACTCTTCAAGAACACACGAACAGTCCAAGCTCGTTCTATGATCGATCTTCCAGACTATCTCTCGAGGGGGATAGGATGGTTGTGTGGGCAACCGTTCAGATAATAAACGTCTGCCTCTAGGGTTTGTTTCTGATGAACTCCTGCTCTCTCTAAACCTTTGGTAATACCGAAGTCTAGAGAGTATGATGATGTTTCTGTGTCTCACAAAGAGGTGGGAGTGAGTTTATATACTACTACATCCAAGAGCTAACCCTAAACCACATGGGCCATAGAGTTCTTAGGCTGTAGCCTTACTGAAGCCTTATTGGGCTTAAGTGACTAAAGAGCACATTAGCCTAACAGCAATAGCCACTTGAGAGCAACAAGAGTGGTGGGTAGGAGGAAATTGTCATTGCTTTATATCTTCTTGATGTTACAACAAAGAAAAGAAGATATCACATTCAAATTATATTAATAATTTTGTATTTATTGTAAGAATCTATATCGTTACTTTACAATTTAGATTGAAAAGTTTCTAATCAACAATTGGAGAACTCCAAGTGTTGCCCATTTCTTAGAATCTATATCTCACGTGTATCATATGATTGATTGTGATTTTACTTCAGCATAAGATATGGGTACAACTTGACTTGATTAGTTGATTTGGAATCGGAGAAGTATAAAATGACGAGTATGTTAATTGCTGGATGCACGTACAAGGCTTGCAATTTTAATTTGATAATTCTGGTCGATATGATAAGTATTTGAGAAAAGGTTTAGTCCTTGACCAGCTAATTTTTATATTGATTATTTTATATTTTATATTATTCATGAAAAAATAGATAATCTCTAAAATTTCATTCAGGTTTTCCTTTTAAAATAATAATGAAAATTCCATTACATAAAAAAGTGTAACCTATATTCATATAAACCAAACTAGCTATCCTTAATTTCATTAGGATGTGTTATCCTTCAATAAAATTTTGTATAATCCTTTAAATTTAAAAATCGCACATAATGACAGGTCGGAAAAAAATTACACATAATGGTCTCTTCATGTCTCTGGCGTGAAAGGTGGATTATTAGACTAACTGTTGTGGCTTGTGAAATATACATACGTACTTACCCTTTTTTCCACATACAATAAATAAAATCTCTTAGAAAAAAAATGAAAGCTGTTCTATTTACATGGTACTCCCCCCTTCTTTAATGTAACACATATTTTGAGATGTGTCTTTGATTGTGTTTTTTATGCAAGGAGTCTTTGATTCTAATGGTCTTAGTCTGTGAAGGTTTGAATAATAATTCAGTGCCCTATTTTTAATAAGCCAAAGAAATAGAACTAGGAAGTCTAAGTGAATATAGATGATGCAGAAATAGCAAAAAATAAATGTTGAAAGTTGAAACTGTTTGTATCCCAATGGTGATGCATGTATCTGATTAGCAATTGCAAAACCCAATAAACAATTAGTACTAATAATGTCTTTTTAACCCCCTAATGAAAACCGACTCCATGCAACGTTTTCTACCCCTCTTTCAATGTTTATTTTATTCAGATTAATGCCCCTCAATACTCCACTTTCCTTGCTATGTGTTGCATTCATTTGTTTCAATTACGTACCAATTATTATTCAATCCCTGCTTGAGCGGTTTTGAATGAAAATATCAATTATATTAAATGATAAAAACTGTACAAGCATTTTTGGTATCCAAGGGTCTAGGGAACAAGGAACTTAGAATTAATATGACATCAGTTTTATAACAAGAGGATATATATAGCAATGGGTGCTTGCTTGTACTGATTTAACTTCCTTTCCTTTCATTAGCGGCAGCCGAAGAGAACCACAGGAGGAATCCAAATCGATTATACATTTACATAGAATACACACACACAGATTTAACTTCCTTTACTTTCCTTCTTTAGTTTTGATTCTGTGTTTGGGCTTCTGATCATCAATATGGCGCAGCCACCTTCTCAACTTGACGATGATGATAAGCATCAACGTTTGATAGATGAGGTTATTCCTCTGTTCATGAAGTGTGGGCTCCCTGAAACCTGCTTTGATCCACAAACCAGGCTACAATTCGGCTACACAACCTCCATTTTGGCCAAGCTCCTCCGCCGTTTCCGGCCATTGGACTCCACTGTCAAGCGCGAACGTGCCTTACTCATAGGCGTCAACCATGGTTTCTTCTCCAAAATTCAAACCGCACAGCCTAGCCAATTCTATGACTTCCTTGAGTTCCTCAAGACTCCTCAAGGTCAACAAGCATGGCAAGAGATTCTCAAAAGTGAGAAGCTATCTCGGAAGGCTTGTACCGCTTTCTCTCCTCAAGAGATCGGTTGGCTTAAGATGTTTGACATCCAACGGGCCCTACCTGAGAATCGGTTCTCGGAGATTCACCGGAATCATGAAGCTACCATACTTGAACTTGAGCAGAAACTGTGTGCTGAACGTGCGCGAATGAAGGAAGAGCTTCAATCCGTGAAGAACGATTTGCTTCCTGCTAGTATCTTCTACGATCTGCCTCCGGCTGATTTTAACCGGAGATGTTGGTCCTGTTACCTTGCTAAATGCGGTGCTGAAAATGTTGCCCCCTTTGCCTTGACTGAACAAAGCTTGATCTCCACCGTGAACACTTTTGGATCTGAGGTTCGTGATCGTCATGTAATTGAATTTCTCTCCCAAGGAAATCGCAAGGTTGAACTACAACAATGGATTGAGAAGAAAGTTGCAAAGTATGATACAGTGAAAGATTCCCAATCATCAAAGCGACTTCGAAGCCTGTTGGGATCAGTGGATCTTTCACCTACTAGCATTCCGGCAGAGCCTTTGCGAGGAGAATCTGCCATGGAAGCTGCAAAGAAACCCAAAACAGAGGAATTTGAGGTTGTCGTCGTGGATCATTCCGGTGAAACAGAACAAGGAAGGTGCAGTTGATGGGCCAAATCGGAGGAGCTTCTACTTGCTTAGGTGATGATGCTATGTTATTAGATCATCCTGCTGTAGATCGGAGTGTTTCTGATAGGTTTGATCATTTGATAGTTTCTAGGGTGTGTTGGCAGTTTTGTATATATGTTTTAGTGTAGGCTTCTACATTTGCTATCTTTGTACGTTTCTGTAACACCCCACTACTTGAACACAAATGCACTGTTATCTTTTCCTTTAATGAAGTACAATTTTCTATCTTTGAATATTTAACGCATAAGAGGAAATAACACATGCTCCACTATTTGTTTTGATTAATTTATTCTGCAACTATTGAAGATAAGCAACCACCTTTCCTTTCTTTATTCCAATTCAATTAGAACACCTTTTCTTTTCATGGGTAAGAGCAAGAAAGCAGACACGCACCCACTCCTCATTTCTATATTAATATTCTCCCAAACACTTCACCAGATTCATTTCAATTCTTATTTCTCTTCGGACCCACAGAACATTTTAATACCTCTTTCCTATTATTTATTCATCATCCATTCCAATTGATCAACTCACTTATTCTTTTATCCGACAGCACAAAAAGGGAGCAGTACAAGGAATTATACCCATACTGCACTATTTCTTTTTGAATTGCAGCAACACCATATCTCATCTCGGTCAAGACGCAAAGCTGAATCACACTCCTCAATTCTCAGATTCCATTTCGTTGGTGCAGATAGGAATTATGCGCACTCACTGGATAGTTTGTTTATTCATTTGGTGCCAGCGTAAAACACACTTGCTTCATGCATGACACACCACGTCTTCAAGTCAGTCAATGCAAGTCGACAGATAGCAATAGATCACAGCAAGCCATGCTCCTTCGTCTCTTGAACTCAGCAGAAGTGCATAGAGAATGAGTTGAGGCAGCGAGACATCACAGCCACCTGTTTCAAGCGATTTAGGACAGCTCATTATTCATGTGAAGCCTCCATGCTGCACTATTTGTTTCTCTCGGAATGCAGCATGTTAATGCCATACTTCACTACTTCTCTCGTATCTGCCGCATGCTCCACGATTCCTCTTGAATCAAGCAGCGTGCACGCCCTCATTTCTCTCTTCTCATTCATTCACTTCTTTCCGCCATTCATCCAGAAACAAAGACGCTGAATGAGATCAAGAAACAAGCTGAAATCGAGTGTGTGTGAACGTGAGAGAGGGGGAGCAAGCCGAGACAGAGGACACAAACGCTGGGAGAGGGAGAACATAGTAATGGATGCAGAGACGAGGCTGAGATTGAGAGACCAAGAGCACTCGGTGGAAGGAACCGAAGGTAGAAACCTAAGGAGGAGGAGCTGGAACTTGCAGAAACTAATCAAGGTAAGTCAATAAGCTTCATTCTTTCTAGTTTTACAAATCCTACACGATGGGTTATGCATTTGAAGCTTAGAAGTTATGGCTAGTTTCTGCATGTGGGTACTCTATTATATGGAACTGAAAACAGAAGAATTTTTAGCGTGTTTCTTACGTGTGAAATGTCCAAATAGCCACATAAACCATTAGAAATGGATGGGATTGCTTAAATGGTTAAGAAAATGGGATAGACAAGTGTGTGCATGAGTTATGTGGTTTTGTTTGGTGATTGTTGAACCGAGGAGTTATTGTTTTCAGTATGTCACACAATGAACATAGGTTTTGCTTATTCCATGTGGTATTCTGTTCCGTTTGGGATCATAAAATGAACCTAAAACCTTTGTTTAGAAGTGTTGGAGTCAGGTATAACAATGAAAAGTGCTTTGTAAAGCTTAAATGAAATGCAAAACGTGAAAAGAGAAGCTGCTGTCATTTCTGAAAACTGAGTTTTCGTGCTGGAACAGTCGTTTTGAGTAAGGTAAAACCTAGGGTAAATGACCTTGTTTGAACCTGAAATTTTGTGGATATTTATTATACATCAATATCTTTAAAATGAGCTTTGGATTACCAAAAAAGGAGGTCTATAACTCCAGTTATGATTTTTGAAAGTTTAGCTAAAAATCTGTAAAGTTTCAGTATGATTCTGGAGCAACAAAATGACGTTGCATTTCGGACAAAGTAAAAAAAGTAAAAACAATGTGAAATTTTCCAGATAAATAGTAGACACATATAGCTTTAATTTGATAGGTAATTTATCGAATTCCAATAAGTATTGAGGGAGTTATGATTTTTCAAAGTTTGTTCTGGAAACCTGGAAAATCCAGTTTCAGATTTATGTAAGTCTACTTTTTGAATTCCTGGGAATTATACTGTCTTAAATTGGTTTGATGACTATTTTTCCCTTAAACTAGACTTATATAACTTTGTATAGAAATTTGAATCACCCCAATCAAAGATCTAGACAATTAATTATGAATTTTCAAAGTTTAATGAAAATTCTGAGAATTTAAAGTTAAGTAGTAAGGAAAATTACGGGAATTTTAGGAATTAATAACTACTTTTAATCCTCTAAAATAATTCGCGTATTTAGTTACTCTGTGACGCAAGTAGTGACTAATGACAATGATAAACGTTTATAGGCATACCTTGACACCTCTACTGATCCCAACACCTTCAGACAGAAATAAGGACTCAAGCTTGAGGTGGGTAACTGTTATCTTGTTAGCCTGTATGTATGTATCCATGTATGACTGATCATGTTTGCTAGATGATTTACATGTTTATTTCCTAGCTATAGATTTGGGGCTGCATGTCCCATAGGGCTGTGTGTCCTAAAGAGCTGCGGTCCTTAGCCGATAACTATGATTACGGTGCGACTTGTTAACTGTGAATTATTTTATGCTTATACATGTGTTATACTGTGATTTATATTACATACCTGCATATGAGATTAACTGTTACCCCTGAGGTTCATTCATTTGAACTCCAGACCGCATGAAAGAGACAGGTAGTGGATCGTGATCGAGAGGAAAGAAGCAATTGTAAGGATTACAGCAAAAAGGGACTTTTTGAGATAGTATGAGTAGCTGGACTGTATAATTTCGTTTATCATATGTCAATTCTGGATTACTGTAGTAAGAACCCACTAAGGGATAAATTTGAATCGAGAAGAATTTATCCTCAATTTTCAGACTAAGTTATTTTATGAAACTTTTATTCCGCAATTATGTCGTCCAAACCATTTCGATGCACGTGCTTTATAACTCTGATAAACTAAGGCGTATAAAGGACGGGTGTATCAGTTTCTTACTGATTTTATTATTATTATTATTTTTTATTTGATCATGGGTTTTGGCTCACATCTTCCAACAAATATGCTGACTTATGCTTGTTTGGGATCTTTTTTAGACACCCCAAAAATAAGTGCTTATTCACATAAATTGATATAAATATCTTCTTACATATTTACAAATCACGATTAAAAATCTAATTTTGAATACTTCAATCCCTATTATTATAAAATGAACTGAAGTTTGATGTGAACTTTTAAGTTAAGCTTTTATTGGCAATGCTGTCATGCTTATGTTCCACAGTTCCACTGATGTGTTACTAATAAATAAATTGAAAATTATTGTAAAACAAGAGCACATTTTGTGCTCATCCTTTTGATTTTGACGGGTATAGCGCTATTTTGGACTATCTAGATCCAATTTATTTTATTATTATATTTTAACTAATTTCTTATTTTCATATTATAAAATTTAAAAGAAAGATAATTTTATAAATATCACTTCTCTTAAAAATACATTTATCATTTGAAAAATAACAATTTAAAAATATTAAATCTAAAGTTTTATCAAGTTTGAGAAATTAGTTGCTCATCACTGTAATAAGCACCAAATGAGGACCCCATATCTTCTTTTTATCTCACATTTTTCTCTTTCTTTTGTTTATATCATTTATTCATTTTTTCCTTTTTACTCTTATAATCATAAATATTATATATTTCTGGCAAAAAAAAATATCATAAATATTTCTACATAATCTCATTAATGTTATCTATTTTTAATAAAGTTAATCACTGAAACAGGGCCTGCAAACAGAGAGCTGAGTTTAAACATTGACAAAACCACATTTTTTTCTTTCTAAATGTTCACTGCTGATGGCAAAATTAATTAAATTTTGAAATACGAAGTTATTGTTTAGCTCAAGAAAGTCAGCTCAAAATCTAGAAAAACTAAACACAATTGATGGTATGTGATAGAACTAGTGAATTTGCCTCAACATACATACGGAAGAAAAATAAGGAAAACCAAGGGGGGGCAGAAGAATGAAGTACTGCTACTAGTTTAGCTGATTTAACCCATATATATATATATACATATATATATATATATATATATATATATATATATATGGGTTAAGGTGCAAAAATACACATGTGCTTTTTTCTGAGGAGCACCCAGTAGCAAGTACTTTTTTTAGGTGCAAAAGTACACACGTGGTTACAAATTAGATGCAAAAATACTGTTTGACTGTTAAGTTTGACTTTGACCGTTAAATTTGACTTTTTTGCTGACTCGACGACGATATGGCATGCCTACATGGCATCTACTTGACGGATGTTATTTTCCTCTTGGCTGGTTGACACATCAACTCAATTTTTTTAACAAATTCATATTTCTCTACGTTTTCCCAATCAAAACCCTCCTCCTACCTCATCGCCTTCTTCCTCCCTGAATCTTCAATGGCTTTCTCAAGAGATGGCCATACCTCATCTCCTTTCTCAACATATTAAGGGAGAGAGCCAAACCAAATCAAGAACCGAAAAGTCAAAAATAAAATGATGAGCCTTATGATCTAATTGATCCAACATTAACATCATTAAGATTAAAATTAATTAATAATAAGAAAATTGATGAACATAACATTAACATTGTTAATTCTGGCCAAAAAAATAAACATTAACATAGTTAATTATATTAACAACGCTGTTGCTGACTCACAAGAAAATTTCATGACTTCGTTGTTGATTTCTCAAAGCAAAATCGATTTTATCACTTTCTCAAGAGGACAAAATCAATTTTTTTTTTTTTGATAGGAAAAAGTTTTGGAGGGTTTCGACATCAGTCCCCCACCAAGGCCAGGGCACGGCCCCGGGCTCTATGAGCACTTACTGGGGACTTACGAGATCGCCTACCAAAGGAGTCCCAGTGACGGCAGAGGGGATCGAACCCACGACCCAAGGGCCTAGTCTTGGATCCCTTACCATCTATGCCAACTCACATTGGCGGACAAAATCAATTTACTTTAACACTAAAAGTCTATTTCGTGAGGCCCACGTACGTTTTGCGAAACACAATTTTTGAGCTGAAATAGAAGGGTCATGGTTTCCTAACTCAATTTAAATTCAAATTGGACAAATCACTTACAATTAGAAATCTTTTTAAGTATAGTTTTTAATGCAACATGACTCACACAAAAAGTTTATATGTTCTGAAAGATATGTGATCGAAATAATGAACAAATATCATAAACTTTATCATACACACACATAGAGACACACACACCCATATATCCACACACACACTTACAGTCATAAATACATACATACATATATAGACAAACAAATATATATATATATATATATATATATATATATATATATATATATATATATATATATATATATAGACACACACACACACACATATATATTTTCACACATAAACATAGATATACATATATATGTACACATATATATATATATAAATGCTCCTAATAATAAGTATAAATAGGGGTATTATAGGGAAAAAAATGACAAAAGTTGAAACTTGCTCTTATAATTAGGACCAAAACCAACTCCAAAATTTGCTCCTATAATTAGGACCGGAGGGAGTATTACATAAGGCACAATATATCATTGATAACAAAATAATAATAATAATATTATTATTAAAATAAAAAATTAAATTTATTGCATTAAAAATTCAATACATTATAGATAAATATCATATAATTTAAAAGAAATTAATCACTCAAACATTCTCACAATAGAACAATATTTTATATCTTTTTTGAATTCTAGAAAGAAATATATTAATAAAAAAATTCAACAATATTATCTGTTGCCTTTATTGTAAATTGTCCATAAATCACGTATACTCTCCGAATTCCCATCACATATCTTTTAACTGCAAAAAGATAATATAAATAGGAAAATAAGAATATATATAGTAAATTGAAATAAGAAAATATATAAAAAAATTGGTTAAAGCAAATATAAAACTTGAGCAAATCTCAAAATATAAATATGAAAATTAGAATATATATGGTAAAAACTGACAAACATAAAAATTTGAGCAAATCTCGAAATTGATTCATCAAACTTGATTTGGTTGTTAAAGTTGAGGAACATGATATACTCAAAATTAAGAAATAAACCAATATTCAAATAGATCGTGATTTAGCTGTCAAAAATTAGATGAAAAGTTTGTTATTGATTTTTAGTCAATATAATCTAGTGCAATAAGAATTATCTTCATTGCAATAAAACAGCACTGAAAAGATTAAACATTTTATCTCATCATTTTTTTCATGTTCTACTTTTCTCTATGGCTGTCATCAGAAATTATATATCGTTTTTAGTTTTGATTCTTCTTCTTAGATAATCCTGACGGGAGATTTTAAGTCTCAACTAACAAGCTCTTATTATATATAAAAACTAAAACTAAAAATGTTAATTAAAAAAAATCAAAGCTTAAACCAAGAATAATCATGAGAAGAAGAAGCTGCAGAGAGAAGAACCATGGCAGTGGTGGAGGATAAGAGTTGTAGCGGTAGAGCAAAACCCATGAATAAATAAGTATGAGACCCCGGGAAACTCAAAAAATATTTGAGAATGAGTTAAAAAAGTTTCGTCAAGTAAATTTTTTTTAAAAAAAAAAAAAGAATCCCACATTCTTTCATGTGGCATTTTTTAGAATCCTCCTTCTTATATTAGAGATTACATTACGGTTCTTTGTAACGAACTGTCAAGTATTGTTAAACAAATTTTTTTAGAGTCGCACCTCCTTATATTTTTCAGAATGTCGCTTTTTATATAGGACAGTTATCATTTTTAACGATTAAGTATTATTAAATAATACATTGTAACAATTATGTGTAAATAAACATCAAGTATTGTCAAATAACTTTTTTTTAAGAATCAAACCTCTTTATATTTGATATTTTTCAAAATTCTATATTTTATATATGATAGTTATCATTTTTAACCGTTAAGGATTTTAAAAAAATAATAATTGTTCTTTGTGAAGAACTGTCATGTATAGTCACATAAATTTTTTAGAATCCTGTTTTTTTTTTTTTTCAAAATCCTGAATTTATATATATAAATAATATAATGGTTATCATTTTTAACGGTTAAGTATCCTTAAAGAATAAATAACAGTTCTTTGTGAAGAACCGTAAAGTATTGTCAAACAAATTTTTTCCCTTTCAAAATAATGTATTCTTAGATATGACGGTTATCATTATCATTTTAAACCTTTAAGTATTTAGAAATCATACTTTACGCTTACTTTTTATAATCGTTATATTTTTGTTTTCACTGATATAAGGTTGAAAGACAAATAATTTGTAAGTGTTACATAACGGTTGTTTTGTAAGAATTGTCATTTTTGTCACTAAATAAATGACGATTATTAATTACAACCATACTAAATAAATGACGTTTATTGATTAGAGCCATTATTTTTGTTTTTTTACAAATTCCGTCTCCAAATACATGATGGTGTGCATATTTAACCATATTTAAGTTTTTGCATTATATATTCTTGTACGACTTCCACCTCGACATACCTAACGTTTATGCATTGTAACCATTATTTACTAAGCATTATAGTTGCACGAATCTTTAGTAGTGATTATGCTTTCTAAAATCAATTTAATACCTTGAATTACTAATAAAATAGTCATATATTTATCCAACATTTTTTAAAATTTCTTTGACATATTGACAATATAGTATCAATATACCATTCAATGATGCTATAATCAATAATCACTCAATATTCTTCCTAGCAAATTATCAAAATAGAAAAATGATAATAAAATATTCCCACCTACAATCCTTCAATCACTAAATTAATAGTTATTAACACAAAAATTATTATTATAACTTCGACTAATTTTGCAACCTACAATTCATACCCCATAAAAAATATTAATTTCTTTTAATTGGAAACTGGGTCAACCCAACAAGTTGTCGGGTTGACTGGGTTGAGCCTTGGATGCCCCTGAGTTGCCAACAAAGTTAGAAATACCCGGTCTCGTCTATCTATCTTAAAACAATTAAAGGAGTGGGATTTATATTTTTTTATTAATTTATCTTACTATTTAATTTTATATATTCTCTTTATTAAAATTTATAGCCTCACTTCTCACAACTAATGCCAACCTTAACATGACAGTGGAAACTAACAATCTTCAATATGGATTTCTTTTAAATCGAACTCATTAAAAAAAAAAAATTCTCCCTTCCATTTCCCAACCAAATAGACCCTTAGACACTAGATGCAGAATATTTTCACTACTATAGAATTGCGTATATATGATGGAACATACTTAATATTTTTCATGAAACCATTAAATATAAATAGGCAGAAATATGAGAAAGAAATATATAATGGTTCTTTAAAATAACTGTTAAATATATGAGACATTTTTTTACAGTTTTATATGACCATCGCGATATATAAGTTTGGTTTTCTTGGAAAACACACACATCATTTACTTGATGGTTGCATCAAAACAACTGTTATACATATTCTATCAATATATGATGATTGTTTATCTAAACACCATGAAACTTGTATATTTGATGGCTTTTCAAAATAAACTGTCAAATATATGTCTTTAAAATTCCTTTATGAACTTTATTTTTACGATTTCAAAATTCCCACCATTTCTTCGTGTGCTAGTCGAACAACTTTGACCACTATTTTCCAACATCCCAACTGTTATTTCCTCTCCATTGTTGTGATTCTCCTCCTTCTCGTGTCCATGGCTATCTGTGAAGGCATTCATGGCTTGTTTTGGGTTCTCGGGTTTGGTGTTCTTTGATCCTCTATAAGTTTCACATCGATTCGCATAAAGGTGAGAAATTTCTACCCTTTGCTATAGTTAATAATATGAAATTGATGCTCTATGCTTGTTGAAAGGCGGAATATCCCCTAAGAAGGGGTGAATTGGGTGATTTAAAAAACTTTTCGATTTAGCCCTAAAATTCACACACAGAAGAGAGCAAAACAACGAAGAGAAGGAGAATGATTGACACAAGAGATTTATACTAGTTCGATCTAAACTCTTGATCTACGTCCAGTCCTTAGGCTCTCTGGGTATTTCACTATCTCTTTCAACTGATTACATACTTTGTACTCGAAGTAATCCTTTCTCTAGGATTTACTTCCTCTTATAAGTTGTAATCAATACACTCACTCTCAAGGTCCCACTACCTGGAGTTTCTTTATAGAAATGATGAATATAATTTAACTCTCTAAAAGAGTAGATAGATAAAGATAAACACTAAACATTAAATATCCAAAGATATTATACAGTAATGAATGAAACAGTAAATGCTTATGGTTCGTTTGAGCGTTTGAGTTTCTGATAGTTGAATCGTATTGAATGTTTCTATTTATATTTGGTGAAGGAAAATAATGACCGTCGAGAAGTTTTCAATGAACCCTTGTGAGTAACCAATATAGCTGTTAGCCAATGAAGCTCGTCCGTTACTCACATTCTTCGATTTTGCAAACGATCGCCGTCATTCACTGCTTTGTCATTCTTTCTATTTTGCTCGTTGAATGATGTAGCATTTAATAAGGGAAAGGGAACAGAAATGCCTTCAGATTGCTCAAAGAATGGTTGCCAAAATCGTGTTTGGTTTTCTGCAACTTCATTAAATGCATATGACGTAATCAAATGTTTTTTGATTAATTTGCATTTAATATCTCATCTAATCATCTGAAACTCATTAATAAACTAGTTAAACATAGTTAGGAATAGTAATGAGTGGTGATAATAAGTAATCAAATCACAATCAAAGATTTAAGATTTACGGACACAGTGATTTGCAAAACCAGAAAAGCTAACTCGAGTTGAATTTAAACTAGCTTGAGTTGCTGAATCGAGTTGAGCATTCCACACTCAAGTCACACTTACATCTTTGAAAATATGTTAGAAAACAAATGTGAAGATATCTCTGTATGAACTTATCTCAAGTTTAAAATGTTCACTTCAAGTTGGTGACTCGAGTCACACATATCTCACTCGAGTCAAATATCATTTTTCACAAAATGTCTTCGAGCTAAGATTGAAAATTATTTGAACACCGAGTACACTCGAGTCATTAAGTGATAGCTCGAGTTGTCAAAATATGTTTTGAGAAAATCTTTCAAGGTCACACTCGAATCACACAATACCAACTCGAGTCAATATTTTGTCTGTTAAGAATATTTTGAAAAATAAGATTAAGTCCACACGAGTTCACTCGAGTCATACAGCATTGACTCAAGTTGAGGCCTTTTATAAAACATTTTACAAATGCTTTTAGCTCGAGTCACAGACAAGTAGCTCGAGTCACCAAAGTTAAAACACATTTTGATTCAGTTTTAAAGTGTCATACCCTCATAATTACGACATTTATCGAGTAATACAAATGATATATAGTGAGCAACACAGTATAGAATAGTAAATCGATAATAGTATACAATCTTGGAATTGTACAGGAATAATTTACAGAGAGTTCCTAATACAGTGATCCAAAATATCATCAGTATCATTATATACTTTACAACCCAAAACAAGCTGAAACAAAACTTCTATAAGCTCCGTCTAGTATCTAGGCAGCAGCTATCACTACTCCGTATTTGCAGCCTTTCCCTTAAAGATATTCCTAGGGCTCTGTCCATGTCCGAAACCTATCCCCTTAGGAACATCTGGGGTTCGATTTGAACCCCAGAGTAACATGTTAATCTCACAAACAAAGTATAAATAGCATATAAAGGTTAATCAAAGTAAATAGTCCACACAACATAAAATGTTCAAATGATACGTTCATAAATACACACCACACAAACTCTAGCAATAAGTATAACGAATTGGCATGTACCGAGAGTCCTCCCGTACATTGGAGTTCTCAATCGGGACACCCAACTAGGAATATTCGTCTGGAAACTACCGAGAGTCCTATCTGGAATCCACCAGCGTTCTCAATCGAAAGTTCCCTAAATCGTTTGAATGCAACTAGGATGGTCACTTAGGAACCACCGGTCCATTAGGCTCTACGCCTAGTTCTAACCACCGGGAAGGTACTCCATGGTCAGCCCTTCCGCTCAATCGAGCCGCGAGTGGTACTAGTCCTCACGGGACGAAACATTCTCAACATAATTCAACAAACATACACATCTATACAGAGTACGTGAGATTAGAGTTACTACCTGGTTGCTTTACAATATTTAACTGGCTCCAAGTCCTTTTAGTCGCCTCAGGCAACGTAGGATCCTATAGCGATACAATTGCAGACAACGGATTACTATCCAAAGCTCTGTAAGTCTATATTAGGTCAAATAATTGCTGGACCCATATGTGACTGTATCATTCCCAGAATTTCGCACAACGAACACTACTTGATTATGGAAATAGGAATTTTACAATTTTCGTTACCTAACTTTGAAAAATCATATCTTGAGTTCTAGACTTCCCATTGACATGATCTAAGACCCCATTTAAAGGTTAATATGTGGACTACATTCACACAAAATTTTATGTTCTAAGGAGATCATATGCCTTGACTTTTCCTCACCCAAAATCATTGTTCTAGTTTACAATAATCATTTTTCAGAAAATCTAGGCAGCATTTTCTCCTAATTGTAATGGTTCCAAATTTGTGATTAAGGTGTTACCCTACACAAAAACCTCTTCTAAACACATTGGAAGCATTAGATTAAGAAAAATTCAATTCTTTCCTATCAGAACAGAGGCTGGCCGAAAGCAGGGGTTTCAACATTTTCACCACCATAAACTTCAAACACATCATGTAGGTACATAACTCTTACATAATTTGTTTATCTTAACATCTAAGCATTTCTATGAAATTTCCATAAGAAAATCAAACAAAAATTTCTTTGAACTACCAAGAACAGATTCGAACTCGTCACCCTTAAAGTAATATTCATCATGCAAAAGAGGGAGTTATTACCACAAACTCTATTATATCACCTAGGCATGATTTCGTCGCTAAACCTACAGGTTTTTTTTTTTTCAAGAATCATATTATCCATTTCCCCAACCCTCTCAAGTCACGCATCATATAGACAAACCAAGGCTAGAGTAATTGTTTTGAGAGCTTACCTTAGTCCAAGATCAAGCTTAAAAGTCCAATTCGGTTTTGGTGTCTCCCTTCAAGCTCTTCTTCTTCCTCTCTTCCACCGACTCTCGACTCTCGACTCTCTCTCACGTTTTCACTTCTTTCTTTATGTGCTCTGATATGGCCGAATGAAATTGATATGAGATACAATATTTAATGGATATTGAAGGGAGTTAAGTCGGTTGGAGCTTGGGAAGTATTATTGGACATAATGTTTAATTTAATTGCCTTAATGCCATATAGTTGTAATCCAATCCCATCTTTCCATTCTCTTTGACCGAATAAATAGAATGAGAGGGCAATTAATGAATCTTGTTCAGGTTATTTTCGCTGGAGCAAAAGGATAGAGAATTAAATTTGACCTTGTGACTTCTTCCTAATTACAATTCCACCATTCTTTTTTTCCATTCTTTCTCTCTGTCCGAAATGAGGAATGGAGGAATGAATAATTAGGAGGATGGGATGGTTTGACCTTTTGGCATATTGGTATGAGATGTTTCAACCAATAATATAATCACCCAATCACTAATGGTCCATGTAGCTTGTGACGGCAAGAGCAAGAAAATGGAAAATACCAATTGGCAATTTCACTTTATATAGTTCTATTTATATCCACCTTTCTAAATTCCATTTGGGTGAGAATAATCGCCCAAATAAATTATTTGGGTGTTAGACACAAGTATCCTACTTTGTGGTAATATGTATCTCAAAATTTTCGGTTTTGACGAAATTGGGTAATTCGTGTAAAATTTTGACTTTTATCAAAATTTCACTATTTCATTTCTCCACTTAATCATACTTCATACATGAAATTTTTCAAATAAAGTTGAGGATATTACATTTCTCCCCCCGATAAATAAATTTCGTCCTCGAAATTGTTACATATTCTGAGGCATAAACTCCGAATAACGTTTCCTCATGTCTTCTTCTGTTTCCCAAGTGGCTTCCCTCGGTGATAATCCTTTCCAGACGACTTTCACAAATGGAATACTTCTGTGTCTGAGCTGCTTCTCCTGTCGATCAATGATACGTTCAGGTTCAACGACATACGTATGATCATCTTGTACATCAACATCCTCATATTCGATGACATGTTCAGGGTCTGGTTGGTATTTCTTCAGCTGGGAAACATGGAATACGTCATGAAGTCTCGCCATTCGGGGTAATGCTAAGCGATATGCCACCGCCCACGTTTTGCCAAAATTTCAAATGGACCAATGTAACGCGGACTCGGCTTCTTCCTCTTGATTGCTCGCCAATCCACATGATTTGGAGATACTTTCAAGAAAACATGATCTCCAACTTCAAACTTTAGAGGTCTCCTTCTTTTGTCAGCATAGCTTTTTTGTCGACTTTGTGCTGCTAGGAGCCTCTTTTTGATAAGTTTAATTTGTTCTGAGGTTTCTTCAACAAAATCCGTCCCGTATAACTTCCTCTCAGACAATTCTGTCCAACATAATGGTGATTGACATTTCCTTCCGTACAATGCTTCATACGGAGCCATTTGAATGCTCGTATGATAGCTATTGTTGTAAGCAAACTCAGCAAGTGGAAGGTAACGATCCCAATGTCCTTTGAAATCCAATACACACGCTCTCAACATATCTTCCAGCGTCTGTATGGTTCTTTCTGTTTGTCCATCCGTTTGTGGATGATAGGCCGTACTAAACTTCAACTTTGTACCCATAGCTTCATGTAAAGCTTGCCAAAAGCGAGAAGTAAACCGTGTATCTCTATCTAAGATAATACTCTTCGGTACACCATGGAGTCTCACTATCTCCTTTACATAAATTTTTGCTAGTTTCTCAGGAGAATAGTTAACACTGATAGGAATGAAATGTGCTGACTTAGTGAGACGGTTGACAATCACCCAGATCGCATCATAATTCCTAATCTTGGGTAATCCTACTACCAGATCCATAGCAATGCTTTCCCATTTCCACTCAGGAATTTCCAGACCCTTTAGGAGCCCTGGTGGCCTTTGGTGCTCAATTTTCACTTTCTGGCAAGTTAAACATCTAGCCACATACTTAGTTACATCACTTTTCAGCCCTGGCCACCAAAATTCAGATTTTAGATTTCGGTACATTTTAACTGCTCCTGGATGAATAGTATACTTACTCTTATGGGCTTCATCCAGTATTTTTCGCCTCAGATCAGCCTTCAGCGGTACATAGATTCGCCTTTTATATCGAATTAATCCACTCGGTGAAAGGTCATAATCTTGCGTTTCACCTTGTGAGATCTTTTCCCGAATTGAGTCTGCTAACTCATCTTGTATTTGAGCTTCTTCAATTTCGTCTCTCAGACCATTCTCTTTTTGACTGACAAGAAGGTTAGCAAGGTAAGCTTCATGGCGCGTATTCACATTCATGAAAATTTGGTTTGACAGATTCCAGTCCCGAAAATCTTCTAACAACTTTTGTTCATGTATCATCATAATCGCTACCTGCACCACTTTTCTGCTCAAAGCATCCGCAACGACATTTGCTTTCCCTGGATGATATTTAATTTCCAGGTTGAAATCTTTTAGTAACTCCATCCATCTACGCTGTCTCATGTTCAGCTCTTTTTGGTCATACAGATACTTCAGACTCTTATGGTCGCAGTACAACTCAACTGTAGTACCGTACAAATAATGCCGCCATATCTTCAAAGCAAATACAATAGCTGCCAATTCCAAATCGTGAGTGGGATAATTCAATTCATGAGGCTTCAGCTGTCGAGAGGCATACGACACCACTCTGCCCTGCTGCATCAGGACACACCCCAATCCTTGCTTACTAGCATCACTGTAGATCACATAGGTCAAGCTAGGATCTGGGATAATCAATACTGGTGCGGATGTTAACCTCTCCTTCAGCTCTTGGAAGCTCTCATCACAACGTTCATCCCACACAAATGGTTGGCTCTTTCGTGTAAGTTTTGTCAATGGCAAGGCGATTCGAGAAAAATTATGAATAAACCGACGGTAGTAACCAGCAAGACCTAGAAAACTGCGTATCTCAGCTACAGTCTCTGGCCTTTTCCAGTTCAATACTGCTTCCACTTTACTGGGATCCACAGAAACCCCATCTTGAGAGATAACATGGCCAAGAAATTTAACTTCTGAAAGCCAAAACTCGCACTTGCTCAACTTAGCATAGAGTTGCTTTTCTCTCAGGATGTTTAACACAATCTTCAAATGATTCTCATGCTCTTCTCTACTCCTTGAGTAGATCAAAATGTCGTCAATAAAGACTACCACAAACTTGTCCAAATATTGAAGAAAAATCCGATTCATATAATCCATGAATACGGCAGGTGCATTGGTTAAGCCAAATGGCATTACTAGAAATTCATAATGTCCGTATCTAGTTCTGAAAGCTGTTTTTGGTACATCCTCAGCTCTTACTCGTAGCTGATGATATCCTGATCGCAAATCAATTTTTGAGAATACACAGGAACCAGACAACTGATCGAGCAGGCCATCAATTCTGGGGAGAGGATACTTATTCTTGAAAGTTACCTTATTCAATTCTCTGTAATCGATACAGAGTCGCAAGCTTCCGTCTTTCTTCTTCACAAATAACACCGGAGCTCCCCACGGTGAAACACTAGGTCGAATAAACCCTTTCTCTAGCAATTCTTCGATCTGCTTTTTCAATTCAGCCATTTCATTAGGTGCCATACGATAAGGGGCTTTAGATATCGGTCCAGCCCCGGGCATAATTTCAATGGTGAATTCCACTTCCCTCTCTGGAGGTAATCCACTAAGGTCTTCCGGAAATACTTTAGGAAATTTATTTACTACAGGTATATTCTCAAGTGAGGTCTCAGTTTCTGCCTGCACCGAGAAGAATACCATGTACCCTTGACCACCCTTTACTAAACATTTATTAGCTTCCGCCGCTGAGATAAGATTAAGATTTATATCTACATCAAAATTTCTCTGTGGATTCGAGTATATAATCCTCTTGTTACCACAGTCCAACAAAACATTATTTGCCCTCAACCAATTTAAACCCAGTATCACATCAATACCATTCAAAGACAAACAAATTAAGTCCACTAGAGATTCATGATCATGTACAATCACGATACAATTCAAACACACATCAGTTCTCATAGATTTTACACCAAGCGGTGTTGACACAACTAAGTCATAAGGCAGTTTATGGGTACTCAGTCCTAATCGTTTAACACAATCATAAGCAATGAAGGAATGACTAGCACCCGAATCAAATAATGCTTGCAATATATTACCATTGAGACAAATAGTACCTTGTATCATTTCGGGAGATTTACGGGCCTCCTCATGAGTCATTGCAAACACTCTCCCTTGGCTCTGAGGTCGTTTCTCTGTAGTACGTTGTGGACAGTCCCGACCAATATGACCAGGCTTCTGGCAATTAAAACAAATGACCTGTCCAGCACAATTTTTACCAGGATGTACTGAACTGCAACGGTGACACATCAGAGATGTTGAAGATCTTTGGGAAGCACGCGATCCGGACTGAAAGGGTCGTTTGTTATTCCCTTTTGATTTGAACCCTTGTCCCTTTCGTTTTTGTGGGAGGCTTTCTCGACTTCTCTCATTATGAGTCATAATCCCTTTAGTTGCACGCATCTCTTTAAGATTGTTTTCCACATTCCTACACTCTTCAACTGCTTGGTGGAATTCTCGGAACCGTCGGGAAATTAGCTTCTCTCTGATCTCAAACCTCAACCCCCGAATTAACATATTAGCTCTCCAATTCTCATCATCTCGGTAATTTAGGTAGGTAGAATAACGAGATAATCGCATGAAACGGGAAAGATACTTATCAAAGCTCTCGTTACTGCCTTGTTGTATAGTTAGAAATTCTGACTCCATAGTAACTCTGGCGGAAGGGGGAAAGTATGTCTCATTGAACTTTTCTCGAAATATTTCCCAAGTGACTGGAATATTCTCTATTTTCAAAGTCATCTCAGTATTCTTCCACCATCTATCTGCGTCGCTTTCTAGCTTATAAATAGCTAATTGCACTTTTCTGTTTTCTGGACATTCTAATACTTGAAATATTTTCTCCAATCTCATCAACCAATCCTCAGATGCTTGTGGGTCATAATCGCCATTAAAGGCAGGTGGCTGATGTTTACAGAACTTGACTACCCAGTATTGAGCTGTTTCTTCCACCCTATTGTTATTATTTTGTTGCTCTTGTTGCTGAGTTCTAGATTGGGAGGATCTTTCACTTTGTTCCTCCTCACCATTTACTGTTCGTTCCCTATCTTCATTTTGTTTGGCTCTCAATTCATGGACTTCCGCTCGAAGTTCATTTATTAACCCCAGCATCTGCTGCATATTGTACTGTTCCAGCGGATTCTGTTCTGGCGGATTTTGTTCAAGTGCCAGCCCACGTCTAGCATGCCCACCTCTGGGTCTACCTCTACCTCTACCTCTAGGTCTACCTCTGGGTGGATCCATCTTTAAGTTTCACTATAATATAACAAAAGAGATAAATATCAATACAAGGGTATTTTGGTCATTTCATATATCTCAAATACCCAGATACATAAAAACATCATATATTCACATATACAGTAGTTACAAACAGTTATTACCAGTCACCCAACTACACAAGTACATATCATGCTCAAAACATTTCATTATATCACTTTTGCAAAAACTTCCCAGGGAGGTTACCCATCATTCTATCTCCCTAGCACGAGCACGATTAACCCATTTACATTGTAACAAAATAGGGGTGCTGGATACTAACTACCACTGTACTTTACCCTAGAAAGTTGTGTCATACAGTACTAGTGCCAAAATACAGGTTTAGGCCAACTACAATCAGACAAGTTCATCTATCCACATATATCTATCTACAAGATTCCGAATGTGTCTGATGAAAACACCGAAATCATCGGGACCCTCCTCCATTGTCAAGTTCTTTTCTTGATTCCAAAAATATGTATCCGGAAAGAAATATATAACAATACGAATCCATACGTAGTCCGGGTCATACAGCTTCAAAATTCGGCGATCTCGGTACAGGGCCTCCACGGACTCCAAGTAATGTTGGTACCGAGCCACATGAGTGTTCCTTCTAACCATAGCATAATCATATATGCTCTTGATAGCGTCCAACAGATCCTGATCTGGTGCCAGGGTGTACCTTGCTGACAATGTCCTGGACTCAGAGTTAAAAGCATATGCTAGACCTAATGGTACTGAGGGTTGACCATTATCCCCAACTGACGAGGCCTCTGACCGTGTACAAGGTCCGAGTACTGGTCCTGGTGGTATTACTCTCTTTCTAGCGGTAAATATCGTCCTAGAACACCTTCGTAGCTCTAATGGTTCTCCAGGTCCAGGTTGATTGACTGAGGCAAAGGAAAAATTTCTTTGCTGCCTCTGTGTGCTTGACCTCGAGGAACTCATTTCTGTCATCACAAAACCAAGACTATATCAGTTATACTATTCTGATATTGCCCAAAACCACTGCTCTGATACCATAAATGTCATACCCCTCATAATTACGACATTTATCAGAGTAATACAGCGATATATAGTGAGCAACACAGGTATAGAATAGTAAGCGATAATAGTATACAATCTTGGAATTGTACAGAATAATTTACTGAGAGAGTTCCTAATACAGTGATCCAAAATATCATCAGTATCATTATATACTTTACAACCCAAAACAAGCTGAAACAAAACTTCTATAAGCTCCGTCTAGTATCTAGGCAGCAGCTATCACTACTCCGTATTTGCAGCCTTTCCCTTAAAGATATTCCTACGGCTCTGTCCATGTCCGAAACCTATCCCCTTAGGAACATTTGGGGTTCGATTTGAACCCCAGAGTAACATGTTAATCTCACAAACAAAGTATAAATAGCATATAAAGGTTAATCAAAGTAAATAGTCCACACAACATAAAATGTTCAAATGATACAGTTCATAAATACACACCACACAAACTCTAGCAATAAGTATGACGAATTGGCATGTACCGAGAGTCCTCCTGTACACCGGAGTTCTCAATCGGGACACCCAACTAGGAATATTCGTCTCGGAAACTACCGAGAGTCCTATCCGGAATCCACCAAGCGTTCTCAATCGAAAGTTCCTAAATCGTTTGAATGCAACTAGGATGGTCACTTAGGAACCACTTAGGTCCATTAGGCTCTACGCCTAGTTCTAACCACCGGAAGGTACTCCATGGTCGCCCCTTCCGCTCAATCGAGCGCGAGTGGTACTAGTCCCTCACGGGACGAAACATTCTCAACATAATTCAACAAACATACACATCTATAGAGTACGTGAGATTAGAGTTACTACCTGGTTGCTTTACAATATTTAACTGGCTCCAAGTCCTTTTAGTCGCCTCAGGCAACGTAGGATCCTATAGCGATACAATTGCAGACAACGGATTACTATCCAAAGCTCTGTAAGTCTATATTAGGGTCAAATAATTGCCAGACCCATATGTGACTGTATCATTCCAGAATTTCGCACAACGAACACTACTTGATTATGGAAATAGGAATTTTACAATTTTCGTTACCTAACTTTGAAAAATCATATCTTGAGTTCTAGACTTCCCATTGACATGATCTAAGACCCCATTTAAAGGTTAATATGTGGACTACATTCACACAAAATTTTATGTTCTAAGGAGATCATATGCCTTGACTTTTCCTCACCCAAAATCATTGTTCTAGTTTACAATAATCATTTTTCGAAAATCTAGGCAGCATTTTCTCCTAATTGTAATGGTTCCAAATTTGTGATTAAGGTGTTACCCTACACAAAAACCTCTTCTAAACACATTGGAAGCATTAGATTAAGAAAAATTCAATTCTTTCCTATCGAACAAGCAGGTTGGGTCGAAAGCAGGGGTTTCAACATTTTCACCACCATAAACTTCAAACACATCATGTAGGTACATAACTCTTACATAATTTGTTTATCTTAACATCTAAGCATTTCTATGAAATTTCCATAAGAAAATCAAACAAAAATTTCTTTGAACTACCAAGAACACACCCTTAAAGTAATATTCATCATGCAAAAGAGGGAGTTATTACCACAAACTCTATTATATCACCTAGGCATGATTTCGTCGCTAAACCTACAGGTTTTTTTTTTCAAGAATCATATTATCCATTTCCCCAACCCCTCTCAAGTCACGCATCATATAGACAAACCAAGGCTAGAGTAATTGTTTTGAGAGCTTACCTTAGTCCAAGATCAAGCTTAAAAGTCCAATTCGGTTTTGGTGTCTCCCTTCAAGCTCTTCTTCTTCCTCTCTTCCACCGACTCTCGATTCTCGACTCTCTCTCACGTTTTCACTTCTTTCTTTATGTGCTCTGATATGGCCGAATGAAATTGATATGAGATACAATATTTAATGGATATTGAAGGGAGTTAAGTCGGTTGGAGCTTGGGAAGTATTATTGGACATAATGTTTAATTTAATTGCCTTAATGCCATATAGTTGTAATCCAATCCCATCTTTCCATTCTCTTTGACCGAATAAATAGAATGAGAGGGCAATTAATGAATCTTGTTCAGGTTATTTTCGCTGGAGCAAAAGGATAGAGAATTAAATTTGACCTTGTGACTTCTTCCTAATTACAATTCCACCATTCTTTTTTTCCATTCTTTCTCTCTGTCCGAAATGAGGAATGGAGGAATGAATAATTAGGAGGATGGGATGGTTTGACCTTTTGGCATATTGGTATGAGATGTTTCAACCAATAATATAATCACCCAATCACTAATGGTCCATGTAGCTTGTGACGGCAAGAGCAAGAAAATGGAAAATACCAATTGGCAATTTCACTTTATATAGTTCTATTTATATCCACCTTTCTAAATTCCATTTGGGTCGAGAATAATCGCCCAAATAAATTATTTGGGTGTTAGACACAAGTATCCTACTTTGTGGTAATATGTATCTCAAAATTTTCGGTTTTGACGAAATTGGGTAATTCGGGTAAAATTTTGACTTTTATCAAAATTTCACTATTTCATTTCTCCACTTAATCATACTTCATACATGAAATTTTTCAAATAAAGTTGAGGATATTACATAAAGCACTTGACTCGAGTCTATATCCCTTTAACTCGAGTCAATTTGACAGATACTTAAAGTCAGTTACTGATTCAAGTTTGATCAAGATAAGGCATTTTAACTTGAATCATTAACTTCATTTTATTTACAATTGTCTCATTATCATCAAAATACATATAGAGAACAAACACTAGTTGGATGGGTTTTGGGTTTTGGGTTCTTCGAAATTGAAAATTGCTCTTAATATTTGCTATTGGTTTGTGTATCCTGAAACAAGGGTTAGTTGATTTAGGAAGAATGGTGCTAGGTTTAGCTGAGAGAGGGAAAATTTAAGAGCATGCTAGTCTCTAGTTCATCGGCATCACTGTGCGCAAGATGTTTACTAGGATCTCATATGATAGGAATGACAGACAATAAGGGATACAGACATGTAAACAGGAATCAGCCCATTAATATGTCATAACACAGCAAGTTAACAACCTACCTCTAGATCCTTGATTGCTTGCTCTCTTGTGATTTCCTGCTGCTGGCGGGTGCGTTTCAGAAAACCAATGCATAGTATCCCCTTGGGTTAGTATTACAAAGTAAACAAGGTTAGAAAGTCTTTTAACAATATAACATGAATTAATTTTGGTTTTGCCAAATCAAACAATTAGTCTATAATATTCTCAGTATAGTTTGTGTGTAAAAATAAACTGTTACGTATACTATAAACCATTTTCGTTGGAAGGTACCAACAGAGAATGTGCCATGCAAAAAGAATCACAACTCATGCACACACTCTTGATCTAATAGTTTGCTGTCTGCAAAAATCTTACCGAGACAACATAAACTACGCCACAAGCAAGAAGCAAACAGCATGATATATTCTGAAGAAGAACAAGATACTTTTTCTCCCCAAAATAATCGGGGAAAGCCCTAGTCATTACTGCAACACTGCAAAAGAAGACCATGTTTCAGGAACCAGACATGGTATGTGTGTCTTGACATTAACATAAAGAGCTCCTATTCAGAAGAAAAGAGAGCTTATCTAAAGAGATGAAAATATACTGAAAGACACAGAAATTGTGAATTATTCCTGAAAGATGAAAATAGACTCAGACTAAAAATGGTAAAGGGATATATTAGCCTTTTATGTTTAGCTGATAGATTGTAGATACGGGTGGCTGATTGTTTTGTGGTTTCTTGTTTTGTTTTATTTGGTTCTGTTGTACTGTTTGGTCTGATTTTTAGGCTCTAAGCATCATTTTTCTCTAGCAACAAAACATAACTAGCTAGCTCTTATTCAGTACTGAGTTTCACAAAATTCTCCAGAAAAAATAAAAATAAAATAACAATGCCTCTCATTAATATTAGCATTCATCAGTGGCCAAAGCTAATAAATAAAATAAGTCTGCCATCACACCAGATAGAATATACCAACTCAACATGTCTATACTTTTATAAGCTTACAATGTATACGTTGCTTTTTAAGGTGTCAATAATGAAGGCAAATGAAGAAAAGCTCATTAAAAGAATAAAATACTGGAGAAATAACCGAAAACATCAATAAAACAGAGACATACAAAATCTGCAGCATACCCTGCTAGCCCAGTATCCCAAAACCTGTAAAATATAATAAAGCAAAATTTACTTAAACATTAGAAACAACATTAAGGTAACGCCACCAAGGAGAAATCCAAATGCAAACCACACCGTTATAATGATCATTAACACATAATGACCAAATTGCTCAGGAAGCTGACAAATTAAACTGTATAGTCAGAAAAGGAACCTGCCAGGACTTGGTAATGAAACTCCATTCCGTTTCGGCCATCGAAATAAAGCTATCAACACAGCGTAACACCGGAATATGCCATCGAAAACCTAAAACGCACACAAAACAACGAGAAATAAACAACGAAAACAAGATGAAGCAAAAGCAAAATTGAATATAAAACGCACAAGGGAAATAAAATTGCACAAGTGGAGAGAAAGAAAAAGTAACACACATCAGATCCGTTCTTGAAGGAGCGCACAGCAGAGAGGATATTGACGGCGATGCAAAGGATGGCAGCCAAACAGGTCAATAAACTGAAGCACTTACACGCTACCAAAAAAGGATCCGGTCTGGCTCTGACTCAGGTGCTCGACGAAGCTCTGGGCTCGCTCTCTTCCTCGCCGTTTCTGGGCATTTTCTTGAGCTTTCTCAGATTAAACAAGGAGTGCTAATTTCCGATTCGCCAAACAAAACTTACATGTTCTCGAGCTTTCTTTCTTTCTTTCTTGATAGATTCTCGCCTTCTCGGAGACGGAATGCTTCACCTGCCGGTCAAGGCATTGGATACCGAATGGGAAAGTGACACGTGGAGATTATCATATTGAGATCCCCATTCAGCTTTCGTTGTGCTTTACCTCCGGAGTATCCAGCACCATATACTTTTTTTAGGAGTAAAAATATACATGTGGTTACATTTTAGGAGCAAAAATCACGATGCATTTTCAACAGAAAATGTCATATTTACAACATTTAAACACCTGGATTTTGAACATAGAAAAGTCATTTACAACAACAACAAAAAGGCTATATTTACGACAGGAAGTTTTGTATTTACAACAAAATTTAAAATCTGGGCATATTTATAACAAAAAATGTCATATTTACAACAACATTTAAGCACCTGGATTTTGAACATAGAAAGATCATTTACAACAGAAAAATGTAAGATTTACAACAAGAAGTGTTGTATTTACAACAAAATTTAAAATCTGGTCATTTACAACAGAAAAAGTCATATTTACAACAGGTTAGATTTTAACGGTGGTGTGACTTTTGCTCCTAAAATGTAATCACATGTGTATTTTTACTCCCAAAAAAAAGGGGCGCTCCGAGGATAAAGCACATGTGTACAGTGATATATATATTCAATATGCCATAGGTCTGGCTGGATACAACATTAGTACAGTGATCGTGAGGTTCAAAAGTGATGTAAAACAATAACAGGAAGGCTTCAGACGGAACAACAAAAGAAATCTCCTGCCGGGTCTCTAAGCGTGCTGCTTCCCTCTTCCTCGGTCCTCGGTCCTTCCGAACCTGACGCTATGTTAAGAGCTGAGGTCCATTGCAATCGGACCCCAGGTAACGGTTAACCTCATATTTACATATACAGTACATGGACTACAGTCACTCACAACATAACAGCATAATAGCACGCAACCCATTGCAAATGTACCGCTCCCCGCGAATGCAGATGTACCACTCCCAGTGAATACAGATATACCACTCCCAGTGCATGCATACGTTCAATCATTCTCTAACAGCATAACAACTCTACTCATACAATATACCTAACAATATACATGCATACCATAAATATCAGAGTTAGTGTTACAGTACGCGAACGTACCTTCGTTCACTGGCCGCCGGTATTTCTAGCGGAATACTGCATTTGACGAGAGGTCGAACCTTATCAGAGATATCCTATCAATATAACAACGTACTTGTTAAGGATCTATCATTACGACGGACATTTTTAGTCAAAATGACCATTTTACCCCTGACCCCCTAATCGGCGGAATTTCGCCAGCACTTCGTTACTTTGACTGTAATCTTCCAAAATTTTGCCATAACTCCGACCCCTTCATGATTTTCGAAATTAATGACTAAAATACCCCTAACATATGATATCTAATCATACTTGGAAGATTAAAGACTAAACTAGCATTTCTACTCTAACTACCGAAAGAACTACGAAAGCTTAAGACTAAGGACCGAAAAACTTACTCAGAGCTTCGCTACAAAATTCCCCGGACTCCTTCCTTCTTCCTTGCTGCTCCAAGAAGTCGAACTAGAGAGGAGAGAAAGATAATTCTCAACACATCCCGAGATGTTGAGTTACAATGTATTTTCTTCAAACTCCAATTCGTGATTATCTGCCCTTTTTGCAGATTACCCTATTTCGTCTTATTATCTAAGTATTCTACCGATCACGGAAATGACTTCTGAAATAGTCCAGTCCGAGATAAAAATTCACTCATTAATATTCTTCTCTGACTTTATAAATCTTGTCTATGATTTTCTAGATAGGATTTAATTTCTATCCGTGGTCATTTATCCTATTTGCTTTTACACTTAATTATACTTTAATCAAGAGTTTCATATTTTTATCCAACCTTTCCTATCCACATTTTTACTTCCAATATGTCGGTCAAAACAGCTGGTCCTTTATCCGTTTTTTTTTCTTTTTCCATTTATTTCATTTATTATATTATAATTACTTTATATAATTATCTTACAAAATTCCTTATTGGTTCATACTTTGTATTTATGCTTAAAATTACTTAATCTCATTTATTTTCCTTAATCTTTTCCAAATAATTGACAAATATATTTTATGGCAATTTTATCAATTAACATTTAATTAATGAGTTTCTCATAATTTTCTTTGAATATTTTCTTGTTAATGCTTAAGTAATTAGCCAATAATTACTTAATTAATCTCTCACTAATTGTTGATAATTTTCTTATTTAGAAATAATTATTTCCTCATAACAATTGGATTTACATTGTTATTTTATGCTTTACATAAAATATTAAAAATCACGGGGTCAGTAATGACTCCCCGAATACTCTTTAATTTCCCCCTCACTATTTCCCAAGGAAATAAATTCCAAAAATTGTCTAAATTAGATATAACATATTCTCTAAATTTTAATAATAATTTTACTGCCTCTTAGGATTTCTCGTAATTTCCCTAAGTCATTATATGCTCCATAAGGGCATTTTGGTCATTTCTGACACATTATTAATTTCTCCTAATTTCCCAGAGATTTTTCCCTAGAAAATACAATAACTATATCACAGATATTGAAACTACATATTCACTTATCCAAAAATAGCCTTCTCCTTTGTCCGGGTATTACAGATTAAAGTAATATAAAAATATTTTTTTTTACGCCCAAGATATCTAGTACCCGTTTGGAAATCCCTTTTGAAAAGCTATTTTGCTTAAACCGAGATAAAACTCCTCTCACAACTTACCTCATAAATCCTAAAAGCCATATCCAAACGGATATTGTCTAATCCCAATATAAAAGTAACTTTGTTTCAACAATGACATGGGCCATACAAACCAAGCCGAACAATACAGGCTGAAAAGCAAGTAATTTCGGCACCATGTTTTGACCAATAAAATAACATAAAATAGAATAAAAATAAAACATCATATTCAATTAACATTATAAAGGGGACCCAAATATATCTGTTTTTTTGTTGCTCACCCGGTTCACCAGAGCTTCGCTCTGACTAATCCGGATCCGACCTGGGTCGCGCACCTAGCTGTGGTGGGTGAGTCTCCCAGCAGGGATTTTCTGCATTCACAAGGCTCAAACTCGAGACTCGCTAAGCGACACAAGTCGCTTACCACTTGAGCCAACCCCGTTGGTAGGACCCAAATATATCTGTTTCAAAGCTTGGGATAGTCTTGGTATTAGCCCATGTTCTCTAATTGGGTCAATGCAAGATTTGTTGGAGTCCACAATGGCTGAGGGCTTTTTATCATAGGAGACTTGGTTCATCATTGTAGGGCTGGACAACGAACCCAATAATCACGTTGACCAAGTCATTGAATAATTAATAGGAGAATCCTTGCCAAGGCCCAATTAAGGTCCAAAATTGCAAAAAGGGCCCTAGGGTCTTTTCTGGTATAAACGTTAACAACTAAAACAACCAAATTGACAAGAAAATAAATACTCATTAACAACTAAATCAGTCGTATTAACAACAATATTTTAACAACTAAATCAGTCACTTTAACAACAATATCAGCCCGGTTAACAACTAAATCAGTCAAATTAACAACAAAATTTTAATGAAAAATCTCAGAAAAGGCCCTAGGGCCCTTTTTAGTATGTGAAAGTTGTTGGGGGGCCCTTTTTGCAATTTTGGATCTTAATTGGGCCTTGGCAAGGATTCTCCCTAATTAATACTCCCTTATGTACCAACATGTGGTTGGTCCAGCGGAATGTGGCGCTGGATTCCCTTAAGAGGTCTAGGGTTCGAGCTGCGGTAAAACCACTCGTAATCCGCCTTGTATGGAGCTAACACTGTTGGGAGGGTCGTCCTTGCCATCGCAGCATCTCTGAGTGGTTGCACACTTACCACCATTTTTATATCAAAAAAAATACTCCCTTATGTAATCAGTATAAATAAAGTTCAGTTGATTAATTTGGAGAGATTAAAGAAAGTTAAATTATTTATAAGTATCATTAAATTATATTAAATTTAATATTAGTTTATAAGTTAAAAAATTAGTTTAAAGAAAAAAAATGAAAAATATAAATACTTTAAAATAATTTATTTAACTTTATTAATATCTTTAAATTAGAAAAAACTGAGTCTTCTTTTATAAAAGGATTCACTTTAGTTCTCTCGTGGATTAATTTCATTGCTTTTTTCGACCATTATCTTCTTTTTATAACAATTTATATTTCTCCTCCACGTTTCAATAATCTTTTACGTATATATGTCCCTCAACTCAAATCACTTTCTAAACTTTATTCACTTATCATGAAGAAAAAAAAGGCGTTAACTCTATGCTACAATTATTCACTGTACATCTGTAACACATAAAAAGTTAAAAACTAACTTGAAGACAACAAAAGCCCATATGTCGAGTCCAAAATTCTCAAATTTCAAATGACATATATTGTACGGGAGACATCATCACTCCATATGACAAGTTGCAAAAATAAAACAATCCAAAGGGTTAAAGATTGTAGCAAATACAATTTGATTTAATATATTTATTTAGCAAATATCATTACCTCCATGACGGCAAAAATAAAGACTCCCACTTGTGGACCATGCTCTCCTCTTCTAGTTTGGAGGAAACAACTTGGATATGTAATCAAAGATCATAGACTTTGGCATATTCATGAAGAATGCCAAACTACTCAATGTTTCTTTGCACTCCACATGCCTTATAATTTAGACTTTCATGGAAGACTTATACCACCTATCAGGCTCATCTTTGGCATATCATTATTGAATGGCCACAATACAGTTAGCGAAACAAGTTTTAGATAATCTAAAACTCTTAATCAGCAATTTAAATAATTGCCCATATGGAAATCCAGGGTTATCCTAGAATTCACTTGGTCTTGATCCTAATAAATCATTCATTCTTGATCCTCACAAATGGTATAAGAGGCCCCAAGCAAAAGAGTTCGATCCGGCTACCATTGCCTATCTTGATTACAAAAAATCCAAAGAACTGCAGCTATTCCCTACTGATTCTCAAGGTCAGTCCAGCTCACAAGATTCACAGCAACAACCATTGTTCCATTCTCTTTAGACCCCTGGGGAGGACCATTCTCTCAAGATCCATATTTACAATACCTAGAATACTATTATCAAAGAGTGTCGGCACTAGAAGACAACATGGACAACCCTACTTATAATATGACACAGGACATGATGAAGTCTACTCTAACCTATCACCTAATGATGATCATGAACTCATATGCAAATTGTAATACCCCAAAATTTATATTTAGACAATTAATACCTATTTAAAATAGGAAAGTATGTTGTCTCTAATTTTAGTAATTTATTGGGTTATTTTCCTTGGAATTTAAAGAGGCAAAAATCCAATATTTCTTTAGGGATCATAAGTTGCCCTATGATTTTTAAAATAATGCATGGTACATAAATGACCAACGTAAACCCAAAAGTTGTGAGGAAATAATTAATCCAATTAATGAAAATTGTCAACAATTAGTAGGTAATTAAATCTTCATTTATTAGAGATTAAGTAGCATGTTCTAAAGACATAATTAGGGATGTGTGACCCTAATTAAAGACCAATGGCCAAAATTAGCATAAAGATAATTGCTAATTAATTAGGCTTGATTAAGAAATGTATAAGATTAATTACATAAAATCCCTAAAGCCTAATTGACCAACAAAGGATTACTAAGCATAGGATTAAGACACTAAACAAAGCTTATTAATTAACTTTGACAAGTCAACATAAATCAAAGGCTTGGATTGGAATTTATAAAGTTAATCCTAAGGCCATAAAGTGGAATCCTTGTGAAGAGGGATCATCCAATGAGAATTTTTCTAATATAATATAGAGTTAATTAAATAACAATTTTTAAAAAAAAAATAATAAGGGGGAGGGGGATGTTTTTTGTGTGTGTGTGTGTGGGAGAAAGAGAGGTGATGTGGAGGCATGAGGATCAAGCAAAAAGAGAAGATATTTTGAGTTCCAAAAGCTACTAGGATTAATTCAAATGAGAATTGATAGAAATTAAATTGTATTTTGAAATATGTTAACTATAGATCAAATATAAGGACTTTATTATGAATAAGTGTATTTTTAGCTCGAAGTAGGTTATCTCCAAATCATTTCCGTAACTTTCGGGGTTAATCCTAAAATGACTAAAAGGCTAGTAAAAACCCCAAATTGAACCATAATTCTTGTTATTTCAAGTGCTTCTCAAGAGACTACATGAACTTCAAACTTTATCTCTAAGAATATTTGTGGTTTATAAGAACATGCAAAATACACATAAAGTAAAAGTTGTGGTGTTTAAAGTGGCCAACAAGGTGTGTGAGAGGGAGAGAGAAAACGTTTCAGAGAGTGGATGGTGAGGATGAGAGATTGAAGAAAACCCTAGATCCAATGGTTGGAAATTGAGTAGAGAAAGTTTGGAAGAATTACCAACTTGCCATAGATTTTTTCTATAAATAGTCCTCCATTTCTTTGAAATTTTCACACCAAAATATCAAGAGCAATTCGAAACTTGAGAGTGAAAGTGAGAAGGAGGAGCTTTGGAGAAAGAGTAGCAAGGTTCTGGGTAAGTTCTTCGGTCCTTAGCTTTTAGGTTCTAGTCTTTAATTTTGTAGTTCTTGAAGTTCTAGGTTAAGTTCATAGCTTAGATGTTGTTTTGACCTTTAATCTTCCAATATATTGTTGATATCATGTTTTATGATTAAATATGGTTGGATTTCAAAAATATGGATGAAGAAAGAGATATAGCAAAATTTTGGAAGATTAGAGTCAAAGTAGCGAAGCTGGCGAAATTTCGTCGGTTAGCGAAGTCGTGGGTAAAATAATCATTTCGACTAAAATATCTGTTAGATGTTGTTCATAGGTTAATAGCTACGGTATTACCCTTTAGGATATCCGAAAGTCCGGAGTCGGGTTCAAAAGGCCGGACGGGTGAAAGGTACGTTCGCGTACTGTAACACTAACTCTGATGCTTATTGTATGCTTATATGTGGTAGATAATTTCATAAAGACATGGACAAGACCTAGTCTTGGGTCATGCACTGTGACTAAGGTATGAGACTTAGATCACTACTTATACATTCAGTTTACACGGGTTATAGTCGTATTAACACCATTGAGTTTTCCTAGCGCTGAGGACACGACCGTACATCGTGGCACTGGTGAATAGTGCAGAATGAATAACATGCATGAGGGTTGACTATGTGTGGTTATTATTTTACATATGTGATTATGTACTGTTGAAATATCATGAATATCTGTCATACTTATGTTGTTTACATAAGCATGAGGTTAACTGTTACCTGAGGTCCAATAGGCATTGGACCTCAATCTTAACTAATAGTACAAGAAAGGTTCAAGCAAAAATATCAGAGAGGGTATCGGTAGATGGAACCATAGAGAGGATCCAAGGGGCAAGGCCGTAATAATGCACCGGTCGAGACAAGAGCCGGAAGAGGATTATCAGAGCCTATTATCAGGCATGGATCTAATAAAGTTATTTCGAACAAGTTTGGTGCCGAAGGCAAGGCTAGTTCATGTGGGTCAGCCAATAAGTCGCCGTGAACTCGGTGAGGCCCCCATGATAGACACTTACTTGACCATTCTCGGTTAATTGAGCTAGGTTCATTGCCCCAAGTCTAGTTAAGGCTTGGTCTATGTTGTATAGTTACTTTTGGGAAATGTAATTGTACAAAGCTCTGTATATTGTATCACATGAATATTCCTTCGGGATTTTCAATTTAACCAGTATACGCCTGGCATCATCATATGTCGGGGTATTTTATATAAGATACTCATTGTCCAATTGTTAGCACAATGCTCTCCGTTTCCGCAGTACTATGATGTAGCACCTCAAACTCTGTTGAATTTTCTAAAACCAAGTGTCATCCGACACCATTTGAGGTATGGAATTTGGGGTGTTACACTTTGGTATCAGAGCTAGCTTCATAGCTAGTCTCAGAGCATTGTATGGACAACTAGGTTGTGAGTACTGATATAATACCTGGTTATGTGATACGTAAAGGACGTATACCCTAAAGAGAAAAGGGTTAGACTCGGGTAAGTTAATACCCTAGAAACTTCGATATAAGTTAAGAACCCATATTCAGTTCTGTTGCTAAACTCTAGGACTTCGATGTGGAAATCGAGTCCGAGTTAAATTCCCGCTTGTTGTCTCAAGGGGAAGCGATACAGAGAATTCGGTACTGCTTAGGTTTTCCTATATACAGTAACCTACTGCCTAGGTTTCCCTGTAGAAACAGTGACCTATTGATTTAGTTCCATGTAAGAACATAAAGTTACTAAGTTACCCTGAGGGGACAATCCTTGCCTTGTAGAGGCCAGACACCAGGAGTGCAACGGGGCATAACCCTGGGGACGAAAGTCTTTGACTAAGTCCTTGACGGTAGTGACTGATAGATAGATAAGGGAAAGTACCCAGCATTTATGGGGAGGCAGTTATGCCGTACTAGTACCTATGATAATTGTCGGTATGCAGTGATATGTGTACCGGTATCAGTACCCAGAACCGATAGATGCTTTGAAGCTAAGTGTGCTTAAGCGAGAGAAATCTCAGGATTTTTAACCCCTGGGATATAGCATAAGGATTTGAGTTCCTTAAAGCTAGAGCCTGAATACCTTGCGGTATGAATCATAGTGATCCTTTGGGATACCATGAGAGTAGATAGAGTGATAGGCTTGAAGCAAAGATGGTGGTCAATATATGACTGAGCATTACCTTAGGTTTCAATACCTAAGAGTAGGAACCCTGAGAAAGTATGAGTGAGGATACCTTAGGTTGTAATACCTGAAAGTTAGTTCCTTAACGGAACCATACGATAGTTAGAACTCCAATAGCCACGGTTATGGTTTCAAGGTAAGACCGATAGCCATAGTGATGCTAGTGGCCAATAAAATTCCCTGAGTAGTGGGTAGATACCCGATAAGGGAAGGTTGAGATAAAGATGTTACCTAGAGCTGGACTAGTAGTGAGAGTCTGTAAGTAGAACTACCCCAGATAAGATAACAGAAATAGCGACAGTAGATTACGAAACCATTAAGGGTAGGAACCTGATAAGATTTGAGTTCTCGTTATAATGATTCAAAGACGATCGGCTAAGGACAGTACTACTTATGGGAAGTTTGATCGGAAAGGGCTACCTAAGGAAGATTCTGATCGGAGGAGCTGACCAGTCAGAGGGATGGTGTGAAGCGCCGAGTGAAGTACCGTAGGGTGCAGCTGCCGTTACAACAAACCATACAGTAGAGCTACCAACAGACGGTTCTCAAGGTAAGTACATTATAACAAGTTCCACATCTAATAGGTTCCGTATAGAAAGGATTTATGTAATCCAGTACATTGCTGTAGGGTGCTCCAGCATAGAATAGCATATGATATGCGACGGTCATGGAACAATTAGATCCGGTAGTTGTAGTTAAAGCTGCACGGGGTTAGGGTATGTCCTGGTAAGGACAAAGAGGTGATGTGTACCTCTCAAATGTCCATGGTGGGCAGTAGGACCTTTGGGACCGGTGTGTCCATAGGTCGTTGGACATGTATATGTTCAAAAAGCCCCGAGTCCTGTGAGACTGTTATAGAAGCCCACAGTCGTTGAACCATGAACACCGGGTACTGTCTTGGAGAGACTGTGAAACCCAAGGGTAGTGGACGATATCCGTAATAACCGGAAGACTAAAATAGAATAAGTATTCTATAGATAGCTTGAATAGCCAAGGACAGAGGTCCAAACACGTTTCGTTAGTAATGACCTTCTAAGAGTTTTGGAGGGATTTGATTTGAGGAAATGAAAACCGCACCAGCAGTGGAACGCACCCAATCCATAACATTTCGCCGAGGGTGTATGTTTTATTTAAGTGGAACCTGACTATGTCTGGACTAAGTTTCCGGTAGATACACTAGTGGAAAAAAGGCTTTTAAGACCGGACAAAAAAGGTACATTAGGACCGGACCCGCGAGCAGTCTTGTTCCAGGCGGTATTAAAAGTCGACCTTTAAGACCGGACTTTTACACGGGCCTTAAAGATTTTCTTTAAGACCGGACATTTTAAACCTTCGGCCTTAAAAGTCGTACTAAATAAATCTGAAATATTTTTGGTTCGGTCCTAAAACTCAAACTTTAAGACCGGATCGAAAGTCGACCGCTCTTAAAAGATCCAAATATTAAGACCGGACAAATATCAATCCGGTCCTAAAGATAGCGGACTCTAAGACCGGAGGAATAATTACCCTGTCTTAAAAGACTGACTTTCAAGACCGGATTGTTTTCAATGGACCGGCCTTAAAAGACCAACTTTTAAGACCGGCTTAACACCTTTAAGAGCGGTGTTATATATACATCCTAGCTTAATATTTGAACATTTAAGACCGTATTTTTATTTGCAATCTAAATTTTCCCGTATTTTTTTCCCGTTTTGTTCTTCCCGATCAATATATATACACAAATCCACCATACAAAAAAAGACATAAAAGTCGATATACTTTAAGCTACAAGCTATGAACATGAATAAATTGAATTGGGAAAAAGAATACAAATATTATCCACCATGAGTTATATGGCCTCTTAATTAAGTCTAAAACAACTAAAGTAATTTATAAAATAAGCTAACATATAACTAATTACAAAGGCAATGAGTTACAATACATGCAAAGACGTAATTCAACATACAAATGTAGTCCAATATATTATTCACCATGCCTTCATTTGATTCCCACCCAACAACGTAACATGCATCCTCTTTTATAACATGCCCCTTTGAAACGGATCCCGCCACAAAAACAAAACAAGAACAAATTCATATTCAATGATGACATTGTTTAATTAAGAACATAGACAAAGATATAATAATTGTTAAAACCTTAAAGTTTTCTAAGAATACCGCATATGAATATTAATTACCTTATGAATTGACACTTTTATAAAGTGATATCCTCCCATATCCCTTCTTGATGATCATTTCTTATGCCTAGTTCATTATCCGCTTCATCTTCTTCGCTCATGTCCCAGAGACCCCTTGTAAAAGGAGTACTCTCGTGAAGATCACCATAATTTGAATGACTTTCCTCATCAATATCAATGACCCTCTTTCCTTGGAGAGCTGCACCACATTTTATTTTCTTGATCGGTGATATAGAACACTTGTTTTGCATGATCTGCCATAATAAAAGGTTCATCTCCAAAACTTCTACTATTGACATCGACTAAAGTGAATCCTAGTCGATCGATCTGAACACCATTATTGACATTAACCCACTTGCATTTGAAGATGGGAAATCTAACTTTGACATAGTCCACCTCCCAAATCTCTTCAATAACCCCATAATATGGCATGACTGCCAATTTAGGCCTCTTGTCTTTCGAACTGGAGAAGTGCATAGATTCAGCCTCTAACATAACACCACTATTCTGGACTGTGCTCCTATAATCTAGGGACTTCGTGTAAAATGTATAACCATTGATCACATACGAATTCCAACTTATGACATCAAACTCAGACCACGTGCTAACCATTTCATTGTCTCGAAACACATTCGGATCCCTCGACCTTTGTTTGAACCAAATCTGCAAAAGTTCGTTATGCTCCCTAATCAACCTTTGTTCGGTCATTCGATGGTTCTCTTTCCTACATGTACTCTTTATGTGCAGATATGCCGGCTTGAACTTCATCAACATTATTCAAGATGTATAAGTGGACTTGTGACAATTCATCACGATCCACACTCTTTACCGAAGCCCCACGTCTACCCCTTCAAAGATGCCGACGTTTTGGAAGCCCAATATGTCTTACTTTGGACAAATAATTTTGACAAAATTCCATGGCCTCTTCGAAACATATTTCGAACAATTGATGCTTCGGCGTGACGCGTTCTTCACATACCCTTTTAGGAATTTCATAGATCTTTCAATAGGGTACATCCACCGTAAATGGATAGGCCGCACAACTTTATCTCCTCACTAGATGAACAATGAGATGAACCATGATGTCAAAAATGAAGGAACAAAAAGCTTTTCAAGGTGGCACAAGATAAGATATCCTTCATTCTCCAATTCATCCAACTTTTCAATCTTGAAAACTTTACTACAAACCGCATTGAAGAAGAAACAAAGTCTAGTCAAAACGACCCGAAGATCATATTCGGCGATCCTCGAATAGCTACGGGAGTAGTTGTTGCATCAAGACATGACAGTCATGAGACTTTTGGCCTACTAATCTCAAGTCCTTCATCGAGACAAGCCTCTTAAAATTTGAAGAATACCCCGAGGGAACTTTTGTGCCATGTAAACACTCACAAAGCTTCGTTTCTCATCCTTAGACAAAGTATGAGAAGCCTGGGACAATAAGTTCTCTTCCCATATGGCCTTGGATGCAAGTCTTCGCGTATTCCCATTGCTTGCAAATCCAATCTTGCCTTCACACCATCCTTCGAACTACCTTGTATGTTGAGAAGCGTGCCCACAATACTATCACATACGTTCTTCTCCACATGCATGACATCAATACGTGTCTCACATCAAGATTGCGCCAATAGGGAAGATCAAAGAATACAGATCTCTTCTTCCATATATTTGTTTCTTTTCTACTCTTTCCATGCTTACCGAAGATGACACTGATATTTTTAACCTTTTCATACACTTGCTCCCACCAATGCCACCGAGCTTCTTCATACTCTTGGCCACCAAAAAAGGCCTTCTTTAATCGACGATATGGGTGGCCCCGTCTAAGAAATCTCCTATGTCCAAGATACACCGTCTTTCTTCCATGTTGAAGTTGATGGTAGCATGTGCCTTCTTCACAAACCGGACATGCTGGGAAGTCGTTTATAGTACAAAATATCATGGCTCTCATTCTAAAGACCTCCTTCTTGAAAGAGTCAAAAACATCGACACCTTCTTCCCACAACTCCTTCAAGTCTTCGATCAAGGGCTCTAGGTAAACATCTATGTCATTTCCGGGTTGTTTTGGTCCTGAAATCAACATAGACGACATGATGTACTTTCGTTTCATGCATAACATAGGAGATAAGTTGTAAACAATCGTGACTACGGGCCATGAGCTATGTATGCTGCTAAGGCTTCCATAGGGATTCATTCCATCCGTGCTAAGGGCAAGCCCGAGGTTCCTAGGTTCTTCGCCAAGTTCGGAAATAATTGATCGATCTTCTTCCATTGAGAAGAATCGGCCGGATGTCGAAGCCTGTCCATCCGAAATCCTCTCATCTCGCATGCCACCTCAGATTTTTTGCATCATTTTCATTCGCAAACAACCGCTTGAACCTTGGTATGATTGGAAGATACCACAACACTTTGCGGGCCCCTTATCCGACTTGTACCGTGGGGTTTCACACATCGGACAACTCGCTTCTCTTCAAACTCTTTTCTATATAATACACAATCATTCGGGCATGCATGGATCTTTTGTACTCCATCCCCAGGTGGACAAAGTATCTTCTTAGCATCATAGTAGCGATGCGGCAACACGTTATCATCCTAAGCATGTCCTTCAAAGCCTCAAGCAATTCTCGAAAAACTCTTGTCGCTCCATCCATGACGTGCCTTCAAGCTTACCAATTTCAATACGGCGTTCAACAATTGGTATTTTTACACCCACTATATAGCGGTGTCTCTCGCATCACCGCACATATTACCATATGCATGTGATCGCTCAAAGCCTCTTCTCCTACATCACGGATAATGTCCTCTATGCGATCATCCATATCCGTGTCATTATCATCAAAGGCCACTTCCCCATGTTGTTTCCCACTTGATGGCACTTGTTCACCATGCCATACCCATACCGTATAAGTCTTACAAAATCCGTGACAAATTAAATGTGTGCGTATAACTTCGTGACATAGTCGACACTCATTCAAACATTTTACACAAGGGCAATAATACTTCCCCATCATCATGGGCATTTTTTTAGCAAATTCTATAAATTCCCTAACCCCATTCGATATTCAATACTCGTTCGTAAAGCATCTATCCAATTGTGATCCATAGTAGAATTCCTATATATTATTTAGACAATTAAGAATTACATTTGGTCATAAATGCATCACGGTGAATCGAATAACCAAAATAAATGCAAGACGAGGAAATTAAATGCAGGGGATGAAGGTCTTGTGGACTAACCTTGTAGCATATGCGTTTCTTGAGTCGTCTTACTTCTCCGCTCACGAACGTTGATGTTGCGAGACAAGACAGACAGAGTAACCTAAAAACACTTGTTGGTCGGGCTTGGGTAGGTCTAAAGTGCAAATATACTTTTAAGACCGGATGTTTTTAAAACATCCGGTCCTAAAATTCAAATTATCTTTAGATCCGTTACTTATAAAATAAAATGTCCGGTCTTAATGGCCTTCGTGATTGGTATATTAAATCAATAAAATAAATGATATTTTTTGGACAAAAAATAAAGCAAAATTGGAGAATAAGTTTCTTTAATGAATTCTTTGGAGAAGAGCCAAAAATTCATACGGTGTTCTTAATGTTTCTTACATTACTTCGAGAATATATACACAACAACAAAAACACAAATGAAAAACAAGTGAATATTATCATCCACAAGAATCGATCAACAACCTCGGCGATTTCGGCGTGAAGAGCATTAATTTCCCGCGGGAGATCAGCAAGTTGTTGTCTTATTCTCTCCACCCGCAATATGAATGGATCATTACAGGAGGCGGAGAGGGTCGGAGGTAGGCGCGGCGGGGCCAACGAGGTTGGAGAGGGGATTACGGACATCCGCATGGCCGGCTTCAAGATGACGGTTGAACTCAGCAAGAAAAGGATCGGCGAGAAGGATCGAGGGGGTGCGGCATGAGCAATCTCTTCATCATCGAAGAAATAACAATGGGTCCAACGACCGAGAGTCTTCGGAAACAATACGGCGCACCGTCCGGAGGAGAGCGCACCATATAATGATCTAGCCATGGCACGAGAGTGAGGCGTGTATGCACCCCTACGACGGTTGCTTGTATCTAACCATGGTTTGAGGATTTTGAAGTTGGGGCAGAGGCTAGGAAGTGAGGAGTTAACAAGGACAAAGAGGAGGTAGTGTGTGGAGTATATAAAGACGAGATGGCGGGAGAGATAAACGTCGATGATGAATTCGTCAAATTACTTTTATACAAACTTTTAAGACCGGACTTTTATCTTATATCCGGTCCTAATTTTAATTCAATTACTTTTAAGACCGTCCTTTTATCAAATATCCGGTCCTAAAACTCATTTAAGACCGATATATTACTTGGTATCCGGTCCTAAAACTAATTTTTAATTCAATTACTTTTAAGACCGTCCTTTTATCAAATATCCGGTCCTAAAACTCATTGTTGAAATGAAAGTTCATTCTTTTCAAGAGTCCCTTCCCCATTGTTGAAATGAATTCGTAGTCTCTTCTGGCTTCACATAAACTTCCCAACTAGGCGTCTCCTCGTATTACGAGCAAATATGCGTCTCCTCGTTAATGTTTCCGGCGTTTCACATTCTTGAGGATGGGTTCTCTATTTAAACCCGTTGTTACTTTCTTAACATTCATCTCCATCTCCTCCTAGAACCTCCACCGTAATGGCTTCTCCACCACGACGGTCCTCCTTCCTGGCAAAACCGAGGCACCTCCATATCCTCCTCCCTGCCTCCGAAACCGAATTCGGCGTACGCTCAGCACTTGACAGCCCGCGTCGATCATATAGACCGAAGCTTGGGCAAATTGTTTCAGTCTATCACGCCACAACAACAAGTTAAAGCGGTACTCACGCCAATGACGTTGAGTACCATACTCGGATGACGACGTCTCCGACCATTCCTCCTCTCCGACAACGATCGGGAGGATTAGAATTTTTAAGTTTTTTTTTTGCATTGCCGCTTACGAGGCAGTTAAAAAAAAAAATTATTAAATAAAATTTTTATTTCCCAATCGCCTTCCTTGTTTGTCTTTAACTTTATGTTCTTTTTCTCCGACAACAAGAACAAACAAAACATTGTCCTATTCGTGGTGATCAATCTTAAAAATTTAATAAAGTTAACAATATGGACCATACAAAACAAAACAAAAAACATTATTTACCTTTTTTCGAATAAAAACAAACAGAGTGACGACTATTCTCAAGTTTGGACCATCGTTGTCTTCCCTCAACTTTCCGGATGTGATGAAAATTTTCAAGGTCGCTTTTCGTTATCTTCTTTTTCCAACAAAAAAAGGGACACCGATGACGTTCTTCACATCCGTAAAAGTAGAAACGAGAACAACAAGCACAAAACTTGAGAAGAACGCCTGAAACATGCCTTGAACCCTAACGATATGTCCGAAAATCGAGTCACCAACTCTATTTAAATGAAGAATATTAGACCGACGATAAATTCCTACCTAAAAATTGCCTTATTTTAAAATTTAAAGTTAGGGAGCGGACAACTAACAAATATACGGTCCTAAAGGTTTCGGCAATCTATTAAATAAAATGAAGACTTTTAAGATTCGACTACTAACAAATAAACGGTCCTAATAATTTAGCCGTATATTTTCTATACTTTTAGGATCGTATTTTTAACAAATATACGGTCCTAAAAGTCTCTACCCAAATTTTTTAGAATTAGACGAAGACTTTTAGGGATCGGATGATATTTGTTAAATATACGGTCTTAAAATGGACGAAGATCTTTAGGACCGTATTTCTTTAACAAATATACTAGGTCTAAAAGTCGCGAATACTTTTCGGAGCCTCATCCGGCTCATTTTCAACATCCGCCCGTACCTCAATTTCAAGCACTAAATAGCTTTATCCACCATCCCATTCATTCGAAACCCAAAATGGACACACACAAATTGTTCGAAAAAATAAACAAATTTATTATTGAATTACATTGCTATATTTACAAATGATTAATTAGCTAGTAAAATAAACATATGTACAAGGCTATTGTTGCTACAACATCATATATTATTTACAAATGAATTAATTTAGGACATTAATTATTG